>CM050172.1:48456465-48926465 GCA_027410445.1 Discoglossus pictus | reverse complement strand
CAGCACAGGGGGGAGAGAAGAAGGAGCATCGCGGGGGGCTGAGGAGAGGAAGAGCAGCACGGGGGAGAGAAAAAGGAGCATCGCGGGGGGCTGAGGAGAGGAAGAGCAGCACAGGGGGGAGAGAAGAAGGAGCATCGCGGGGGGCTGAGGAGAGGAAGAGCAGCACAGGGGGGAGAGAAGAAGGAGCATCGCGGGGGGCTGAGGAGAGGAAGAGCAGCACAGGGGGGAGAAGAAGGAGCATCGCGGGGGGCTGAGGAGAGGAAGAGCAGCACAGGGGGGAGATAAGAAGGAGCATCGCGGGGGGCTGAGGAGAGGAAGAGCAGCACAGGGGGGAGAAGAAGGAGCATCGCGGGGGGCTGGGGAGAGGAAGAGCAGCACAGGGGGGAGAGAAGAAGGAGCATCGCGGGGGGCTGAGGAGAGGAAGAGCAGCACAGGGGGGAGAGAAGAAGGAGCATCGCGGGGGGCTGAGGAGAGGAAGAGCAGCACAGGGGGGAGAGAAGAAGGAGCATCGCGGGGGGCTGAGGAGAGGAAGAGCAGCACAGGGGGGAGAAGAAGGAGCATCGCGGGGGGCTGGGGAGAGGAAGAGCAGCACAGGGGGGAGAGAAGAAGGAGCATCGCGGGGGGCTGAGGAGAGGAAGAGCAGCACAGGAGGAGCACTGACCGGGAGGGCAACAACTCACTTTGCAGGGGGTGAGGAGAGGGATCTAGAGACTGGGGGATCTAAAGCAGAACCGGAACTGGGCGGCCCTGCGCGGGGCATTGTGGGGAGGAGGTGGCTGCTCCATCCCAACAACTGAGGCCCTTGCACGCAGCTATGCGAGCCCGCAAGCGTGAGCAACGGCCCGTACGCTCACAACTATATATGTGATACTCAAAATATTTTTTTTTTATAATGGTATAATTCATAGTACATTCTGTGCTGTACAAATATTTTTTATATTGGAAATAATTGTGATCCCAGATGTTATCTTATATTGTTTCCAATCTTACCAGTAACAAAAAACTTGATTAAATATGATTCTGTGTGATTTAGTCTTGGCTGCACAGGTCTATTTTATAATAATCTCGCAAACAGGAGATATTCATTTTCATGGTGTGCAGACAATGGAAAGCATTGAGCAGCAGATTAAGGATATGATTAGCGATGACCTCACGTTGGCTTCATTGGCTTTCCAAAATATAAAACTGGTCCACAATCAAAGATATAAGGCAAACTTTTTTATTGCTATCTAAACCTCTCCATGCTTTTATACTGAGCTTGGGCTTTATGCAGTATTTTACAGAAGTTGATTGTAAAACCTCATCCATAAGTTTCTTCTAGACAGTGACATTTTGGGAGGAATCACTTAAACACCAGAATTTAAGTCTATCCATGTTTAAACATGTGTATTAATCTCATTGTCTGAGCCACAGTCTATGTCATTAGTATTTAAGCATTAATATTCTAAAAGTATCACTCTGTAATGCTCTAGCAAGAGGTGCTAGTTATCTTAGTTATGTATTTATCAAATAAAATTCATATTTAATAATGTATAATGTATGTATAAAAGTATTATTCAGTATTATGTTTATTTTCAAAGATTAGAGTATCAGGGGAATTGATTGAGAGATGGAGTCTAAAGAGTTTTAACAATTAGATTTGAAGAAAGAATAAATAATCATAGATAGGCTGCAAAAACGAATTACCAAGGAAGCATCCTTTAATATAACACGTTTCCAGCCAATGCAATGTTAGTAATTGAGGTTGAAAAAATACTTTTCGTCCATCAAGTTCAACCTTTTAAGATCTGCTCTGATCTGCAGTATGCAGGTTAGTTGTTAATTGATACAGAGGAAGGCAAACAGAAAAAAACACAAGTGAAACTTAGCCCATCGTCTCAAAAGGAAAAAAAACAATTCCTTCCTGACCCCAGATACTGGCGATCAGATTCTTCCCTGGATCAATACTCTCTCTCTGATTATTCAGTATAACCCTGAATGCCCTTTTTAATAAAAATATATCCAGTCTCTTTTTAAAGTTATCTATCGAATGCTCTGTCCTTTGGTAGAGAATTCCACAGATTAACCACCCTTACTGCGAAGAACCCTTTTCTTTCTTTAAGGTGGAATCTTCTAACCTCAAACTATGTTTGTTCGTTGAAAACGTCTTGGCACAAAAATCTCACTTGACAAAGCTTTATACTGACCCTGGATGTATTTATATAATAAAATCATATCCCCTCTTAAACGACTTTTTTTTCTAGAGAAAATACATTTATTTTGATTAGTCTTTCTTATAACTTAGCCCCTCCATGCCTCTTATTGGTTTTGTTGCCCTTCTCTGTACTCTTTCCAACTCTAAAATGTCCTTTTTATGAAGTGGTGCCCAAAATTGTACTCCATATTCCAAATAAGGGTGTACTAGAGATTTGTATAGTGGCAGAATTATTTTTGCTTCCCTTGCTTCTATACCCTTCTTAATACATGCTAATATTGTATTTGCCTTTGCAGCTGCTGCTTGGCTTTGAGCACTGTTACCTAGATGGTTGTCCACAAGCACTCCCAAATCCCTTTCAATATCTGATACACCTAGATTTGCTCCATTAAGATTATACATTGCATGGCTATTTTTCCTTCCCAGATGCATAACTTTACATTTCTTCGTATTAAATCTCATCTGCCATTTAGATGCCCATTCCTCAATTTTATGTGAATCCCTTTGGAGGGAAAGCTCATCATTATCTGATTTAATTACCTTGCACAACTTTGTGTCATCAGCGGAAATGGAGACACTACTTTCCAGTCCCACCTCTGTCATTAATAAATATGTTAAAAAGGAGAGGACCTAATACTGAACACTGAGGAATATGTTCCATTTACAACAACCCTTTGCTTCCTGTCTTTTAGCCAGCTCTCAATCCATGAGCAGATATTTACTGCAATTCCTGTATCTCTTAGTTTGCACAATAGTCTCCCATGTGGCACTGTATCAAAAGCCTTTGCAAAATCCAAAACTACTACATCCACTGAGTGGCCTTGATCTAGGTTCCAACTAACCTCCACATAGACAATAATTAGATTTGTTTGACATGACCTATCCCTCATAAATCCATGTTGACTCCTACTTATAATCCTGTTCAAATAGACATATTCTTGTATATTATCCCTTATTAACCCTTCTAAAAGCTTCCCCACTACAGAAGTGAGGCTCACTGGTCTATAATTCCCCAGATTTGCTCTGGCTCACGTTTTTAAATATAGGTATCACCACTGCTTTTCTCCAGCCATCTGGTAGAGATCCTGTGTTGAGTGAATCCTGAAAAAATAAATATAATGCTTTGGCTACTACAGAACCCAGTTCCCTCAGTACCCTTGGATGTATTCCATCAGGACCCATGGCTTTATTAACATTTATCTTGTGCCTCCCTTGTGTATACCGAAGAAAATAACCTATTTAGCTCATCTGCCTTCTCCTGGTCACTAATTTTCAGATGGCCTGTGTCACATTGTAATCTTCCTATAGCTTCCTTCCTCGCCTTCTTCCCATTGATATACTTAAAAAATATTTTAGGGATCGTCTTACGCTGTTTTGCAATTAATTTTTCATTTTCAATACTCTCTCTCTGATTAACCAGGATAACCCTGAATGCCCTTTTTAATAAAAATATATCCAGTCCCTTTTTAAAGTTATCTATCGAATCCTCTGTCCTTTCCTTGTATTCCTGTAAAGCAGTCTCTGTCCCCTCTTGTTAGTATAATTAAAATGCCTGTTTTTTACTCCGTATCTTGATCATTAAATCATTGTTAAGTCACATTGAATGTGATTTACTCCTTTTATTTTTATTCCCACTTGGTATATGGTGATAAGTATGTATATTTAGTAAGGA
Organism: Discoglossus pictus; assembly: GCA_027410445.1. Lineage (NCBI taxonomy): Eukaryota > Metazoa > Chordata > Amphibia > Anura > Alytidae > Discoglossus > Discoglossus pictus. Next base: position 48,922,599 of record CM050172.1, on the reverse strand, counting down.
TTTAAATGTTGTCCATTTATGTTCAGTGTTTTTACCTATCACTTCTCTGTCCCAGTCTATACTTTGTTTTGCTGCCCTTAGACCGTTAAAATCTGCCCTTTTAAAATTAAGAATTTTTGTTGGCCGCTTAAAATTTTGTTTTTTTAATTCAATCTCAAATGAGACTGTGTTGTGATTACTGTACCACGTAAAGCCGTCTCTGTCCCCTCTTGTTTGTATAATTTAAATGCCTCTTTTTTACTCCATATCTTGATCTTTAAATCATTGTTAAGCCACATTGGATGTGATTTACTCCTTTTACTTTTATTCCCACATGGTAATAAGGAATGTGTCGATACACTGAAAATTTAGCACCTGTCTACTAGACAAAGTCATCTCCCCCATTGACCTTAGTAGGTAGGTGTTTACCAGTAACAGCTGACTATGAACTTTGAAAGTAAGTTTAATATTGAACATTGCTTTTTAAATAACTGAATTTAGATTTATTAATCAAACCTGACTCTGAGAATGTAAGTTGAGAAACACAAGTGTGTGATATGGTGTGAAATATAATAAATTAAATGAAGTGCTTTATTTGATTATGTTTCCCTCTTCTCAGTTGGGACCCAATCATAACGTACATTCATGAGCAGTATGAGAAGTACCTGAGAGAAGAGCTCCTGATCAACCGCAAGCGTCGCATCCCAGATTCTCGTATCCACAGCTGCATCTATTTCATTCCTCCAACGGGGCACTGGTAAGGTCAATTTCAGAACTAAAACGTCTGCTTTAAAGGACCAGTGTAGTGGTCATACAATAGGATTTAATTTGTTTATTTAGCAAACCATAAAATCAGCATTTAAAGAAAAAAAATTAAATGTAGCTTATAAGGCTTACATTTAAATGTAATGCTACATGGACTAGCAAAGCCAGTTCAAATGTAATTTGTAAACCATTTAATTACATATTTACATAGTAATTGAGGATAAAAAAAAGACCTTTAGTCCATCAAGTTCAACTTTTCTAGATCACCTCTGATCAGCAATATGCAGATTAATTGTTAATTGATCCAGAAGAAGGTAGACAGAAAAAAATCGGTGAAACTTTGCCAATTGTCTAAAAAAAGGGGGGGGGGGGATTCCTTCCTGATCCCAGATACTGGTGATTGGATTCCTCCCTGGATCAATACTCCCTCTCTAATTATCCAGAATACCCTGGATTGCCCTTTTTATTTAAAAATATATCCAATCCCTTTTTAAAGTTATCTATTGAATCTGAATTGAAAGCATTTCATTTAAAAATTTAATTTCCTTACAATATAAATCTTATATCTTAGCAATTAATAAATATAGAAATTAAACCCTATTGTTTGAGCATTATATTGATCCTTTAAATATAAATATGTAGATACCAAGAAGGCAGCCAATTTCATACTGTACGTGAAGACAACGCAACACATGGAAAATATAGTAACATATAACATATTACTGTGTTGCAGTGCAACAGCGCCATGGTCTATAGTTTCCAGCTCTATATCTTAGTGTACTGTAATTACGGACCAGTTTCACTAGTTTTTCATGGACAATCCTACTTGTATCTTCTGCACATGGACATCAATACATGTCACTACTTCTGTTTCATATACTGATGAAGTTGCAATTTCACTAGCTCCATACTTTCTTCACACTTAGGCTGAGACCTCTGGACCTGGAATTCATGAAACGTCTGGGCCGTATTGTGAATGTGGTGCCTGTCATTGCTAAGGCTGATACGCTCACACTTGAAGAGCGAGAAGAATTTAAACAGAGGGTAAGTACATTGATGGAAGCAAGTATGATTATAAGTCTAAGATCATCCAACTCTTTAGACTAGAGGTAGCCAAACTCTGATAATTTATACAAGAACATTAAAATTAAGCTGGTTTAAGGACAGGGGACAGTTTAATATTTTGAATTTGTTTTTATGATTGTACGACATCATTTGGACATGTATGGGATACCTGTAAACATAATCGTATTGGATTTTCAATCTTAAAGGCATTTGTAGTAAAGTCTAAATAAGCAACTGAAGAATTATAAAAAAAATATGATGTTCATTGACCTTGTGAGGACATCCACATGGCAAGGAAAAGTATCCCTAATGGTGCCCAAGTGTCTACACAGGGAAAGTATGCCGTCCATTAAAGCAGTATCGGGCAAAAAAAAGTATTTATCTCTGCCTCAGACATCCCTTTATCCGTGTACCTTAAGTCTTTCCCAGCACCATTGTCTTCGCCTCATGATCATACCATACAGTGAATAGTTTTGATTGATTTCCTGAAGTACTGATTGATTGGATATTCTTGTAGTCTAAAGGACTCTAAGCAGTTATCTTCAGCACCATAATTGAAAGAAGTAAATTCTACAAATCTCAGCCTTCTGTATGATCTTGCTTTCACCTCTGTATGCTACTTTTGGAAATACCATAGTTCTAACTATTAGGACCTTTTTTGATAATGTCATATTTTTGTTTCTGGGTAAGGGAAGCTATAGCAAGTTTATTAAAAAGTAATGCTCTTTTAATTTCATGGCTGAGATCACCATCTACAGATGTCTTGGAAGCCAGGAAAATAAAATATGTCCCTGCCTCCACTTCTTCCCCATCTAAATGCCAGGAACTGAGATTGCTATAGTAACTATAGTAATCTTCATTTGAATAACTTTGATACAAGAATGTTCAAATTCTTTGAAAAAAATAAGGACAAAAAAATAAAGTATTTCATTTTTTAGTGTTTTACTTAATTTGCTTGATATATGTTGTTTATTAACCAAGCTAATCACTTACAAGGGAGATATATAAACAATGTTTTAAAATACTGTATTCTATACCATACTATATAAAACTTCTTCCTGTAAACCTAATATGATCTCTTAAATAACTATCAGTTAAAACATGTACAAATACATACTGTAGGAAATATGAGAAAAATTCCTCTAAAAAGCTGCAATGGCAATATTGTTCCCCAATGCTTCTAGCAAGTGTTTGTCATCCAAAATAGTTTGCTTATTGATATTTCCTAAGAATAATAAATAATTGATTGTGGAATGAAAGTCAGCTGTAGCAGAAATTGGCTCATTCGCAAAATAATAAGAAAAATATACATTGCAATATCATCAATGGTCCAAAAAAGTTAAATAATAGTAGCATTAATACTTGCCAATAAAAGTATTTCCAATTGGTCAAAAATTTAGCAGCTATCAAAGTCACATGTTCTCAATATTTTAAGAAATCCTGCTGAAAGCTACTCATTTCAACTGACATTACCTAGTTGAGAGCTCATATGGGTTGCTACAACTGGGAATCTTTGTTGCTTCCTATTTTTATTGCTTATCATTCTTGGGACATCTTCTGCTCTTGTTGATGCTTTTTGATTTGTTTTGTTCTATTAGTAAAGTTGCCTACATGCTGAAAATCTGAATTTCTGCCTTCGTGATTTTAAGCTTGATTGAGAAAAAACGACTTTATTTTATGGGATTTTTACCTCTGTAGATAAGGAAAGACCTGAATACCCATGGAATTAGTGTGTATCCTCAGGCAGAGCTGGATGAAGACCCAACAGATACCATATTCAATGACAAAATCCGGGTGAGTGAAAGACCATTCTACAGATGACTGTATCATTAATTTAATCTATATATTTGTGTATTTTGTATATGTGTGTTTAGTGGAGAAGATGTGACATGGTGCAGTGTGTAAATGTTTGTATGTGTACATAATGTTATTTTAGATGTTTTCACATTGTATTATTTAGGAAAGTGTATAGTAATTTCTACGTATGTCTGAGGGGTGCAGTTTTCTATATACATGGAATGCAGATACATACTGTATGTTTGAATGTGTAAATCTGAAAATGTGTACATGGCCAGTTGTTGGAATACCTAGGCATGGGGCCTTATTAAATTGTCAAAATCGCAATTACTGAAGCCCATAATGTAGCCCGCAAGATTTACTGATATTCAATTGGCCTCCTCTAGCTACTGTAATCTATTTGTGAGCTACAGGCTGAAAATTCCTGTGGTTGTCAAAATCGTAACTCCGATCCATCTAAGCCTTTGATCTTTCAAGCAAGACAATTTTATAATCTCTAGAATCGCAAATCGCAATTTAATTGAAAAAGTTCCACAAGCCTGCAATTGCCTTCAAACGCGTAATTGGCAAATGTAGCAAAAACTTCTACAAATACTAGACTCACAAGGGGGTTAAACAGCTGTTCTTAACGCTATAAAAGCAAATAAAAACACAATACTGGACTTTAAAATATGGGGAAAGCGATGAAAAACATTAGAATTAATTGCAAGCTTGCAAATATGCAATAAAAAAATATTTTTTTACATTTAAATAATTTTATAAATGTTATATCAGGCCAACCACATGGACTATAACAGTTTCTTCATTCAATTTTATTGTTTTTTTTTTAATTGCTGGATTGCAAGCCTGATGACATATTGGACGTCTAAACACTAATTGATTAACGTTTAAACGCTATGTTTTACTGATTTCATGATGAAGGTCTTATTTAATTTTGCCTTTTTCTAAATCGTTACTTAAGGCCTTGCTTAATTGATCATGATCATGCCCTGAAATGCTACGTACGGTTACATGGTTTACGAATTTAGATTTCGGCCATGTAATTGCAGGCTTGTTGAATTGAATCGATGTGTAACTGTTGCAATTTTGTTGGAATTTAATAGGACCCATGGTGTTTAAGTGTGTCTTTGTACATTAAGAATAAATTCTGCATATTAATAGTATGAACACGTCACTATAGGGCTCTGACAACATCACTATATCTGTCTATAACTGTCTATATTTCTCCAGGAAAAGATTCCATTTGCTGTGGTGGGAACTGATGAAGAGCATCAGGTCAATGGGAGAAAGGTCCTAGGACGTAAAACCAAATGGGGTGTTATAGAAGGTGAGATATCTAAACATGCAAACTTTTTCTTAGGCTATAAAAACATCTGGACCTCATCCTAATAAGATGTCATGGCTCCTAGCTATGAATAGTGATTTTTAACAGAAAGTGTGTTTATGATTACCTAGGTAGCAACGCCAGGGTTAATCCATGCAGTAAGTATTATCTGCAGACACTTGATGCACGCATTATCTTGGAATTCAGATTTAAACCATAACTGAGACGGCTTACACGCATAGCACACACATAAATGCAACGCGGATGCTGCTTTTATACTAGCACCTGCGGATTTAGATTTGGGAGAATCTTTGGTGCTCCCCCTCCCCATCCATTAGTTAGTCCCTGGTCGTCCTATATAGTTTTTTGGAGTACACAGGGAAGGGAGGATGTGCTCCATCTGGTCTCCATCATATAGCGATCTTGTTGAGCAGGTCATGAGGAGAGCAAGCGCTGATGGAGGATTTCCAGCTGCTTTCTGACATAGACGGTCTGTGCTAGAGAGGGATATCTCCTGCTGTTGTACACAAGGGAGGAACCTCATATTGAACGTTACTCTCAAGACACAATACTGTCTAGCATTAGGCTTTACAGAGCCCATGAGAATGTTATGAGAGCTTCTCTGCAAACCATTGACTTATATGAATGTCATATACAAATAAAGTATATAATGAGAAACATTTTAGACCATACAATTCAATCTTTCGTGAAACAAAAAATATGATCGTTAAGGGAAATTTGCAGTAAAGTTGCTCAGTGTGGTCACAAATGCTTTATAGCTTTTTTTTAGATTAAAGAGTACACTTTGAAACCATTAACTGCGTAAAAGTGATGAAACTTGCCTAGTTTGCCAATCTTCAAGAATGTGGAGAGGGGAAGCTGCCATTTTAAGTTTGACTTTTTTCACTGGCAGTTGATTGGGTCAAACATTCAAGAACCCATCAAACTGCAGATTAGTTTTAAGCTATTAGTTATACTATTTTTTCTGCCTTCTTTAGCAGCTTACATACAGAAGTATTGTAGCAATACAGGCAGGTGATAAAACTTTACACAAATATTTGACCTTCTTTAAGTGTATTTTTTCATATAAGAGCAGTTAGTATTTGGTCAAATGTCCCTTTTATGCCCACTTTCAGCATGGACAATTGTTTTCAGATGCTCTACAGCAGAGTAATTTGCAAGTGTTGGTTTTTGTTTTTTTGTTTAAGAAAATCTATATTTTTTTTATAAGAAACTGAAATTTTACATTAAAACAGTTTGTATATATGAACATCTAATTTAAGATACTTAGGGCCTCATTCAAATGCGATTTGGCCAATTGAATAGGGCTCTATATTAGCGCACAGCATATTTTTTTATGGAAGTTTTTAGTTAGTGAAGACCTTGCTTTTGGATAGAAGTTCACTAACTAAAAACTTCCAAAAGCAAGGTCTTCACTAACTAAAAACTTCCATAAAAAATTATGCTATGTGCTAATATAGAGCCCTATTCAATTGGCCAAATCGCATTTAAATGAGACCCTTAAGCATATAGAATCATACTTACAAATAAATTAAGAAAAAGGGACCCCTAATACTGTGCACACCTATTCCTAATCTAATCTCAAAGAGACAAAAATTAAAATTTAGCTTTTAATATATTTGTTTAAACATTTTTAAATTATCAGAGGCAGGATATCAGATTCATTAATCGCATGGGTATAATCAATCCGGAATCTATATAAAGTGCCTGTGCTTTAAATATAATGGAGTAGAAAAATCCAAATTATTTGAATTTTGTTGGAGGTATAATCACCACTATAAGTGTTTCTAATAAAGTGCTCTTAGTGAATACAAGTGCTAGTGCTTATAATACTAAAATTTGTAGCGTTGAAACCAATACGTTGTTGATTCTAATCAAGCGAAGTATAGTGTAGTGATACTGCGATAGGATAACTAAAATTGTATAAAATTATTTACCAGCTAGTCAATTATGAAATAGTTCGTATCTAATCCGGAATGCACAGTTAATATTTCAGTCTAATACCCAAGAGCTCAAAGTCCTAATATTAGTAATTATTCGCGATAGAATATGTTTAGTCTATTAGATTCTGAGAATCGGAGCTTGATTCTAGCGTGCCAAGCGGTTTAGACGCCTAGGGTCAGACGCAGGAACATGTGCGTGTGTTTATGACATCATCACAAAGCATCTAAACCGCGTGGCACACTAGAATCAAGCTCCGAGCACTAGCACTTGTATTCACAAAGAGCGCTTTATTAGAAACACTTATAGTGGTGATTATACCTCCAACAAAATCCAGCACAGGCACTTTATATAGATTCTGGATTGATTATACCCATGCGATTAATGAATTTGATATTCTGCCTCTGATAATTTTAACATTTTTTAAACAAATATATTAAAAGCTAAGTTTTAATTTTAGTCCCTTTAAGATTAGATTAGGAATAGGTGTGCATAGTAATGGGGGTCCCTTTTGTTGATTTTTAGCATTTTTTCTGATCCCTAGTAGCACCCTAAAAGTTCATATGACTTGTCTAAACCTGAGCCACCTTTTTCTTTGTGTTGGTAATCGTTTATAAATAAATTAGGATAAAACAGAGGGGCTCTGGTAGTATATGGGAATTGTGTTAAATATAATTATTTTGTTATACTTCCTTTACATGCTAGATGTGTTAATGGTGTATATATTATAGCAATAGCACATTTGTTTCAATCTAAGAAGCTAGTCTTGCTATTGAGGAGCCAGACTTGGGATCAAGGAGTAAAAATGTAGGTGCCCTAACTCCTGGGGATTGTGAAATCCTTTATTATGGTAATATCCATAACATCAAAAAGAGTGTATTCATTATGTCCTAGTTTTTAATATGTTTTTTTATTTATTTTTATTTTAGTTGAGAACCCAGCACACTGTGAATTTTCTAACCTTCGAGATTTGCTAATCAGGTGAGAATCCAAACTTGGGAAACTGGATGCTGACTGTATACAAAAGGCGTAAAGAGTTTTTTTTTTTTTTAATCACAATATGATGTTGGTCCCTTAAAGGAACATGAAAAGTTTCTCAATTTTAAATATATCTTATTTATTTTTATGCACTTAATTTTATTAAGAAGTGCTTAAAAGCTCTTTTTTTTCTGCCTAAAAAAATCATACACGTTTAGTATCTGTTTTTGTCTGCCCTCTGCAATTCATGAAAACGCAGTGTTTCAAATTAGCCAGTCAGTGGCCATCTCTCAACAGCATGTTGCCGAATGTTGCTTAGAGATGGTCACTGATGGACTGCACAAACTAGCTCATACAGACATACTGTGTCTTCATGAGCTAGAAAAGACAGACCCAAGCAGGTACTATTTTTATGAGTATAGACCGTAAAAACAGTGTTTTTATTCACTTCTTAATAAAATAAAATACATAAAGGTAAATCGATACATAGGTATATTGTATTCATATTGAAATCCAGAAACTTTCTGTGTCCCTTTAAAAGTTTTTCTTCATAAAGAACATTACTTTCTACCTATAATCTGCACTAGCCATTTTTCTTTGTAGAGAGATATTTAGCATTGTTGTTGTATTAATATGCAAATATGCAGTTTAATACCCTAGTTTGCAGCTCATTGTAGTTAAGGATGGCGAGGTAATCTAACTGCATAGAAGCAATGGGTAGATCATGCTTGTTTTTGTGTTTGTAAAAACAGTGGATAATTGACTAGCATATTGAAGCAGCTAATCAGTATTTGTGAGGCACATGATACAGTACAAACAGTGGTGGATTGTTTTATAACTACTTAGCCTTAAAAAAAAGGCTAGTACAATGTATAGCCAATTTTTCATGCCCTCTAAGAAGAACCTTAAAAAAGTACTTGCTCTTCGGTGACATTGCCATTATTGCAAGCTTCAGGAGTACTCAAGTTCATTCCTAAAGGGCCACATACATGCCTGGATTTGATGATATCTTTGCTGCGCACAGGTGAGTCAGTCACTTATTTACTCATCCTGGTTGACTCACTTGTGCACAGAAAGGATATCGTCAAATCCAGACACTTGCGTGGCCCTCCAGGATAGAACTTGAGTATCCCTATTCTAATTGAAACATCCATCGAATGAGATGTGAGAAGTTGCAATCTTGCTACATATTTCATTGGCACCACAAGACTTACTAACAGTAACATATGGCTGTTACGATTTATAGACAGTTTTTAAACAAAATAATTCTTCAACTATATTCAACTACACTTTTATGTCTTACTAATTAAAGGGACAGAAAACTGCTTATTTTCATTGTATCTTTGGTTAGTATGGGAGAGGTTATCTAACAGTTTTTCTGCTGGTACAAAATAAACTAGCCTTGTGCTATTATACATTTCATCTATTTAGTAAATTATTTAACAGACTGCAAAGCAAAGATAGTGTTGTATTGTGCTCTCAACAACTATGCATTGTATGAGACATTTTTTGTATAAAGCACAGCAGAAATAACCAGAGTTTGCCAACTGTATTAAAGCATATTGCAATGCTGGGCAATTTTAGTAGCCCATTAAGACATGTAACTGCATATATATAAATATTTGGTCTCCTATCTTCTTTCTGTAGATCCAATCTTCAGGATCTTAAAGATATAACCCACAATATCCACTATGAGACATACCGGATTAGTCGACTGAGTGAAAAAATACCGCACAACCAATTGCAGGTGAAAGATCAGTCCACCTTGTGAGCTTCCTGCAAGATCCTCAGGACCAACAACGTGCCTCTTTCCTGGACATTCATATCAAATCCCAGAAATCCAAACGGATACCAAGAAATCCCAAATAGAAATCTACTGCCAACCTCAATAGAAAACAAATCAAACCGATCAACCAACTTCCAACCTATTTCACAGAGAAAAACATGCTGAAACCCATCCAGCAGATCAACAAACCATCTATAATTACGGCCTACAGACATACCACCCTACTAAAATGCCACAGATAAACAAACTGAAAAATATTTCCAACACTTAATTTAACCAAGCAAAGACAGCATTTCCAACAGGCCACACAACATAGTGCCAGTCAGTTACACAGATAAACTAATTTACCCTCCTGTGTACTGCCATCCCAACCAGTTTGCTGTAACTCAGATCAATTTTCTGGCACCAAACAAACCCAATTATATAGATATGCCAGTGTTCTGATAATATCGTTTTTTCTTACTCCACACATGCCTATATATTTTCATTTGTTCTTTGAATATCGATTTATGGGTTGGTATTGAGGTTTATAAGCCTTTCCTGTTTAAAAGCATAAAACTTACTGTGGTTTATCTTTATATAGGCAAGACCATCAAAGCCTATGCAATTTCTTCCAACAGACTAATCAAGCTCATTTTACTTTATTACATTCCACAGATGTCCCAACCTAGCGCCAGTACTTTGTATAGAAAAAACATTATCAATACATGCACCAGGGAGAAGAACTCAAAGCTAATTTACCTTAGGAAAACCAACATTATGTCAATAAATAAGAGACACGATTTAGCGCTATAATCTTACATGTGCAAGCCAGAAGAATTCAGACCTAGGCTAATCCAAAACACACGAGTCAACATGTAAGGCCCAACAAAATGTGTACTACATAATGATCAGTATATCTCATTAGCAATCCATAAATACACCTGCCCTAAAGTCTTACAAACAACCAAAGGAATTCCACAACTAAATTAAGCAATATTTTTTTTGCTGTAACTATCTAAGCACTGATCAAATAAGCAATTCAAGCTGACTGTACATTACCTCCGAACATTTTTATAGGCACAATCAGGGTCCTATTTGAATAAGGGATCTATTTAAAGGACCAAGACTGTAACTAGTATGCCTCATGGAAGAGACAACAAAGCAGTCCGGAGTCATTTTTTTTTAAAGCAATATTCTCTAGCGGAGATGTAGGGATTTTAGCCCTTTTAAATGTTCGAGGGTGAAGTTTTGAAAGAAATATATTGAGAAGTGAGACTTCAAAAGAGAACCAGAGACTAATTGGTAATAGGAGAAAAAAAAAAAAATACATTTATATATAATGTTATGTCACAGATTTTCAGATATTTTTTAAAAATGCATTTACAAAATGACACTCATTTTCACCTTTCTTTGTTTCTTATGTATAGCTGTATCAGGTCCATATATTATCTGCTTGCAAAGCTTTTTTATGATTGTAACTTTTATGTTCCTGCATTTGGGATCCTCCATAAATAAACATAATACTGGCCTGACCGTATGAGTGTGAGTCAGTCCTGGCAATGTGGGAATATATCATTTTGGAAATGTAAGGATGGTTGTTTCAAGTTGCAAACAGAGACGCAGTGTTTTTAAATATCTTTTTATTGGGGTTGTTTAGAATTTCCTAAATAAAAATGAGAAATAAGTAAAGAATGGACAACACATCTTCCAACTAAAGCAACTTTCACACAGGAAGGTCACCCCCCATGGATCACAGAGACCTCTACCCTCCATCCCCTCTGTTTTGATTTCCGTTCTAGTCATGGCTGCCAGATCACATAGTATTTATCAAGTTTGTATTTCAGTGACCAGGACATGGAGATTACTGGGGGTCACTGTTAATGAGAAACAGATATGTATTTACATGATATACATGATCACACCTGCTCAATTTTATTTTACATTTTTTATTTGCTTTACTTGTGCTTACTTCAACACTCTCTTGAGGCTCAACCTTTTCTTATTATTATATGTCCTCCATTTCCATTTTACTAATTTTCCAACTTAAATCATAGTTCATCTATCTGTTACCAGTGTCACTCCTGTCTCCCTTTTTTCCAAACACATGGCTGAATCTTGTTACCCATGAATAAATATATACTATGTTAAGTTTGGGTGTCGCTTAACCAGTGATCACATTACTTTTGTCATCTGCTATATGTCAATGTCAAACAGCATTAGGTACTTGTAGGAGTTTCCCTTATGCTGTGTTACAACTGACCAGTATAGCCTTTGAACATCCAATCATGAGTGACTGCAAAATACAGAGTGAAAGGTGTACAGCAATACTCTTCACTTCATAGGAGCTCATAGTGTTATGAATTGGAGTAGTAATACACTAATGATGACTTTCAAGTAATCATATATCTTTAAGCGTGAGATAAAGTAGGGGTTAGCTAATATATTTACATAGGGCCTCATTCAATTGTGATTTGGCCAATTGAATAGGGCTCTATAAAAGCACATAGCATTTTTTTTTACAATGTTTTTAGTTAGTAAACTTCTATCCAAAAGCAAGGCCTTCACAAAACAAAAAACTTTTGTAAAAAAAAAATGCTATGTGCATATATAGAGCCCTATTCAATTTGCCAAATCGCAATTGAATGAGGCCCATAGTAATTAAGGTTAAAAAAATACTTTTATTTCTTCAAGTTCAGCTTTCTAATCATTGTAATATGGGGATTCATTGTTTATTCTTCTAGAAGGCAAACTGAACAAACTTATTGAAACATTGCCAGTTGTCATAAGTGGGGAAAAATGGTTCCTTACTCCAGATACAGGCAATTACTCCCTGTATCAATACTCATCTTTCTCTAGCTATCCAGGGTAACCATGAATGCTCTTTTTTATTTAAATATTTATCTAACCCCTTTTTAAAGTTATCTATCTGATCCGTGAATCACATTTAAAATTTGATTTGTATATGTTTCCTTAATGTGTTGACTTATCTGATATATGCCGCTACTTTTTATCATGTTACAGAGAGCATGGATGACATTCTCACAGCATGTGTGGTCTCTGTGGTTCAGGTGTGTTTCCCCGAGGAGCCCTACAGCAGACAGAGCTGTGTGAGAGTTATGCAAGCTTGGAGCTGTTTTTACTCTTTTTTTTTTTTAGGCTGTTGTCAGTAATCTCTAATGTTATCTTTCTGACTGACAGTTTTGTCAATTTCCTAAGGGCTGAACAGAATTTAACACATTCGATAGGAAAAGCCAATGTGAAAAAGATATAAAGGACCTGTATGGATATGATCAAACTCCTTTTTCTAACATTGTTATGCTTCTTTTTATTCATGTCATCATCCATATTGTTTTAGTTTTCTTTTACATGCTCCTCTTTTTTTTCTTTTTGTCCATTTCCCTTCATCTTATATTGTACAATGTAAAGGAAAATACTTCTGCTCGCTCCCAGCTCTGTCAAAGGCAAGGCAAGATATTGCATTCAGCCTCTAGAGCAAGGCTGGACCATGAATGGGATGTAGGCATAAGATGGAAAATACGAGTTTTAACTGTATTCTACCTGCCCTTCAAGATTACTTTGCTAGATATTTTTGGATTAATTGATCTAGTCTAAAATACTGATGTAGTATTTTTCTAACCATTTGATAAGTCACATTCCTATTCTCCAAATAAAGTCGTTCTTAGTAGAAAATGTCACACTCTGCAAGGATTTTGCATTGCAAATACAGCAGCCATTCATTTCTAACATGTCTGGTTCTAACAGGAAAGGTGCATGAGCTACGTCAGTGTCACTCAATAGCCACATTAAATTACAAGCATCTTTCCTGATAGTCTGCCAATTTGTCATATAAAGGTTTTACCATATTACATATTATAACAAAGATGTAATCCTGAATAGCCTCATATACTGACAGTAACTAGTATCTGCAGCTGTATAGGGCCCTCATTCAATTGCGATTTGGCCAATTGAATAGGGCTCTAAATAAGTACATAACATATATTTTTTAAAGAAGTTTTTAGTTAGTGAAAACCTTGCTTTTGGATAGATGCTTACTAACTAAAAACTTCTTTAAAAAAATATGTTATGTGCTTATTTAGAGCCCTATTCAATTGGCCAAATTGCAATTGAATGAGGGCCTAGGTGTGTAATATTTATTGCTGTAGTAACCTAATGTAGGTGACCCAATTGCCCCATGTTACGCTAAGACCAACTTGATCAATTATAAATTCCTATACAGGCCTGACTTGCCTTGCTTTTTTTTTTAACTGGGAATTATTTACAGATTTTAAGAAATATTTTAAAATTGGGGGCATGTACATGTAAGCTGGAGTTTAAACCAATATTTCTGGCTATGATCCTCATCTCCTTATATTTTTGTGTGTGCAGTTATTGTAATTTATCCAAGGCCATAAAGTTGCTCCTCTTTATCACTTAAGCATTACTGTCTCGGTATATATTTCAGAAATAAATTGTGATGTCATGTCTCAAAATCTCACAAGCTTGGTGATATGTCAGAATCGACCTGCTAAATTAAAACTGAGAAATCATCCAGATTTTTTGGGGGGTGAACTTTGAATCCTCTAAAGAAATCATTGAAGATGTAAAACTTGTAGGGAAGCATTTTGTTGTTTAGACGACTAATTTCCTGAGAACAACAAGACTGTTTCAAGTGAATTGAGGTTGCTTCCATTTCTATTAAAAAGTCGCGGAAATCCTTTTTTTTAAATTATTTATAGTCATCTTAGAAACTGAAAAACTTTGCTGACACACATACACGTTCTCTCTTGAACACAAGGAAGGCGTGGAACATGACATGTACTGAATGTCTAAAACCAATTGTTTACCCATTGTTTAATGAGGGTAAATCACTTGTTCACAATTATGTATTACATGGATGTCAAGCACTTTTTGAACCATCCATGATGGTTCAATTTTGCACATGGCTCATAATCAAAAAGTTCAGGAAAACAAAGACAACCATTGCAAAATCTCCCAAATGGTAGTCCTTTATCAAAAGTCCTACTGCCACAGCCCTTGGACAATGGTTCATAAGAACATCAGCAGAGAGGGGCTGCAATCTGCCTCTGTCCCGAAGGGCTTCTCCACTACAAGTCTTTCTAAGGCTACAAAGCTGTCTGCAGTGAAAATGCCCATCTTGCAGGGCTATGACATCCCTCTGACCTCTATAGGTAGCGAAGGATGTGAACTGTTGCAGGCAAAATCTTAATCATCATAAAAATCAGTTGAGTGAGCAATGTCAAACAAGTACTCAGGGACTGTTATAGGGTAGCCGTCCTTAACCCTGCCATAGACTGGGCCTTTGAGAGACCACTGCTACTAATCTCTCTAGAGCTAATGAGCTTTGGTGTACATAAAGCTCCCAAGCCCCAAAGAATGGCAAAATAAGTTTATTACATTATATTTTACTATTATCATCGATATAACAGGAAGTAGATAGCTTCAGCTTGATATTCTCTTGAACTGAAGTCACTACTAACTAAATCACCATAATGAGACTAAAAACTACTTTTTCTCATTGATATAGAATAGATAGGGTTTATTTTATAAGCTCATAAAAATAAGATAAAGACAAAAAGTCGAAAAACACATAAAAGGAAGAAGGAGGTAAATCGACAGTTGCAAAACTCATCAAAGCAGTGAGAACACTAAAAATAGAATATTTTATTATCTGAAGATGCTAAAGAAAACATGCTATGCTTGGGTTGGGTTTAGTGCTTCTTACTGAAAGCTGGTGTGAAACGCAAGAACAAATGTGGCACACTGGGACATTTGTCGAATAGGCATGTATCACAGAGGAAGTGTTGGATGAAAGGTTTTTTTCTTTTTATTACCAGCCTCCCAGATGAAATAACAATTGTTCAGTATAGACCGCTCTTTATGTACACATGCCAGGATTTATATGGTGTATGTGGATGACTACTTTTGTGGATGCCCATTGTACATTATTTGTCGTATACATAAGTAATCATATCTAGTTCATAAAGGGTGACTGTAGTCCCAAATTTTCTGAAATGCACTTTAAAAAGTTTCATTGATTTCAAAGTTGTTGTTTTTTTCATGGAAAAAATAAGTTATATTTAGAAAATGAACAATAAAGCAACACAGACACAGTGCTTGATCCACCTACTGATTTGAAACAAGTTTGTGAGAAGTGTAATCTAGTGTAAGATTATTATATGTGTTCGCTTAACCAATTAATATATTAAAAGGGATGCAGGTTGACAGAGGAGAAAAACATACAATCACGTTCTTTTCATGTAATTTTTGTGTACTATAGAGAATTCATTTTTCAAACTTTAAACTTGTTTCAATGTTTAAAACATTAGAGAAGCCAGTGGAACAGTGGATTCTGATAAGATAATTATTTTAAAGACTGACATTTCATAAAGCCCTTGACAATAACATTCAATGGAAGAGTAAGTCATCAATAAGATAATCCTCCATGTCGAGTCAATTTTCTGCCATATTTTAGAACCATGTAAAGATTTTACCAAACTAGCTCATATCCAAAACAGTGCATTCCCTCCCTGTGGCTGACTATGGTGTTTTTTTTTGTTGAAGTATAATTACAAACATAGTAAACACCGAAACATTAGATAACAATACACATCTGATAATACAGATAGAAAAATACAATGAATACCAAGTACATAAAAAACAAAACAAAAAGAGGATAAAAAACACACAAAAAAAATTAATACAAGATGCCTCTGGACTTAAGAATAACCTAGGATTCCAAGCCAACCCAAGATGATTCATTAACTAGTAATGCTTCTCAATGGATAACTTACAGTCAAAGTTATGTGTAATTGATTAAATATAAAACGAACTTTTCTCTTTCTCATCTATGCTTAAAAAACAGAGACGACACAGGCACTTTGATGGAGGAACACATTACAAGAAGCTGTATTATACTTTTCCAAGTTTTAATACAATTTAGCCAGTGATACTAACATAACAAAACAAATCAACAAAATAATAGATCTAGCTTAAACGGAAGTCCTTCTTTAACTAATAAACAGTTTCCCAACTTACCAGCTCTCATCTAGCTAAACATGGGTGCAGCAAAACAGTCCAATAGTTTATTAAACATCACTGGCCTTTATATTTTCTAGGTCTCCACTCTGCTCCAAGCGATCATAAGTTATAGGCTGCTATTTCAGCAGGCAGATACAAGCAGGTAATATTTGTTTGATTTTAGGCATTACAACAGCTTGTAAACACTTCCTAAAGAAAGTACAAAAAAGTAAATAGATACACAGTGAAGGAAAAAAGTATTTGATCTCCTGCTGATTTTGAATGTTTGTTTACTGACAAAGAAATGACCAGTCTATAATTTTAATGGTAGGTGTATTGTGAGAGCCAGAATAACAGAAAATAAGCAAACAAGAAAACAAGAAAAATGCATGTCAAAGAAGTTATAAATTGATTTGCAGGTCAGTGAGGGAAAGAAGTATTTGATCCCCTATCAATCAGAAAGATTACTGCCTCCCAGGTGTCTGTTACACAGGTAACAAGCTGAGATTAGGTGCATTCTCTTAAAGGGAGTGCTCCTTATCTCAGCTGGTTACCTGTATAAAAGACACCTGTACTCAGAAGCAATCAATCAGATTCCAAACTCTCCACCATGGCCAAGACCAAAGAGCTGTCCAAGGCTGTCAGGGACAAGATTGTAGACCTACACAAGGCTGGAATGGGCTACAAGACTATCGCCAAGCAGCTTGGTGAGAAGGTGACAACAGTTGGTACAATTATGCGCAAATGGGGGAAACACAAAATAACTGCCAGTCTCCCTTGGTCTGATGCTCCATGCAAGATCTCACCTTGTGAAGTTTCAATGATCATGAGAACGGTGAGGACTGAGCCCAGAACTACACAGGAGGATCGTGTTAATGATCTCAAGGCAGCTGGGACCATAGTCACCAAGAAAACAATTGGTAACACACTACGCTGTGAAGGACTGAGAGACAGAACAACAGAAAACAAACAAACAAGAAAAATGCATGTCAAAGAAGTTATAAATTGATTTGCAGGAAGGTGAGGGAAATAAGTATTTGCTCCCCTATCAATCAGCAAGATTTCTGGCTCCCAGGTGTCTTTTACACAGGTAGCAAGCTGAGATTAGGTGCATTCTCTTAAAGGGAGTGCTCCTAATCTCAGTTTGTTACCTGTATAAAAGACACCTTTTCTCAGAAGCAATCAATCAATCAGATTCCAAACTGTCCACTATGGCCAAGACCAAAGAGCTGTCCAAGGCTGTCAGGGACAAGATTGTATACAAGATCATCGCCAAGCAGGTGACAACAGTTGATACAATTATTTGCAAATGGAAGAAACACAAAATAACTGTCAGTCTCCCTCAGTCTGATGCTCCATGCTAGATCTCACCTTGTGAAGTTTCAATGATCATGAGAATGGTGAGGACTGAGCCCAGAACTACACAGGAGGATCATGTTAATGATCTCAAGGCTGCTGGAACCATAGTCACAAGAAAACAATTGGTAACACTCTATGCTGTGAAGGACTGAAATCCTGCAGCGCCTGCAAGGCCCCGTGCTCAAGAAAGCACATGTACAGGCCCGTCTGAAGTTTGCCAATGAATATCTGAAAGATTCAGAGGAGAACTGGTTGAAAGTGTTGTGGTCAGATGAGACCAAAATTGAGCTCTTTGACATCAACTCAACTTGCCGTGTTTGGAGGTGGAGGAATGCTGCCTATGACCCCAAGAACACCATCCCCACTGTCAAACATGGAGGTGGAAACATTATGTTTTGGGTTTTTTTTTCTGCTAAGGGGACAGGACAACTGCACCTCATCAAAGGGATGATGGACGGGCCATGTATCGTCAAATCTTGGGTAAGAACCTCCTTCCCTCAGCCAGGGCATTGAAAATGGGTCGTGGATGGGTATTCCATCATGACAATGACCCAAAGCATACAGCCAAGGCAACAAAGGAATGGCTCAAGAAGAAGCACATTAAGGTCCTGTAGTTGCCTAGCCAGTTTCCAGACCTTAATCTGATAGAAAATCTGTGGAGGCAGCTGAAGGTTCAAGTTGCCAAACATCAGCATCAAAACCTTGGAGAGGATCTGCAAAGAGGAGTGGGACAAAATCCATCCTGATATGTGTGCAAACCTGGTGGCCAACTACAAGAAACGTCTGACCTCTGTGTTTGCCAACAAGGGTTTTGCCACCAAGTACTAAGTCGAAGGGGTCAGAAACTTATTTCACTCATTGACCTTCAAATCAATTTATAACTTTTTTGACATGCGTTTTTCTTGTTTGTATTTTTTTGGTATTCTGTCTCCCCCTGTAAAATACACCTACCATTAAAATGATAGACTAATAATTTCTTTGTCAGTGCACAAATGTTAAAAATCAGCTGGGGATCAAATACTTTTCCCCCTCACTGCATATATAAATGTTATATAACTAGTAAAATCCTGAAAACTTCCATATCCCTTTACAAAAATGTTTAGAAAGCAATAAAAAAATGCCAAAAAGTCCCTTAGTTATAGTTTATTGCTAAAAGAGCAATTTTGTGTCCATTTAAACAACACCATACCATATTTTTCAGATCACATATAATAGTTGTCAAACTGGGATTCGTCGTCACGTTTGCGACAAATCGCAGTTTGACAACTGTGCATTGCGCTACGACCCGCGCCTGCGCCTGTGCATTGCTTAAACGGGCCGCTCATGCGCATAGCGTGGCTTAAGCCACCAATGCGCATTGCACAAAAGGGGCGTGCAACCGCATTGCGCGGGGGCGGCCCGTGCAGGCGCATTGCGCGCTGAAGAGGATGGGCGACACAGGGAAGGAGGGGGAACAGAGGAGAGGAGAGAGACACACAGCAGGAAGGGGAGTGGGGACAAACACAGGGCAGGGAGAGGAGGTGGGGAAGAGACACAGAGGAGGGGGAGAGACACAGAGGAGGGGGGAGAGACACAGGGGAGTGAATGGAGGAGGCACAAAGGAGTAAGAGAAGGGGGGAGACACAGGGGAGTGAGAGGGGGAGAAACAGGGAAGGGAGACGAGGGTGGAAGAGACACGGGGGAGGGGTGAGACACAAAGGGGTGGGAGACACAGAGGAGGGGGGGAGACACAGGGGAATGAGAGGGGGGAGAGACATATAGGAGGGGGGAGAGACACAGGGGAGTGAGAGGAGGGGGAAGAGACACAGGGGAGTGAGAGGACGGGGGAGAGACACAGGGGAATGAGAAGAGGGAGAGACACAGAGGGGGGAGACACAGGGGAATGAGAAGGGGTAGAGACACAAAGGAGGAGGGGGGGAGACACAGGGGAGTGAGAGGAGGGAGAGAGAAACACAGGGGAATGAGAGGGGGAGACACATAGGGGTGGGAGAGGAGGGGGGTAGACACACAGAGGAGGGTGAGAGACACAGGGGAGGGAGAGGAGGGGGAGAGACACAGGGGAGCGAAATGGGAGGGAAAGAAATGAGGGAGGGGGGAAGATACATGGGGAAAGAGACACGGGGGGGAAGAAACAGGGGAGGGAGAGGGGGCAAGAGACACAGGGGAGGGAAATGGGAGGAACAGACATGAGGGAGGGGGGAAGAGACATGGGGGAAAGAGACACAGGGGAGGGAGAGGGGACAAGAGACACAGGGGAGGGAGAGGGGACAAGAGACACAGGGGAGGGAAATGGGGGAACAGACACGAGGGAGGGGGCAATAGACATGGGGGAAAGAGACACAGGGGAGGGAGAGGGGGCAAGAGACACAGGGGAGGGAGAGGGGGCAAGAGAAACAGGGGAGGGAGAGGTGGGGAAAGAGACACAGGGGGGAAAGACACAGGGGGAGAAGGGGTAAAAACACAGGGGGGGAGACACAAGGGAGGGAGAGGAGGGGGGAAATGAGACACAAGGGAGGAAGTAGACAGAGGGAGAAACTCACAATGAGCGCCAAAGGCGCTCATCGCGAGGCCAGTAAAGTAGAGGGGAAGAGGCTCCCATTGTGTGGCAAACAGCATTGCCAGGATTCACCTTTTATTGTTGCCATTTTTGACGGGCAAGTTGCTAGTAAAATAATAATGAGGTAATTTAAATGTTTTCAGATGTCTCTTTGTTTTTTCATCATGTCACCTGTGTTGTAGAAAGGAGTAGCTTCGATGTGTTACCTCACTAACAGTATCCATGATTTCATGAGTTATCTATTTTTCTGGTTCTTGTCGAGAAGCAGGGTGTGTTCAAAAGAACAAACAATAGTTAGGTGCCAAAAGTGCAGTCAGCTTTTAAGCAAATAATATAGGCTTGGCAAAATTAAGATCAACAGTTCACAATATTAATATAATGCAGGCTGATAAACACAATGTTGAATGTCTCTAAAGGATACATTTATTAGTAACTCTTGGAAAATATCCAGTGTCTTACAAATGCACAATATTAAATGCTATTAAATTGCTTTTTTAAGTCATTCTTAAAAACAGGTTATATAAGTGTTCAAATGTATATATTTTTTTATATTCTGTTTGGTTGTAGGAATCAATCACCAAGACCTGGATCATGGCAGTGTTTTTCTGTATGTAACAGTGGAGGGAAGGGAGGGGAGGTAGGGGACAGTGACAGGTCAGTAGATAATTGGATAAGAATAAAATTGACACCACACTCCTCTCCCCTCACCGCCCCAGAAGCAGGGATTTCATTAAATCAATAGACGCAAGAACTACTTTCAAGAGGTGGAAACTTCAGTCTCACGCAAACACTTCCACCAATGTATCATCTATATCTACAGGGTCCAGCAGAGGCATCAAACATCAGTTTTATTACGTAATGATGTTATTGGACAGGTCACAGAAGTGTTCAGATGTAGATCTTTTTTTATTGGATAATTGGATAAATTTGTATTAGATGCATTTTGAATGGGCCTTGACCTTTTCTTTGTCATGGTCCAACATATTGATGTATTTCTGCTGAGTTAATACTGATCTGTTCTGCGTTTGACCCTGGCGTACTCACTGTATTTTTTACTTTAATAATGGCTAACTACCCCTAAACACACCGTTTTTTAACACCTGAGTGCTGATCGTATCATACCTATATTATCTTATATGATGGTTCAGCAAGTTTTTATGACTGCGATCTGATGGATATTCAAAGCACCTTTACACAGTCCAGAGGTCAGGGTTATAAAACCTGTCATCTGAATGTGATTAGTTTAAGGGGCTGCAATCTCTTCTGAGAACGTCATACCAAGTGTTACGGTGCTCTAAAATGGGAATGTGGAAAATGTAATATTAATATCTGAACCCTGAGGTCTGCACTCTGGATAAACCCACCTGTAATCTGTCATTAATTTTGGAATGAACATCTATCTATCTATCTATCTATCTATCTATCTATCTATCTATCTATCTATCTATCTATCTATCTATCTATCTATCTGTCTGTCTGTCTATCTATCTGTCTATCTGTCTATCTATCTATCTGTCTGTCTGTCTGTCTGTCTGTCTGTCTGTCTATCTATCTATCTATCTATCTATCTATCTATCTATCTATCTATCTATCTATCTATCTATCTATCTGTCTGTCTGTCTGTCTATCTGTCTATCTGTCTATCTATCTGTCTATCTATCTATCTATCTATCTATCTATCTATCTATCTATCTATCTATCTATCTATCTATCTGTCTGTCTATCTATCTATCTATCTATCTATCTATCTATCTATCTATCTATCTATCTATCTATCTATCTATCTATCTATCTGTCTATCTATCTGTCTATCTATCTATCTATCTATCTATCTATCTATCTATCTATCTATCTATCTATCTATCTGTCTATCTGTCTGTCTATCTATCTATCTATCTATCTATCTATCTATCTATCTATCTATCTATCTATCTATCTATCTATCTATCTTTTTACCTATTGGGACACAAGTTTCTGCACAGTTTATATTTTTATTTGAGTAGAGATATACCCCAGTTTGATGCTGTTCGGGGCAGACTGTTCCTGTATCCCATCTCAATCCATAGAACCTTTGGCTATCTGGTCTCCATTTGATTCAAAGAACCACAATAAAAACTTAGCAAAAGCTGTGAAAATTGCAAAACTTGTTGTTAATTTAAATACGCCCATAAAATTATGCACACCATAAAAATTATAGACATTTCTCCAAATTTGATCTTACTAAAGTGACATGGAAGGGATGAAAACAAAATAAAAATATAATATGGGGACAAGATATACATGAAAAGAGAGGCCATAATCTCATACCCATTGGCATTATTATTTTCTGAATTTGATACTCATAGAGCCTCATTCAATTCGGGGCTCACAAATTGATCGCAGACAGTCGAATGTCTGTGATTGAGTTGCATGCTCCCATTCATCTCTGATTGCGATGCTATTCAATTGTCCAGTACTGCAAATTAGGGGCCTATCGCGAAAAGCGGAACACCATGGCCCTCATTCAATTGCGATTTGGCCAATTGAATAGGGCTCTAAATAAGCACATAGCATATTTTTTTTAAATAAGTTGTTAGTTAGTGAAAACCTTGCTTTTGGATAGATGCTTACTAACTAAAAACTTCTTTAAAAAAAATATGTTATGTGCTTATTTAGAGCCCTATTCAATTGGTCAAATTGCAATTGAATGAGGGCCCATGCCATCGGACGTAGCATTTTCAGGCTTGAACATGTAATAAGTGAAGGTCGTAGGACTTTGAAATCCAACCTCCATTTTTCAAAGTCGTACGGGCTTCAACTTTCAAGCCCCTAGGACTTTGGAAAATGGAGGTTGGATTTCAAAGTCCTACGGGCTTGTAGGTTGAAGCTTGAAGGACTTCACATTGATTGCCATGATCGAAAATTGAACATGAAGTAAAGTATTGGAGAACGTTGTGCTATTAATTCTAAGACCTAACATCAGCATCACTCGTAATAAAAGTACAGTATTGCTTTATTATTTGCTTTTAAAGTAATTTGTCATTAAGCCGTTTGCGAGACCTCCTTGGTATCATTAACTTGTGGTTAGATATTTGCCATTTGCGGGCTTGATGGAGTGGTTCGCGAGGGGGAATAGGAGCAATTGAATAGCGATTTGTTATTTTAGCCTTGCTATAAAAATCAAAGGCTTGGAGGGCATTAACTTTAACTATAAATCGCAGCTCGGAGCCTGTATCATGATCAGAGCTGCAAACTGATGCCAATTGAATAGCAAAATAACTTGCTGGCTCCATTTCCAAGCCTGGATCTTCCGAAAGCCTCAATTGAATGAGGCCCATAATTTGTTGGATCATGTGTGTTGGATGGACTATACTTTTGATGGTCTGAGCAGTTCTCCAATCATAGGATGGATCTGATAGCACAGAGAAGCTACATGCTGGGGAGTTTTAATGTAACCCTTACAATACCCGTACCTACACGACAAAGTTCTCATGATTACTAGCTCTTGTACTTAAGGCAATGAATGTGGGAAAACTTTTCTAATGGGAGAAAGATTATAGTGACTGGGCTTTGACATTTTACTACTGGTTATGCTTTTTTGCCTCAGTAGAAGGGGCAAGCACCAGCTTATTGTCTTTGGGGTATAACTGGGGGAAACTGAGCTTTATATTGGCTCAACCTGTTGCAGGTGATGGAAGAAAGTGCATGGTGATCCCAGCCAGTTGTTGATATCCCCAATCTAGTAGCTTGGGGGAGAGATGAACGGAAGAGAGAGGAAGGGAGGTGGAGAAAGAGAGAGGGAGGGAGAGAGAGAGAGATAGAAGGAGAGGGAGAGAGGGTGGAGGGAGAGAGAAAGAGGGGGAAGGGAGATAGAGATGGAGGGAGAGAGGCACTGGGTCAGAGAGGGGGAGGGAGGGAGATAGAGAGGAGAGGGAGAGAGAGAGGGGGCACAGAGAGAGTGAGAGGGTGCACAGAGAGAGTCAGCACAGAGGGGGACAGCACTGAGAAAGACAGAACAGACAATTGAACATAACATATGATACTGTCATTTTTGACAGGCAAGTTACTAGTAGAATCATATATAAAGAAGAAATGCTATTTGGAATGGCCTTGAATCGTCTCAGAGAACCTTAAGGAAGTGCAGTAGTAGCAATCAGTGTGGCTATGTCTTTATGTGCTTCAAACATGAGGGGGCTTCTTCTGCAGTCACCTGCTGTCAAGTATGTTAACATTTTATTTTCATGTGTTCATTGTACTCCTAGAGCTACATAATGTGAAAGTGTTGCACACATAGTAAAAGGACTAGGGCAGCCTAATTAGTAAAATACATCACAATCCACTATGATCAGATTTGGATCAGTTTTGATATGTATAACATTTTGTTTTTGTTTTTCAGTCCTTCAGTCATGCCCAACTCTCAGTGACCATATAGACCACATCACCCAGGGACATTTCTCTGTTTTTCTGGTACTGCTTATCAATACAGTTTTCATGGCAAAGATACTGGAGTGGGTTGCCAGTTCCTTCTCCAGTGGACCGCAATTTGTCTGACCTCTCTGCTATGACCTGCCCATCTTGGGTGACCCTACATGGTATAGCTCACAGTTTCATTGAAGTACACAAGCCCCTTCACCATAACAAGGTAGCGATCCTAAAGGGGCTAAAATTTTAATATGAATTAATTATGAAAAATGTAATTCATAGCCATATAACTTATTTTATGCTTCCATTCTTACAAGTTACGCTTTTACAATTTATCAAAACCTCACAAGTGGTTCTTCAGATATTATTTATTTTTAGAAGCATATTTATCAAAGGGAATAACTTCACAAACACTGTAGCTACTGGACTTGCTGTAAATCTCAGACATGGCCACTGGATGGCACCATATGTCACATAATGCTTTCTCAGTGTAGCTATACTGTATTTGGAAACATGACATTTTGCCAGACTTCAGGAATTCCCATGATATTAGCTCAGGGAGTGGCATTGTTCTGTGCCAGTGTAAGTAGTATACTGTAGATATGTTGTGCAATGATAACTTGCATCAGTGGCGGAGCTAGTGAATAGAGAGCCCTGGTGCATATATCGGTACACACACACACACATATATATATATATATCAGATATTAAATTGTCCAACTGCGAGACGTCGTCACACTTTGCGTCGTACGTACGACTTAGGCAATGAGCTCCGAGGCGAGCCGTTAACTCGGAGCACTTAGGCAATGAGCGCCTTTGGCGCTCATCGCCTGCGAGCCTTGCGTAGGGAGGTGAGCCGGTAACTTGCAGCACTTGGGCGAGGAGCGCCCAAGGCGCTCATCACCTGTGAGCCTCACATAGTGAGCCGTTAAGGCACTAAAACTAGCAGCACTTGGGTGATAAGCGCCAAAGGCCAAAGGCGCTCATCGCCTACGAGCCTCACGTAGCGAGGAGAGCCGCTACAGCACTGAAACTCGCAGGACTTGCAGCACTTAGGCAATGAGCGCCAAATGCGCTCATTGACTGCGAGCCTCACAAAGTGAGGCTAGCAGTGGAGTCAATAATACACACAGGACTTACAGCCTTATTAAATTGTGATTTGGACAATTGAAAAGGACTCTATATAAGCACAGCATATTTTTTTTACAGAAATTTTCAGCTAGTGAACTTCTAGCCAAAAGCAAGGTCTTCACTAACTAAGGCCCTCATTCAATTGCGATTTGGCCAATTGAATAGGGCTCTATATAAGCACAGAGCATATATTTTTTACAGAAGTTTTTAGTTAGTGAAGACCTTGCTTTTGGATAGAAGTTCACAAATTAAAAACTTCTGTAAAAAAATATGCTCTGTGCTTATATAGAGCCCTATTCAATTGGCCGAATCACAATTTAATAAGGCTAATTATCACTACAGTCTAACTCAGTTAACGCTTCATGAACTGGCCTCAACTGAACAGGCAACATACAGAGTCCAAACACATTGAAACTTCTCAACAACACACATAAAATACTATATACCAGGTGTGGGTAAGTCTGGTCCTGGAGATCCCCACACAGGCCAGTATTTGAGGATATCCTTTCTGTGCACAGGTGAGTCAATCAGGATGACTGAAGAAGTGATCCACTTATCTGTACGCAGCAGGGCTATCCTCAAATCCTGGCCTGTGTGGGGCTCTCCAGGACCGAACTGGTCCACCCCTGCTATAAAACATCACATATTATTAACGATTGCTAGCATGAACAACCTGGTACTGTATTTATGCACATAAACAATACCTTGCTGTAGTATTAATGGGCATTAATACTTTGCTGGTGCAATGTTCATCTGGAGTATAACTACCCTATGTATTATTATAGTACAATATTACTATCTTGGTTTAGTATTAGTATGCACCATCATTGTCCTGGTGTAGTATTAATGTAGTGTAGTATTATCTTGGTACATTATTAATCT
Source organism: Discoglossus pictus (assembly GCA_027410445.1). Classification (NCBI taxonomy): domain Eukaryota; kingdom Metazoa; phylum Chordata; class Amphibia; order Anura; family Alytidae; genus Discoglossus; species Discoglossus pictus. The sequence continues at coordinate 48,895,593 of CM050172.1, read as the reverse complement.
GCAGTGGTATTATCTTGGTATTACCTGATATATTAATATCCTAGCACTGTATGGATATGTATAATTACTATCCTGATAGTATTGCGTAGTATTACTATCCTGGTGCATTGCCCAACTGGAGTATTATTATATATTCTACATTGACCCCACAAATACGGTATTTTCACGCATTACCCATACATATTCCACTTTCCAACTTCAAATCATAAAGGGACATGGAATTAATCATCAATGTTCTACATTATGAAACACAACACTGAAAATCAAGTGAAAAAAAAGTTTAGATTTTTTTAAATTGAGATGCTGTATTTATACTACATGTGTACAAGAGCAGGTGTTGTATGTGGGATATTCGGGATGTATGTATTTGCATCAGTGACAGGAATGTGAATTTGCATAGGATGTTTGAAATCCAGATATAATGTAAGTTTGATGTGAATGTGTAGTTTGCATACACCCCTAGATTCACTAAGCTTCATGAAAGTTTGTGAAAAAAATTGCCCGACACAAGTAGGGGGAAATGGATGGCTGGCCAGAGCGCCATCTTACAAAGGGCACCATCAAGGGCAAACAATTTTGCAGAGAACATGTGTCTCAGATGCAAACTGAGAGCTCTGTAGGAACCATGCAATGTCTTTTATTTAAATGTCCTTATGTTAATGATATAGAGAGTAGTATAGTACTGTTCTTTTATGATTATAAATGGTTGTCACATTATTATGGGTTATTATACAGGGTTCAGTCACATTATTATGACCACCTCCTGCTTTTGACATCAGCAGTACGTAGCCAATGACATACGGCAAGTGTCGTGAGCTGGCTTGGTGGGTATATAAGGTGACATGTAGGCATTATGCAAACATATCAACCATTGCTGTCACGGGTAAACCGTGCAATTTATCTGACTTTGAAAAGGGGATGATCATTGGCTTTCAGGTCCACAGTGGTTTAATTTCTGGAATGGCAGTTTGTGAACTATTAGCGTGTTGCTGTGGTTAAAGTTTACCGTGACTGGACAAACGGCACCAAATAAAACAGCTATTGATGTCAGATGAGAACATTGGCTGTGAAGGTGTGTGAGGGCCAACAAACACGCTACAGTTGAACAACTCACTGTCCATACAAGCCAGGGGGCTACCAGATGTGTGTCTAAAATTACAGTACAGCGAACCCTGTTGCGTATGGGGCTCTAAAGCAAATGGCTGGTCAGTGCACTCATGCTGCTGAGGGTTCATCATCAGAAACGGCTTTAGTTTGTACAATAGTACTGAAATGTGACCTCTTCTTATTGGCAAATGGTTGCCTTCTCTGATGAGACATTTTCTGCTCATCGACTGGGCGGACATTGGAGTATGAGGCACAAAACCTCTGGGAACAAACACTCTGCAACCATTGTTGGAGGAACACAAACTGGTGGTAGTGGAGTTTTGGTTTGGGAAATGTTTTCTTGGCATTGTCTAGGTCTACTCATACCTCTGGAAGCACTCTCATCTGATTGGGTTATCTATCCATCCTTGCAGATCAAGTACACCCATACATGCTGACTGTCTTCCCTGAAGCGGATGGGATCTTCCAATAGGACAATGCAACATGTCATACATTGTCCGGGAGTGGTTGAAGAAGCACAACAAAGACTTCCGAATACTTACCTGGCCTCCAAATTCCCCTGACTTGAACCCGACCGAGCACCTGTGGGACCACCTTGATCGCCATGTTCGCCGTATGTATCCTCCACCACGGACTCTTTAAAACGATGTCCGATGCGCTGCAGTCTGCATGGCTCCAGATACCCTTGCCAACCTCCAGAATTTTATTGACACTGTCTAGCATATAATAATATGACTTGACTATGTATTTTCCCTATATTTTATTTATTAAATATCAAACATGACCCTAAACTTTATCCCACCTTAAAATTCTGGATCGTTTTGTAATCAACCTCATTAGGAGCTCTGATGTTTTTGTACTTGTAACTTATATGGGGCACAATATCTAAATACTCGACCGGAGCTAGTTATGATCACAGCCTTCAATGAAGCACTTCCCAGAGTGTGGGAAATGGATGCATGTATAGGGTTATATCATTCGATTTGCTTAATACAAACTACAATATTTGTGCAGCCTTGTTAAAATGTCTCCATGTTATAAACTCACAATAGAAAAAAAATTGCTTATATTTATTGAGATAGTGTATTGTCTTTTCAGCATTTTCAGGGATTCAGCTTTAAAAAAAATGTACGATGTATTTAAGGAACATCTAATTCATCCCAATTAACAATTAATCCGCATATTGCAGATCAGAGGAGATCTTAAAAGGTTGAACTTGATGAACTAAAAGTCTTTTTTTCAACCTCAATTCCTATGTAACTATGTAACAATGTTCATTATCAAACAAATAACTGAAAGCTAAGAGCAAACACTTTTATATCTCACAGCCATTACTACATGCAGATGATTTGACTCTTCTGGTTGAAATTTAGTGTTTATACTAGCATTTAAAATTATCTTGTAATTTATGGTCTCTTCAGTGTCAGATAAGTAAACACTTTGGGGCTTTACAAGCGAACATTGCACCATTTAGGACCATTTATAAAATAGTAAAAAAGATTATATTTTTTATAGCTTCTCCTCTTGATTTTGGCTGCTCTAGAGGATTGTGCTGAGCAGGATCCTATCAGCCTTATTAAATTGCGATTCGGCCAATTGAATAGGGCTCTGTATAAGCACACAGCATATTTTTTTACAGAAGTTTTTAGTTAGTGAAGACCTTGCTCTTGGATAACTGAAAACTTCTGTAAAAAAAATATGCCATGTGCTTATATAGAGCCCAATTCAATTGGCTGAATTGTAATTTAATAAGGCTGCTATTGTTTTTTTAATGAAGCAAATGTGATAAAAAATCCTTTATCATTATACTTCCCACACAGCCCCAGTTTATATCTGAAGTTTAGACAGCAGCTGTACATGGTATAACATAGTAAACACTCTCTGGTAGTGTAGTAGTTAATGATTATAGTGATCCTCCTACACATATTGTTGACATAAAACTACATAAATGCCAAGGATATGTTTAAGTACCTGAACTGGACACACCCTTAGCAATTTATGAGCTGACTCAAAGCTTAATTAATAATTAACCTGTGTTATCACTTTACTCCCAGTATGGTCTCTACAATTCTTAATTATATAGTAGGACCCTGAATATTTATCTGCAGAATTACTATGGTAAACAACAACATATTTGTTTACTGAACTAAGCACTGTACGCAATTCTTGTCCCAATTGTTGCATTATTATTATTATTGTTTATTTGTAATGCGCCAACATATTCTGTAGCTAAAACAGTAAACATTATTATTTTTTAAACTTCCAGGAACAGCCCTGATATACAGCCTTATTAAGTTGCGATCTGGCCAATTGAATAGGCCTCTATTTAAGCACATAGCATATTTTTTTCACAGAAGTTTTTAGTTAGTGAACTTCTATCCAAATGCAAGGTCTTCACTAACTAAAAACTTCTGTAAAAAAATGCTCTGTGCTTATATAGAGCCCTATTCAATTGGCAGAATCACAATTTAATAAGGCTGATAATGTTATCTTATTGACACTCATGACTCATGCATTTGTATTACTGCTTATTGGCTGAGATACACACCTCATCAGGCCATTATATATAGCAGGTTGGGAGGTTTGCTTTGAAAAGGTAATCTGCTGTGAAATATTTTCAATTCCAAAGAACAATGTAACATGTAGTAGCAACTATAAAAGGATGTAAACTAAAAACATCACATCTTTATTACAGTAGTATCTTCGTATTGACTGATCATAAACTATAAATCATTTCCTTCCTTTATAAATCTGCATAGAGAAACCTGCCTGCTAGTTAACAAGACAAGTAATATCACAGACATATTGATGAACAAACTTATTGATATATTACTAACACTGACCTTTGCAGAACCACACTTGATAATAGACAAAATGGTTAAAAAAAATAATGAATATAACCTTACATTTTAAACTATTATATTCAATTACTGAAAATATACTCTATAAACTTGGTGCTTAACACCTGATTTTTATTAAATTATTAAACTAAAGAAACAAATATTTTTTTTATTTAATGCTGCCACTTATGGCTTGCTAATAAAACTATAAAAATGTGTTTAAGAGACGTGTCTTGGCAGGGGCTGCGGCTGGTCGCATAGAGGAGCAGCTCCTGCTCCACAACTCAAAGAAAGGGCCTAAAAGGGCCTGAACTCCACCTCTACCACCCCACAAATCTCACCTGTGTCCCGGGGGGGACGAGGGCGACATTAGCCAAGAGGGAGGAAGAAGAGGAGAGCCGGGAAGCGGAGCCGCGAGGTCGAGGCACACTCCAACCTGCCTCCCGCGATAGTGGCTCCCAGCACCCTCTCTCCTGCAAAGAAAGAAGGCCCGAACGGAGCTGAGAGGGCCGTGAAGGAGGAGAGCATCAAGAGGAGACCTGCGGCGATACAAAGAGGCTGGGGTAAGCAAAAACGTGGGGGGAAGACACGCGGGCGGCCCACAACACAGGACCCCAACAGCCCCCACACTGAGCAGGCCCACCTCCGGAGCGAGCTTGGAGGTGAGGTGGGCCCAGCTGAAAGCCTGAGGAGCTCTGGCGGGACCGGAGCCCTGGACCCAGACCGGGAGGCCGCCATCTCTACCCACAAGAGCAGGGGTGTCGCCGGAGGCCCCCTCTTCTCCCAGCAGGGCTCTGAGGATGCCCAAGAGGGGTAGACCAGGGGCCTACCGAGGGTAACACAGCCCAAAGCCCCAGAGGTAGGCCAGAAGTCCAGGAGCCTAGAATATCCAAACAAACAATCTGGGGGGAACTTTCCCGCCAAAAGAAGCGGACATTTTCCCACAGGAAGAACTGAAGAGGAAGAAGGGGGCGGAGCCAGTATCCTAAAATGGTAGGGCACAGTATAGGGAGGCTCCACAGCCTAGAAAAAAGGCAGTAAGTGTGCAGAGAATCAGGCACAAACAGAGGAACCCTGGAAAGGGGAGAATAACACCCTGAATAGTAGCTAGCCCTCAGACCCTGGTTTCACTGTTCTTGCAGAAGCACTGAGTAAATAAGTGAGGGTCCATACCAGTACAGCTGGATGAAAGCACCTTAATCCACTTCCCAGAGACACTTTTATGCAATACAAGGACTCAAAACATAACCTGGCTACCACCACGTCCAGCTACAGACAAACCAAGGGTGGCTCCTTGGCACGCACTCGACAGTGCGTGCTCTTTACAAACCTCAAGCAAGCCTGAAGGCCCAAGGCAACAGAATATACTCTTACAGAGCGCTAACCAGGAGGCAGAGAGCTGACCAGGACCACGTGAGTGTATGACTTTTACAACCACCCCCATGAACACTATGGGACAAGGTGCTTAGAGACAGGGGGTTCTTGACAGGCATGACTCGACAGACCCAGAGGGTGCCTCAATACTTCTACCTAACTCTGGCATGAGCTCTCTCCCCCGCACTTCAAATGACTTAAATCAGAGGCGGCTTCTATCTCACACATTACCTTATTTCCAAGCTTACGCAGACAAACAAACTACCCTCATCCAGAGCCAGATTTGGCGAAAATGGGCAAGTCAAAGAAAAATGTGCCTTTCAAGAGCATTCAGGAGCTCTTCCACAATCCAGAGGCTCTCCTCTCACAGCCCCGCAGCCCCTCTTCTGAGCAAAGTGACCAGCCTGAAGCAGAAGGGGGAGACCCCAACCCACCTCAGTACATGCATCTCTCAGCCAAATCCCTAGAGATCATAGGGCAGATGCTACAGGCTCAATCAACACAGCTGGTTAAAGAGATCAAGGATGACCTATTCGAAGTGGGCCAGAGAACTAACCTCCTCGAGGAGACCATGGATAAAATAATCGAAGCTCAGGAACAAGACAGAGCGGAAATCAACAATCTGGCGGTGAAAGTATCTCTTCTAGACGACAAGCTGGACGATCTGGAGAACAGATCGAGGAGACACAACATCAGGGTACGCGGGGTTCCAAACCCGGTACCCGACCTACTGCAATATCTAAGAGAGGTGATCTCCAACATCCTAACAGAGGTGGCTGACAACACCTGGAAAATTGAGCTAGCCCATAGAGCCCTTGGGGCCTCACGAAATCAAGAATTACCAAAAGATATAATTGTTCGCTTCCTGAGGCAAAAAAACAGGGACCTGATCCTGAATGCCACAAGAAAATTACCTAACATCAAAGGCCCCGATGGCGCTCCTCTCCAAATCTACATGGACCTATCCCCACGAACACTAGAGAAACGCAGAGCAATGAAGCCGGCCCTTGCTATCTTGATCAAATGCAAGATTCCATACAGATGGGGTTTCCCTTTCTCATTTTCATTCCAACATCAAGGGACTGTCTATTTGATCCACACTCCGGAGGAATGTGCCAAAATGCTACACTGTCTTCACTTGGCGGACCCAACTGAGGGAGGCCTGGCTCCAGAACCGGCGCCCGAAGCAAGACCGGCCAGAATCTGGACAACGGCCAAGAAGTCGCACCGACCTGGGGCGACCAGAGACACTCAGCCGAACCTGAGCCCAGACCACATAATGGACCTTCCAAGCACGTCAAGACTCACCTAAATTGGGACTGATGGACGTTTGTTTGCACTTTTTTCTTTTTATTTGTTCTCCCTGGAGCTGCAGTCACTATATCTCTCTAGCATAAGTGGTAGACCACAATGTACAGTGTTTAACTAAGGGTGGCCTAGGCCAAATATAGCCTATATAGTTGTGCGTTCTTATAAAGCCTAGGACCCCCACTATTCCGCAGTTTAGTGCCCAATGGACTAATACCACAGCTGACTGCTAGGGGAGAATACAAGCTCATCTTTGTTAGATTACGTATATAACTGTTATTTGAGGTTTAGTATTGTTCGGTTATATTTGTTTATGGTAAAGTTACTAGCAATGTATTTTATGTTCGGGGGTCGAACCCCTAGTGTTAATGATACCCTTTCTAATGTTCTGACTAAGCTCTCTCTCTTCGCCATCCCTCCCGGGGGCGCCCACAGGTGTTCCAGCTTGGCTCGCCCATCTCTTCAGGGGGGGGTTGCCCTGGCCTGCGCAGATCCTTGGCGACCGGCTCTCCACCAAGCAATCTGGGGTAACAGCTCAAATGGGGTCCCTGCAGACCTCCACACACTCACATGGCTAACCCACACTACACATTCACTACACACAATGTAAGAGGCTTTAACTCCCCCAACAAGCGAAGGAAAGCCTTCATAACATACAAGAAGGACAAGCCTGCAGTCCTCTTTCTCCAGGAGACCCACTTTGCGCAGGAGAAGACCCCCTTGTTTCGGCACAAAGACTACCCAACCGTTTATACCTCTAGCCAAAAAACCAAGAGGGCTGGCGCAGCAATTTTAATCCATAAAGATTTTCCATTCCAAGTTTCCCACAAAAAAATAGGTAAAGAGGGTAACTTCGTGATTATCACGGGCAACCTGCTTAACACAAAGCTCACCCTGGTGTCACTCTATGCCCCTACAGTAGCCCCTCACAACGCTATCATAAATCTTCTGGAGACACTAGACTCCCAGGACTTAGGCAAAGTTATTATAGGCGGGGACTTTAACCTAGTGCTAGACACAGAAAAGGATAGGTCTAGGAAACAGGGGGAACCCCGACCCCCAGACAAAATCAAGCTAATCAAAAATCTGCTTCTAAAACTGGGACTGGTAGACGCCTGGAGGGGACTCCACCCTCAAGAGAGGGAATATACGTTTTATTCCCCCACACACAAATCCTACTCACGTATAGATACTCTTTTTATAGACGTCTCTCTACTAGATCAAGCTATTTCCGCGGACATAGTCCCATGCCCTTGGTCAGATCACAGTCAGGTCACACTAGGCCTGAACCTAACCCCCAATTTTGCACCTGTCAATCCCGAGTGTGCTGGACCATATCTCCAGAGACTTGAGGGACTTTGTCTCCACTAACCCCAGCCCCTCCACGGGAGAGGGGTGGTTCTGGGTAACACATAAAGCATTTATAAGGGGCAGCTTTATAAGCTAGCCTCGGCACATAAAAGAAAGGTAAGGGAAAAGGAGAGCCAACTGATCAAGGAACTAGCCACCCTAGAAAAACTAAATCAGCAACAGCAGTCAGACCTAAACCGCCAGCGGATAGACCTGATCAGATTAGCACTAGACAACATCCTGCCAGCCCAAACAGTGAAGGCCCTAAGGAAAACCCAGAGCAATTTTTTTGCGCAGGCAAACAAACCGGGCCCCTTACTGGCCAATAGGCTGAATGCCAGATTCCAGCAAGCAAGGGTCACCCAAATCAAAACTAAAGCGGGCCAAATCACAAATAGTCAGGCTAAGATCCAGGATATCTTCTGAACATTCTATCAAGAGATATACACTTCACAAACACAGGCGGCTGGGGACCCCCTGAAAGGCTATCTAGGGGGACTAGACATCCCTGTTCTGGGAGACTCCGATTTGGACTTACTCAATTCGGAGGTTACAGAAGGGGAGGTCAGAGACACCATTAAAACACTCAAACTAGGCAAATCCCCCGGGCCCGACGGCTTTTCATAGTTACATAGTTACATAGTTACATAGTATTTAAGGTTGAAAAAAGACTTTCAGTCCATCAAGTTCAACCTTTTAAGATCTCCTCCGATCTGCAATATGCGGATTAACTATTAATTCATTAGTTGTTAATTAATTAGTAATCAATTATTTAATTTTTATTTTTATTTTTTATTATTATTATTAATTAACCCGAGAGGAAGGCAAATAGAAAAAAAAAAAACAAGCAAGACTTAGCCAATTGTCTCAAGGGGAAATGTAAAAAATTTGGATCATTACTGTCTCTCTAATTATCCATGATAACCCTGAATACCCTTTTTAATTAGAAATAAATCTAGTCCCCTTTTAAAGTTATCTATCGAATCCGCTGTCACCACCTCCTCTGGTAGAGAGTTCCACAGATTAACCACCCTTACTGTGAAGAACCCTTTTCTTTCTTTGAGGTGGAATCTTTTTACTTCTAACCTCAAAGGATGTCCTCTTGTCAGTTGAAAACCTCTTGGCACAGAAAGCTCCCCCGACAAATCTTTATACTGACCCTGGATGTATTTATATAAGGTAATCATATCTCCTCTTAGACGCCTTTTTTCTAGAGAAAATAAGTTTAATTTGGTTAGTCTTTCTTCATAACTTAGCCCCTCCATTCCCCTTATTAGTTTTGTTGCCCTTCTCTGTACCTTTTCCAGCTCTAAAATGTCCTTTTTATGAAGTGGTGCCCAAAATTGTACTCCATATTCCAAATGGGGGGGGGGGGTACTAGAGATTTGTATAGTGGCAGAATTACATTTGCTTCCCTGGCTTCTATACCCTTCTTAATACATGCTAATATTTTATTTGCCTTTGCAGCTGCTGCTTGGCTTTGAGCACTGTTACCTAGGTGGTTGTCCACAAGCATTCCCAAATCCCTTTCAATATCTGATACACCTAGATTTGCTCCATTAAGATTATCATTTGCATGGCTATTTTTCCTTCCCAGATGCATAACCTTACATTTATTCGTATTAAATCTCATCTGCCATTTAGATGCCCATTACTCAATTTTATGTAAATCCCCTTGGAGGGAAAGCACATCATTTTCTGATTTAATTACCTTGCACAACTTTGTGTCATCAGCGAAAATGGAGATCCCTTACTCCAATCCTACCTCTAAGTCATTAATAAATATGTTAAAAAGGAGAGGACCTAATACTGAACCCTGAGGAACCCCACTTACCACATTAGTCCAATCGGAGTATGTTCCATTTACAACAACCCTTTGCTTTCTGTCTTTTAGCCAGCTCTCAATCCATGAGCAGATATTTACTGCAATTCCTGTATCCCTTATTTTGCCCAATAGTCTCTCAAATCTATACTATAAAAAGTTTGTAGATATTCTGACTCCCCACTTGGTTTTAATGTTCAATGCTATTCTGAAGGGAGAACAGATGCCGACGGAGCTCAACCAGGTGTTTCTGGTCTTCTTTCCCAAGACGGGGAGGGACCCTACGGAGGTTAAAAACTACCGGCCTATTTCTCTGCTCAATGGGGACATCAAAATCCTGACTAAATTGATGGCTACACGGATCTCCAGCTTCCTACTAAGTCTAATCCCCAGGGACCAAGCAGGCTTCATCCCCCACAGGCAGGCGGGAGACTTTAGGTACTAAACATCATACACCTAGCCAAACACTTAAAGACTCCCCTTTGCACTCTAGCCTTAGACATCGAAAAAGCATTTGACTCGTTATAATGGCCATACCTATTTGCAGTTCTACAGAAATTTGGTATTAGAGGGAACTTCCTAAACCTCCTTAAAACATATTATAGGTCTCCACAAGCAATCCTGAAACTTCCCGGCCCAGAGAATTCACTATTAGACATATAGAGGGGGACCAGACAGGGCTGCCCTCTTTCCCCACTACTGTTTGCCCTCACTATGGAGCCTCTAGCTCAGAGTATTAGGGCCTCCCCAGCGATCCAATGTCTTCAATTAGAAGGCCAGGAGTACAAATGTTGTCTCTTCGCGGACGACTTACTGTGCACTCTGACCCGCCCACTCACGTCCACGGCGGCCCTGATGGAGGAGCTGGACAAATTCCACTCTGTCTCCGGGCTGCGAGTGAACGAAGATAAATCAGAAATTATAGGGCACCACCTCACACAACCCGAGAGGGAGAGGCTTAAGACCACATTCAATTTCCACTGGCCCAAAAAACACTTAAAGTATCTGGGAATATGAATTACCCCGAACATTGCGGACATTTACGGGGCAAACTACCCACCCCTATTAAAAGAGATAGCAGCTGATCTGGAGAGATGGAATAAACTCTGCATCTCCTGGTCTGGCCGGATTCACACGGTCAAGATGAATGTGCTCCCCAGAATCCTGTACTTTTTTAGATCACTCCCAATTAAAGTCCCCATCAAAGACCTGGATAATCTACATAAGGCAAATTATGAGGTTCATATTGAGGAATAAAACTCTTAGAATCCCGAAACTCACTATGTTTAGGCACAAAAGTAACTGCAGACTTTCATGTCCCCATCTTAAACTCTATTACAGGGCGGCCCAGATCTCTTTTCTACCCCAAGTGCACTCAGCGGCACACCAACCAATCTGGGTAGCGATAGAAAACCAACAGCTATACCCTCAAGGTGTGGGACACAGTAATATGGCTTCCAAAGTCCCACCACCAGCCGCTTACTTACTCCAACCCCATGATTAGACTATCCCTCGGATGCTGGGACTGGGCGAACTCAAAACGGCGCCTGACTCCTGACCTCTCTTCGCTTTTGTCGATTACCACTTCCCCCCTCTTTGCAAAAGATCTCCCGAGTGACTCAGTAGCCTGGTGGACCTCCAATGGGTTGGACAGGGTAGGGGCTTGGTTTAAAGAGGGCCAACTCATTAACTTCGAGTACCTTAGAGACAACTTTAATCTCCCCCTAAAGGAACACTTCGTCTTTTGTAAATTTAGCCATTTCATATGGACTCTGAGGAAGTCACTAGGCCAACCCCAAGCAAACTGGATGACACGCATGTGCTCGGACACCCCACTATCTAAAGGCACATTAGGCATAATATACGAGAAATTTAATAGCCCGCAAAGCAATAGTAAGCCTAAGCCCTTGATAAAATGGGAGGAGGACCTGGGTCAGACATGGGACCTGAAGAAATGGGGACAAATTAGCCAGAGACTAGCGAAAGGCTCCTAGAATTATAGCCTGATGGAAACTTCACTAAAAGTGCTCCATAGGACTTACATTACCCCAGCTAGGCTTCATAAGATGAATCCTCAAGAGCCCGACACTTGTTTCAGGGGATGTCCAGAGCAGGGGACCTTCATCCACATATGGTGGACATGTCCAAAGGCCCAGGACATCTGGTCCAAGACAACCCATATAGCCTCAAAACTTTGTCTCACTCAAATAACCCCCACCATCGAAACTTGTCTCTTGGGACAAAGACCCCCCATACTGTCCAGGCCCCAAGATAGGTTACTCCAGTCCATATTTTTAGCGGTAAAAAACCACATAGCCAGTAAGTGGAAAAACTCTAACCTAAGCCTAAGAGAGATCATAAACAAAATAAACTTTATTATGATCAACGAAAAACTCATCCACCTAGTCTCAGACACTTACACTAGCTTTCTGGATATCTGGGAACCCTGGATAGCCTCCAACTACAGCATAGATCCGGGATAGAGTGACACTGGGCGGGCTGGGGGGGTATAAAATAAAGGTGGCTGGAGAGAGCACGTTGGGGCACCCTCGCTGGAGACCAGGAGCAAACGTAAGTTGACAGGGGCTGAGCCTGTGGGGGTCCTCGGGGGGGCTAGGGGCGAAATGGTGGTCCTGGAGGGGCATCGGACTCCAACACTGCAAGAATCTGAAATAGCCCACCTTACCCCATACTGGGGCGCAGACTTTCTTGGAAGGGAGAAATTATATACCTTAAATTAAATACCCTGTTCAAAGTTAGCTTTAGTATGTCAACCATAACTAACGTAAACTTGTTTGTGGTTTCTGTTGTTCTTTACCCTTGTTTTTTTACTTTTCTTGTTTTTACTTGTTATTGAAAATGGAAAATTGTTGTTGGTGTGACACACATAGAAAACTGTAACAGGGCAACCAATATTAAGGTCTATGTTCTTAGCAGGTGCATCTTATTTTTGCCTCTAAGCTTTGTTTCCTCGAACTGTACCAGCTCTTTAAATACATGGTTGTAATTTTCTCTTTTTCTCGTAAAAAAATGTGTGTGTCAATAAAAATTATTGAATAAAAAAAAAAAAAAATGTGTTTAAAAAAAAAAGCCACTTCTCCACATTTAAACACCTTTGTCTATAGGCCTTATCACCTAGTGACAAAGCAAAGTGTATTACAAAAGGGTAATCTTGAAAAATAAATGTGAATAACTATACCCACTATATTGAATTCGACTAATTCGGCACCCTCAATTCGACTAATATTGAAACGTGCCGTTGGTGTTAGAATTAACTTATGATGAGAAAAACAATTAGTGAAATTCCTACATGTAAAGGAAACAATGTGAAAAAAGTGAATGTATATCTATTGAGAAGTGAGTGTTTACTTATATTATTGAACATATGTGTGTGAATTGTCTAGAGTCATTAATATAGGCCTCAAAACAATTGACTCTAGACAATTCACAAACATATGTTCAATAATATAAGTAAACACTCACTTCTCAATAGATATACAGTTTTATTAGCAAGCCATAAGTGGCAGCATTAAATAATTTGTTTATTTGTTTCTTTAGTTTAATTAATTTAATTATATTCAATTATGCTACAGTGTGAGCCATCATTTTTGTTTCTGCTAATCTGAAAGTCTAGGATCTGTTAACACAAAGCTTACAAAACATGTCCCTTATGCAAAGAAGGGGAGATAACAGGTCCCTTCATCCCTCTTTCTGGGGTATAAATGCTATATATAGGTGGGCCATGCTCGAGAGGGAGATTATGTCCTCTGGCCCGCTAATGGACCCATGTTGTGGAGGATGGATCCAGTTTGCTGTAACAAAAGTAGCTAATGCACTTTCAACTGCGACTTCATTGGATCCTTGACATTGTCCAATGCTGAGCAACTTTTGTGCATTCTGCAGATCCCTAGCCACCTAAGTGGGGAAGAGAGTACAGGAGAATATGTGCCTCTTCCTCGAGTGTCAAATAAGAAACAGAGACCTGTTGTACCCAAACGGTAAGTAGGGAAATACAGCAGGGGCTTTGATAGTTGTATTTGGGGCTTAGTACTGAAGGGGAGGTAAGACAATTTGGATTAGGCCTACAAAATGTCTTTTACGTTAGACGTTAGAAATACCTTTGACATTATGGCAGCCATAGAGACTGCAAGATTGGCCTTCCAGAACCTGTGAAAAATATAATTGCAGTCTTAACGAGTTAAGTCATACATTCATTTGAAGAAGCTTCATTAACTGTCTCTCCTGCAGATACCCACCACTCAAAGAAAGATATTTGGATTTTTGGTAATTCCTATATCCACTGGTCTGCCAAGGAACTTTATATGCAACCCATAATAAAAGTTGCTAAGACCCCCCCTCATGAAGGGAAGTATGCTATTTCAGATACAGGGGTCTCATCTGGGTTTAGATTATACCATGTCTGTGCATGGTAGAATCTAAACCCAGATTGCAAGTATACCAATTGCAAGTATACCTTGTAACAGTAGTGAATAATGATCTTAGCCAGGCTGGGTCTGTTGACCAGTTTAATTTATGCATCAAAAGCATTATTAGGAGAAGGAAAAAAAATGAAGTGCCTTATAAATCGATGTGACAGCATTTGTCACTTCCAAGTTACCTTGTGAACAAGTACATGTATCTTAAATCTCTCCGCTTATCACATATAATAGTTGTCGTTGTTATGAATGCTGGTCATTCAATGTTAAAAGTTACTGGCTTGCTCATGCGCAATGAGCGCCTCAGGCCAGCACGACTTGGTGCAAGAAATTGTGGCCTTTCAGGGTCCCTCTATGTGTCATCTGTCCTGTCATGCCTGTTATTTGCCCGAGGGGAGGATGGAAACAGATTGCAGGTGCTCATAGCAATGCCCGCGATCAGCGACGAAGTCTGTAGCCCTTTGCCCCTCAAGACGTTCCATAAATTACGACTTTAACGGCAGATATTTTTTCAAGCACCTAACTTGAAAAACCACAAAAAAACACCAATTAATTAAAAAACATAGCTTATAAACTCACACACACACCACAGGCAGGCAGGCAGGGAGCCTGTGAGTGAGGTTGCAAGCAAGTTTGAGGCTTAATTGGCAATATTAGGAGATCGAAAATCGTCTAAGCAAGGAAAATAATGGCGGCCGTAAAGACGTAACTGGTTGTAAAAAGGAACAAAACGAGGCTGAAGCTCGTAACAATCAGACGATGAACGCGAAGCCTACAAGACTTTGAAAACAAGAACCAACGTCACTCATTGCAGGGCATGCAAGATTTACACAGAGACAGAGGGGAGGGAGCGGGGGGGGAAATGGTAAAAAGAGACCCATGGGTGAGAGACCGTGGAAAAGAGACACAGAGGAGGGAAATGTGGGGAAAAAAACAAGGCAGGGAGAGGGGGGGACATGGAAGGGAGAGGGGGGAAACAGACACAGGGGGTCAAAGAGTGTGGGGTGGCTCGAGATGAGTGCTGAAGGTGCTCATTGCAAGGCATGAAAGTGGCAGGTTGCCCGAGGCCTGCAATGAGCGACAAAGCAGAAGCCTGAAGGTGCTCATTGTGTGGCATGAAAGTTGCAGGCATGGGCGAGGCCTGCAATGAGCTGCGAAGGCTCTAATCGCGAGGCCCGCAACTTAGAGGGGTGAGAGCCTTGCATTGTGTGGCAAACAGCATTGTCAGCCTTCAAATTTTATTGCTATAATTTTTGACGGGCAAGTAGCTAGTGCTGGAGACTCAGGCATGTCTCATCTGCTTCCTCTCATGGAGCTTCTGACATAATCAGACTGCGCAGCTACTGGATAGGTCTACTGGATAGGTCTTTTTAGACCTATCCAGTAGCTGCACATTCTGGTGATGTCAGAAGCTCCATGAGAGGAAGCTGATGAGATATGCCTGAGTCTCCAGCACGTTCCTGACACTCGCATTTTGATCCGACGTGCTGATACATCCAAGATTTTAATTTTGTCTTAATTTAGACAGCACTTCAAAGGTAAGTGGGAATTAGTCCTAGCGGCAGTTAAGTTAGATTTTTGCATCTGTACTTCCATTTTTCAGAGACAGGAGTTCTTAGATCTCAGTCTTGTAGAGAATCTGTGGTGGGTCCTGCTTGCACCACCACACACTAGTTATACAGAGCCACAGTGCTATTTCCCCCTTTTTGATTCCAACTGCCTAGGTATTGATTATGCATGTATCTGTACTGTCTGATACAATAAAGCCACAAAAATTACCTATTTTTTATGTATGGCACCAATACATATTACCAGTATACCAACACACTCTTTTCTGTAGTGTGATCATTACTTTGTGTGGACAATTCCCAGACATCACGCGCTATTGTATTTATACTCCTGTAAATATACACAATCTTTAATTGCCGTTTATAACCTGTTTGTTTATATTAATTATTTTCAATAAAAGTTATTTTATAGATATCTAAGATATCTAACTATCTAATCTCCGTGATTTATTCTCCTTACTAATGAGGGGCAATGACCATTACCAGTAGTGTGTTTCTCTCTTCTTTATATTTTGATAAACATTTCTATCACACTCATATGGTTTATATATAGTCAACCATTATAGTTCATGATATCAAAATTCCCGTGATATTCATTTATTTTATTTAGACTCTACCCCCGATGAATGAGTATCATACTCACTGCTTATTACAAAATTTCTTAGATGTCTACCCAGAGACTCAACAAATGTCTTATAATAGATGTTTGGGAATCCGTCGGGTCCTGATGCTTTTTCAAGCTTTAAATTATTTATGCTCTCTTTTATTTCTTTTTCCGTTATTTCTTTTGATAATTCACTAAGATGTTCTTCTGTTATTTTTGGAAGGGTTATCTGATCTAAGACATTTTGCACTTAAGAGTGGGAGGGTCTACGGAACCCCGGTTTCTCCTCTAATCTATATAAAGATCTATAAAAATCTACAAGGGCCTTACCAATTTCCTTTGGGTTTCTAGTTAAACATCCATTCTCATTTAAGATATTTTCTATTCTAATTGATTTGTTTTTCCACAGAATTTGATTTGCCAGCATTTTCCCTGGTTTATTGCCCAGATGGTAGCTATTTTGTTGTTGGAACCACATTAAATTATCTACATGGTCTTGCTGTAGTTTCTTTATTTCTGTCTGAGTTTGGGCTATTTCTATCATTCTTTTAGAAGTTGGGCATACTTTATTTCGATTTTGCTGCTCTATCAATTCTATATAAAGTAGTTTTTTTGTTTGAGATCTATTCCTCACTCTGTTTGCTGACCATGCAAGTAATAGTCCCCTAATGTACGCTTTATGCGTATTCCAGAGCGAGATTTTAAAATCAACTGAGCTCTCATTTTCTTCAAAGAATCTATTAATCTCAAAAGCGAGTTGTTTCCTGTTCTCTTCTGATTTAAATAAAGTAGGGTCTATACATGCTGATCTACTTATAATCGGAGCGTGATCCGACCAACTCATTGGTCCAATTTCAATTTTCTCTACCAATTCCAAAGACATATAGTCCAGCAGGAAGTAATCTAGTCTACTATATGTCTTATACTTGGCAGAGTAAAACGAGCAGAGTAAAACGTTCAGTCGGATGGAAAGCCCTCCAACCATCATAAATCTTATGGGTCTGGAGAAGTTTTTGGATATTTTGCGCATCTTTTAACATGGCTTGTTCGGGTATGGCTTAACTATTGACTTTCTATCTAGTTTTGGATCAAAACAAATGTTTTAATCCCCACAAATTACTAACTGGCCTATCTTGATTATATCTATATGTTTAATCATCTTTTAAAAAAAAATATATTGGTTAATATTCGGAGCATATAGATTGGCCAATGTGTAATCAATAATAAATCTTCCCTCTATGTCAATTTCTTTACATCTTTCAATTCTAGAGGGTTTTTTTGTTAAAAAAAAACATAAAAAATCCTCTAGCTTTTGAGTTATAGTTTGAAAAGATTTTTATATCATACATTTTATCGGACAATTAATTATACTATTTTTTTTATATGTGATTCTTGACCACAAACAATATCAGCTTCCTGTTCATGCAAAAAATGTATAACTCTCCTTCTTTTCGTTTTGGGACAAAATTTGAAAGTTCATAGTGAGGGATCAGGAGGCTCTCTTTTTTTAAATCTCTATTCCCTTGATTACGCTTAAAAAAAAAACTGTTATTTCTTTTTTTGTTTCTCTCAGCAATATTCCTAAATATAATAGCAATAGCGATTCCCACAAGGTGATCCTTCAAGGAGAAAAAGAAAAATAGACTTAAATACCCATAGGGTTAGTTCCTCTCCAGCAATATCATAAATACTGTCTAGGTTTTGATGACACCAATCAGTCAGAGAGGAGAAAGACTGACCTGTCTGCTATTTGCAGCCATGAGTTGATCAGGACATTACATAATAATCCATTTAAACAACAAAATTACTCTAAATATTACATAATGTGATAACAGCTATACATTTTTAATCCAAGTATACATAATTTCAAAAGAAAGAAAGAGAAAGGGTAAACAAAAAACAAAACAAAAAAAACAATGTTTTAGATGGTACCCTTAGAGGGGAGGAGGAGCAAATCTTGCACAATTCAGTGTCATCAGAAATATGGAGACACTACTTTCCAGTACCACTTCTAAGTCATTGATAAATATGTAAAAAAGGAGAGGACCTGATACTGAACCTTGGGAAATCTTACATTAGTCCAATCATAGTATGTTCCACTTACCACGACCATTTGCTTCCTGTCTTTTAGCCAGCTCTCGATCCATGAGCAGATATTTACTGCAACTCCTGTATCTCTTAGTTTGCACATTAGTCTCCCGTGTGGCACTGTGTCAAAAGTATTTGCAAAATCCAAATAGACTTCATCCACTGAGTTTTCCTGATCCAAGTTGTTCCTACTAACCTCCTCATATAAACTAATTAGGTTTGTTTGACATGACATATTCCTCATAAATCCATGTTGACTTCTACTTATAATTCTGTTCAAATATACATATTCTTGTATATTATCCCTTATTAACCCTTCTAAAAGCTTCCCCACTACAGAAGTGAGGCTCACTGGTCTATAATTCCCCGAATTTGTTCTTGCTCCCTTTTTAAATATAGGTATCGCATCTGCTTTTCTCCAGTCACCTTGTGTTGAGTGAATTTTGAAAAATTAAATATAATGGTTTGGCTATTACAGAACCAAGTTGCCTCAGTACCCTTGGATGTATTCCATCAGGACATTTATTTTTTCTAACCTCTTTTGGATTTCTTCCTGCGTTAACCAGTTATTTGGTGAAGGTAGTGTAGCCCATTATGTTGCCGTGTCCCAAACCTCCCTTGTCTATACCGAAGAAAATAACCTATTTAGCTCATATGCCTTTTCCTGGTCACTAGTTTTAAGACGACCTGTGTCACATTGTAATGTTCCTATAGCTTCCTTCCTCGCCTTCATCCCATTAATATACTTAAAAAATATTTTAGGGTTAGCCTTACTCTTGTTTGCAATTGATTTTTAATTTTCTATTTTAGCCAGTCTAATCGCGCTTTTGCAAGCCTTGTTGATTTCCTTGTATTCCCGTAAAGCAGTCTCTGTCCCCTCTTGTTTGTATAATTTAAATTCCTGTTTTTTACTCCTTATCTTGATCTTCAAATCATTGTTAAGCCACATTGGATGTGATTTACTCCTTTTACTTTTATTCCCACATGATATATGGTGATAAGTATGTATGGTGATAAGTATGTATATTTAGTAAGGATTTAACTGTTGTCCATTTATGTTCAGTGTTTTTACCTGCCAGTTCTTTGTCCCAGTCTATACTTTGTATCGCTGCCCTTAGACCATTAAAATCTGCCCTTATAAAAGTAAGAGATTTTGTTGGCCCCTTCAAAAAATTTTTATTTTTTATTTAATTTCTATACCATGTTTTTTTTTGTGCTTTTCTCTTATTATCAGTGTTAACATATATACTGTAATTTGCATGTAATAGAATATCATACTTACGGCTTTATTAATATTGCATTAATTTGGAATGTGGGTCCGATTGCAAACTGTAATTGTAGCCCGTAGGACTTTGAAATCTCACCTCCCCCTTTTCAGTGATGTAACGCTGACAATCTATTTTTCCATTGGCGCCGTCTAAACCCCTAACTATGGTCTACACTATTGAATGTCCGCAAATCCAACGTTCTACGAACGAGCTATGATTTCCATCTTAAGCCCGTAGCTCCTAGCCCATTCTAATTTAATAGCACTGTAACTCTGCCAAATGTAGTTTACTAGCGGGGAAGCACGTTAGGAGCACAGCAGCTATGATTAAGGGGAACCATGTTTTTTAATTATATTTTCTTGATAAATAAAGCATTTGTTTGTATTTTTAAGGTTAATCATTGATGAACACATTTAACTTGCAATTTGTTAACCATCTGCCATAGGTGACCATGGTGTCATTAGATATCTTTATCCTGTATGTCACATTTCTTGCATTGTTGTCATATTTGTCAGACAAGTAGTGAGATCAAGATGAATGCATATATTGTGGTACAAATTTTCTGAGATACCCCCTACCCCTATTGCCTGTTACATGCAAATTACTTCCTGTTACAAATCAAAGAGCATCATGAGCAAATCACGAATACTCCACTTTATGCCCAGTGTTTCATTGCACTAGACGTGTTGTTACATGCAGAGGTAGCATTTGGCTCCAGGTAATAGTGAAATGGAAAATACTCATTTCATGCAATGTGCATGCCCATCATCCACTATAATTATATACCCAGTGTTCTTGTAATGAAGCACAATAAAGATAGATGTTCTATAATGCTTGTGAGGTGATGTCTTATATAATAGAATATAAAATAATATCTTCTTAAAGGCTAATGTAATCATTGACGTAAACTGACATATTAATGATATACTGTAATTACATTTATTTGAGGATTTTACTTAGTTATTAATTAAACATCTGCAATAACTTTACACATTTTTGAATATTTACGCTTAGCTTCAAATAATGCAAAATATTCACATACTGTATAAAGTTTTACAATGCTAAGAGCTCACATCCAGAGTCAATTTAATATTTCATATTATTAAGGGAGATCTCATATAAGATCCTAAACTGTCATGACAGAGGTTAGATCGATTCTAGCAGTAGACAATGGACAGCTAGTCACTTAGTCCTGCAGCATTGTTACATTAATCCTGTAATGTTATATACATGGTATATGAGCTGGATTGTATATATTAGCAAACAATTAGTAGGCATATAACTGAAATAGCTTAACATGCATATTTCATAAATATCTTAATCATTGTTTTGATTGCAAAGTGTGTGTATAATTTGAGTAAACTGCACATTGGGACATGGTAGTCAAAAATAGTTTGAGCATTTAACTGAACATGTTTTTGTCACTAGAAAAGATTCTTATGTGTGAAAAATAAGCAATCAGTAACTTAGAAAACTTACATTAAAGTGATTTATAAAATATTTTTCAATGCTATATGACAATGCCACATATTGATGACAAAATGACTAAATAAGCGCTTGATTACATTGGCCTTGGTAAACCCAATGCAAAACATCAACATGTGGGATATGTTTTATCAGCATTTGCTATGGATACCATTAAATATATAGGGGTTACATAGGAAACACAATGCCATGTTTAGAATCAGAGTTCCTAAATTGAATATTACCAGTGCCATAGCTATTTTAGTATTGCACAGTATATGGTGGAAGAAACAGTTATACTCAGTTATGAACATCACAGCAGCTTAAAAATCCGGCTTGCCAAAGTCTAATTTCTTACATTGAAAGGGACAGAGATTAACCATTTCAGTACTTTTTAATAGCTTAGCAATACAGCATACCACCTTAAGCTGATTGGTACTGCCAGGCAGGGTAACAGTATTACACCTTATGGCAGAACTTTAGCAGCTGGATGCAAAAGCACTACAGGAGCGCCAGCCACATTGAGCAGTAATAAAGGCAGAGCAAAGAGCAGATAGAGTTCATTCCGGGTCAGAAGAAAGGCAAACACACAGCAATGGTAAATAAGCAAAAGTGTAGCAATGACATTATGGGATAGCTGGCAAGCAACATAGATAGAATAGAAAATAGAAAAGCCCACCTTTCCAAAACTAGTTACAGTAAAAACACTTTTATCCGGCACCCACGGGGACTCTCTATTGCCGGATAAGTTACCTGTTAATCGGGAAACCCTGATTTTAAGGGTCTAAACAACCCTTAAATCACCCAAAAACCCTCAAAATGCCTTTAAAAGGCATTAGCACCTAAAGCGGGCCAAAAAAAACAATTCGGAAAAAAGTTATCATTTTTTTTGCAGTCTCGAACTGCCAGATAGTGCCTGTTATGCCGATTTAGTGGGAGTTGTTTGAATTTGGGGAATTTATGCCGGTGCCGGTTGCTTGAGAGTCCCGGTTAGTAGGGTGACGGATAACCGGGATTCTACTGTATATGTACCCCAGGGGTTACTCTGTATTTTGACAATGCTTAGGCATGTGATATTACACCAATATACTGAAAAGAAGGTTAAAACTTAACTTTATTTGCACACACATAAAAATGTTGTCAATCATTTTTTGCATTTTTTTAAATTACAATCCGGTGAATAAAAGAGAAATACTTGACAACTGCTTAGGTGCACAGAGTATATAATATTAAGGCATAACAAATACAGAAGATGCTGCTATCACAGCTTCAAAAAACGAACCAAAATTCTGTTTATAGCCAAAGTCTCTTTAGTATAAAGATAGATGGTCATAAATTATTTACATAATATCTTTTCCACATATTTTGCTGTTAAGCGAGAATGAATATGAATCCGAGATAAAGGACATATATTGTTCTCTGATTCCTGTAGTAAAGGATATTACTGTATAGTGGTAAATGTGATTCACAGATCACAGTAAGTAGTGGTTTGTCAAAGGAGTATAAGGTATAGTTCATAGGTGAAACATATGTATTGTCCTTCAATTATTGTCAATTAAGATGGCACCATTTGACTCAGAGCATGATTCTCAGACCATTTGAGCATACAATTACAGCGTACTGTCACAGTGACCGTAGGTATCAACAAGCAACGTAAGTATAAAAAATACCAGAGGAATCAGTCCAATATGTATGAACATTTATAAAAATGTAGTCAGTCATTGCTGTCAGTCAAAAAACTGATCCAGACCATCACAACATACAGTCCTAATCATAATAATATGTTATTGTGAGTATATAAAATATATGAAGTGAGACTGAGCTGTTCGATCACAAAAAATACCACTAGTTCAAGGCCTGGAAAAATACTGAATGAAAAGATATAACATGTCCTCCTCAGTAGAGAGTCAAAAAACTGATATCAGACAGGAATTGCAGTAAATATCTGCTCATGGTCTCTAGTACGCCCTCATTTGGAATATGGAGTACAATTTTGGGCACCACTTCATAAAAAGGACATTTTAGAGCTGGAAAAGGTACAGAGAAGGGCAGCAAAACTAATAAGGGGAATGGAGGGGCTAAGTTATGAAGAAAGACTAACCAAATTAAACTTATTTTCTCTAGAAAAAATGCGTCTAAGAGGAGATATGATTACCCTATATAAATACATCCAGGGTCAGTATAAAGATTTGTCGGGGGAGCTTTTTGTGCCAAGAGGTTTTCAACTGACAAGAGGACATCCCTTGAGGTTAGAAGTAAAAAGATTCCACCTCAAAGAAAGAAAAGGGTTCTTCACATTAAGGGTGGTTAAACTGTGGAATTCTCTACCAAAGGAGGTGGTGACAGCGGATTCGATAGATAACTTTAAAAGGGGACTAGATTTATTTCTAATTAAAAAGGGAATTCAGGGTTATCATGGATAATTAGAGAGACAGTATTGATCCAAATTTTTTACGTTTCCCTTTGAGACAATTGGCTAAGTCTCACTTGTGTTTTTTTGTTTTTTTTTCTATTTTCCTTCCATTGGACTAATTAATAATAAAAAAAAAATAAAAAAAAAATTGATTAATAATGAATTAACAACTAATGAATTAATAGTTAATCCTCATATTGCAGATCAGAGGAGATCTTAAAAGGTTGAACTTGATGGACTGAAGGTCTTTTTTCAACCTTAAATACTATGGGCCTCATTCAATTATCATCCGTAAACCGTCCGTAAGACTGCGATTCCTTGCGGGGGTCCCGTTACCTCGCAATTCTATTAAACGGCCCGCAAGGATCTCCTCTTACGGCAGGCCGTAAATCTTGCTACCGGCCGTAAGCTCTGAAAACTTAAAACTCAAAAATAAATTCAAGCCTGCACTGTACAGCTCTGTAAATGCTAGGGATCATATTGGGGGACATGAGGATTAAAAGTAACCCACTCTCAAGCTTGCACATCAGCCCAAACCCGAGTTCAAATTAACTGTTTATTTTCCGGCTGCGGCGTGGGCGGGTCTGAGATGCTCCAAGCACTCTGGACTTTTTACATGGATATTTGACGTATATTAAAAAAAATATATTTTACGGATTTGAGACTAGGGGAATTTTGTGCTATTTTTGCTAACACCGAAAATCACTTTATAGTCTTCTCAAAGTGCAGGATGGCTTTATTTGGGCTATTTTATGTGCTTAATTGGTGCTAGCGGGACCTCTTTCCTGCAAGTAAGCTGCGGCTCGGTTTTAGCCTTGCAGAGAGGGTTCCCGGAGCAATTGAATTGCAAATAGGATTTTCTTACGGCCGATTTCCTGGCGGCCGTTTTAGATCAAAGGATTTCCTCCGGCGCGAGCGGCCGCAAGAGATAGCAAGGCACCGGCCGCAAGCCTGCCAGAATCCCCGGCCGGAGGGGAATAGAATAGCAGAATAGCTTGCGGCCGGTCCTTGCGGCCCTGCAACGGTTGCGGCCGATAATAGAATGAGGCCCCTATGTAACTATGTAAAGGTATGAGTCATAGTATGTATATGATATAATAGATTACAGTACTGTTGCTCATAAATACAAACTCAAATGGTCCAGGTCAATGTAACCTACTTTCCCTGTTAGCAGATTCCAAGGACGCGCTAATTGCCTTCTAAATCTACTTCCTATAAGTAAAGACCCTTGCTATATCTAGTGTAGCATATGTTAGGGCAAATCAGAAAAAAACAATTAACAACAAGTTAAAGTGTTTGCAGTCAGTAATGCTAACTCCATACACCTAGCGTTGCAATGGAACAACATCAATCAAGTGACAAGTTAGCAGTCTTCTCTGGGGTTGCGTCCATGTTTCAGGTACTTTGATGGAGGAACACACTACAAAAAGCCATATACACTTTTCCAAGTTTTACTATTATTTAGCCAGTGATAAATAAATAACAAACCAAAACAAATCTATTAAACTGATTTCCTCACTAACCAGCTCACATCCAGCTAAACCTGGGTGGAGCAAAACAAACAGTCCAATAGTTTAATTATCACTAGTCTGTATATTTCTTCAGATTTCCACTTCGCTTCAAACAGTCATAATCTGCCCACTGCTGTCTCATTATGTTGGTCTTTTCCAGGTCAGACAAACTGCAAACAATCAGTTTATAAGCAGCCCTTTTCATACTCCAAGAGCAGTCTTAAATCAGGGCTGCCCAGGGGCAGCTAATTAGGTGAGAAGAAAGTCAACTATTGCAGTCCTCCTGAGGAAAAGAGAGCTTTACAGAATCTGTCTAACTGGTGGAACAGGTAAATGTTGAGGCATTGTTGGGGGCACCTCTCCAATGTAAAAGTGGTGGTCAGAAAGGTGGAGATAGAGGCTACATCCCCTTTTTTGCGTCTCAACTTAAGTTTTCAGAGACACACAATCAGTCATAATTGAAACATATCCCTGCTAGGACAGAGGTGAGCTAATCAGAGGCTCAATGATGCTGATAAAACCTGTGCAGCCTTATTAAATTGTGATTCAGGCTCTATATAAGCACGTAGCATATTTTTTTTCAGAAGTTTTTAGTTAGTGAACTTCTATCCAAAAGAAAGGTCTTCACTTAACCTGTTGTAAAAAAATATGCTCTGTGCTTATATGGAGCCCTTTTCAATTGGGCAAATCACAATTTAATAAGGCTGCTGGGCTTGAACAATCTGAATTACTGAGGCTCTGATTAGCTCACCTGTGACCAAGCAGGGATATACCAAAAATGCGATCTATTGTTCCCTGAAGATTGGAGTTGAGAAATACTGATGCAGTATTTTTTTTGCTAGGTATTTTTAGTTAGGCTTTTGTTTATTTTTAGTCAGCAACATGGCCCTCTGGGATCTATTTGCATCACACTGATCATATATCTGCATTATCTTGGTAAGTTTATGGCCATGCCATTTGTATTTCACTAAATTGTCAGTGTTATTGTAAGATGGTGAATGAATACCTGCACATATCATTCACCATAATCTAATAGATGTTTTAAAGAAGTGCTATATGAAAGATTTGTATTTCTTTAAAAGCCGTACTGGCAGTATAGGAAGTATGCCAAGGAATGAGAATATATACGGTATATGACATCATGTAGCCATTATTATTAGAATTGTGAAAAAGGGTTAATACTTATTTTTGAATAATACCCTATGTATTTGATTTAGGTAAAATATAAAATGGTTTACAAAATACAAATTAACTAAGTTTATTAAAGGTAAGAACACCAAGAAGGGGAACTTTAGAGTATTAGGAACAACATCTCCGAAAATGTAGGGTACCTAATCTGTATTCAATAATATTGATACTTCATGTGACATACAAAATATTCATTTCATTTTGCACTGATTTGAAGAGAGTGCACTTTAACTGCAGGTACATTCCTGAAGATTTCTATTTACAACTGTGACTAATGGTAGTGTTATGTTTAAAGTGTTATACTATTCTTATACCTCTTTGTCTCTGACTGGCAAATAAGATCTCAGGGAGAGGTCTTTGGACTGATTGGTTAAAACCACTGGTTTACAGAACTCCTCGTGATCTAGGGGCTTGAAATGATAAATATAGTAATTGCTTTTGGTTTGTACACATTATTGTCATAATTGCCAACCCGATCTGTATGTGATAAAGTAAGTAAATTATAAAATGTAAGGATGTAAATGTGTGCGCATTATGTGGGTCACTTACCCTATTATACATACAGTATAAGCACAATAAATGTGGTGGTCTCAAGAGGATATCATTTACGAAATACATTTTTATTTTGTGTCTGATAATTTCTATTAATTGGATACCAGTGGATCACAGACTTTTTTTTCCAAGTACTACTTTGATTTTGCTGAGAATCCCAGGGACTATTTGAAAGTTGCTGAGGGTCTTAATTTCACACATTTTGATTTGTCATTTAAATATTAATTTTAATGTATTGTACTATATTACAATATATTAGCTTCACTTGTAACCAATCTGTTGTAAAAAGCTGGCCTGCTGCTTAACGTTCAAACGACGAAGATCATGGCAAACTGCAACTTCACTTCAGTTCCTGGCAAATTGATGAGGGATAAGTGGAGGCAGTCACATTTTTTATTTTATTTTCCTGGGCCCCAAGATCTCTGGAGATGGTGACCGCAGCCATGAAATTAAAAATGTTCGCTACTGGGAATGAAAGCTATGGCAAGTCTGAACAAGCTATTAAAACATTAAGATATTGCACTATTAACAAAAGTCTGCGTAGTTAGAACTATGGTATTCCCAACAATAACATATGGATTTGAAAGCATACTGGAAGCAGGGTGCCATAGTATTGATGCCTATAAATTGTGGTGTTGGAGAAAACTTGATAGAATTCCTTGGACTAGAAAAACATGCAATCTGTCAATACATCAGGAAATCAAGCCAAACTGTTCACTGGAAGTCCTGATCAATAGGCAAAAGTCCAAATATTTTGGCCATATTGTGAGAAGATGGAATTCCCTAGATAAGACTATGATGTTGGTAAAGATTGAATGCACAAAGAGAAGATGATGGCAGAGGTGCAGATGGATAGATGAGGTCATTGAAGCAAAGAACATGAGCTTGAGGGTGCTCAGAGGGGCAGTGACTGACAGATGTGCCTGCCGTGCTGAAGTCCATAAAGTCAAAGAGAGTTATACTTGACTAGATGATTAAACAACAACATTCTATACTTATTATTGTGTTAAATATAAGTTGCAAACTTGTGAGATAATATTATATAGCTGTGTTGCAGTTATCTGTTAAAATTGAGTTGTTACGCAGAATGTTATTTATTTGGTAAAGGTTCATCTGATCCAAAATCCTGCCCAGTCCTGTTCTATAACATTCCACTGAAAATATCACAATCCTGCACATGAAGGGTTCCTGCCCTCCGTGTCCCTTTTTTTGCAGTATGGCTTTGTGCTTCCTATTTATATTGTTTACAGTTTCTATATAATTATGTTATATTTTGCTAAACAGAATCTCCACATAATGCATCAGTACATAAATAATAGGAAAAGGTTAAATATTTGTTTTTTGTGTAAATACATCTGTGGTTAAGGGTATGCTCTGACTTGAGGAGTTATGTTGCTTTTGGCACTTAGTAATCAAACCAATCTGTGACCTTCTATTATCTCTTACATACATAAACATATTGTAAAAAATGTCTTATCACTTAAATGCATCTTTCAAAGTCCACTTCCATATAGCAAGAAGCTAAGCAAATTTACGGTATATTATATGACCCTGTAGGGAAAGTAGCAGGCAAAGAACATCAGCAACAGTTGCAACAGTCTATTTATGCAGATAGCAATGACATAAACCTACTGTATTTTTTTCCTTATCTCTTAAATCCATCTTTCAAAGTCCACTTCCATATAGCAAGAAGCTAAGCAACTTATATAATCTGACCATGTAGAAGCATATGGGTGTACAATTTAAAATGCTCCATAGTATCTATCATAATCCTATTGGCATGGATGTTATGTGTGTGTCGATACAAGTCATGAACCTAGCAATGTTTGTCATGGCACCTGTTAGCTTAGTGCTGCCAACTGGGAAGCACTATAGTTTTAAATTATACCAGATTTGCAAACTTCTGTCACTTTAAGCCCAATGCAACATGGTCTCTGCCTTGTCCATTGTGACCTTAGAAAAAGTTCCTAAAAAGCATTAAAAAAAATCTGCTGTTTTTACACTGTATATTGCATCATTTTACAATCAAGTTTGATTTAAAGGCATACTTAATTTTGCTGATTATAAATGCATCTGATAGAGGAGAATTATCAAACATTTTTTGCATGAAAAAAATACCAAAATAAATATTTAAACACTTACATGGAAGTCAGCAAAATGTCTTGTAATTTCTGCAAATTAGGGTTAACTAAGCATCAAATTTAAAATGATTTATTTTGGCCAATCAAGTTAGCTGAAACTCTCAAATTAACTGTGGTTCCTGTTTGTGCTGCAAAGCAGCCTGGGATATGTAGTGCATCAGTGATATATGCTAGGTATTGCTGCTGACATACAGACAGGAAGCTGCAAAGAGATTGTCTGAGCAAACAACAGCAGCTAAATTGTGTGTTAACATTGACCCACTGATGCTGCATGCTGCTTGGGAGGGATCAGATTCATGTTTAGACATACCTGGAGGTGTCAAAATAATCATTAGAGGGATTTTGAGGTATTGATAAAAATAAAATGTTTTATGCAATGTGCTTCATACATATAAGGTGCTTTTTCTCTTTTAAATTATACTCACTTTAAATACACCATTGCAAGATATGTTATCCTGTCTGGAAAATAATGGGCATATTAAATGGGCTTTCTTAGTTCTTATCAGCTGTCGTCTGTGTTTCTTTGTTTAGTTTGTACATAGGTTTTCATGTGTTTTTCATCTCCACTGAGTTGAATGGAAAATATGTGGTAAGTAGGTGATTACCAAAGAAAGTTGTGCAGCATGTTATAAAGGAGAAATGCCAGAAGTGTTTGGGAAGAAAACATACTCACAAACCAAGTCATGATACCAAAACACAGAGTCCTCTGATAATTTTCTTATTATTAGAGATTATTTAAACAAAAACGCGGGCCAGCAGCAAAAAACATCCAAAAATGGCTGCTACTGGCTCATTGACTCACAGGAATATACAAAAACACACAGCTTTATATTGTTTACATAAAGACAGTGGGACAATCCCCCCCTCCCCACCCCCCAGAAACATAGTATAACCCATCAACAACCAACAAAAGTTTATTTACACTTTGATATTGCATAAGCTATAACACATGTGCAGGTCATGCACTAAAAGCATGTCTTGGTACGTCACTCTAGATGCACAAAAAACGTATTTTCTATCTTCTGTGCAAAGGGCAAGAGGTGACCTTGTATATAGCTGAATAAAATATTTGTTTATGCTAAAAAGTTGTTTACTGTCTGTAGATGAAACTGCTAAATCATGGGCCATGCAGATTTAACAATTTCATAACTTATATCTTACAAAATGGAAAATACTGGTTCACATCTTACATCTTAGCCAAATATCACACATTTACTGAAAAAAGTGATAAGGTGGTGTTAGAGGGAATCCTGATGGCAGGTCACAAAGTTGAACTAGCATTGCTCCAGCACTGGTATGACTGTTTCAGTATCAGTTCACATCTTTTAAAAAACTACATTTTAAAATTGGCTAAATATTTTTAGACTGTGAAAAAATAATACAAGCTTACATGTTTTACCTTTTAAATGAAATTATGTTACTGTGGAATCTGCAGTTTGATTTCTCCTGATCAACTTCTTGAGGTGGGAGGAGGATAGTTCTTTCAATAGGAGTAATGGAAAGTTCATTGGTTTATAAGGACACACCATCCTGGAAAAGTAACAGGCAAAGAACACCAGCAACAGTTGCAGCAGTCTGTTTAGGCAAGTGGTTCCCTTTCAAAATTTTAAGGTGTCATTCTGCACAAACAAATACATAGTGAAGGAGTTTATTTTATATATTACACTTTATTTTACATGTACAATTTACACACAGTCGCTAGATATACAAAATTGTCATGTTCACCCTATCCATAGGCAATTCCACATACCCATCTGTTCAGTGGGAAATTCAATAATGAAGAACTATAAATAAACAGAGTCTGGTCTGATTAGACGATTAGAGCTCAAACCTAATCAGGAGGAGTCAAGGAAAGAGGTACATTCTTACTGTGGTGAATTATATGACCTGCTATCCTGATCCATAGCCCTTTCCTGTATCACTGCTGAGACTGTGGCTGATGCTCTGATCATGATCCTCACTCAGGTAGATTTCCCCTATGCCTTATGTTCAGGGATAGACTTGGAGACCTTCATTGGGCTAGTCAGAGAACATTTGCTGGCTGCTCAGAGCAGACAAAAACAATGGCATGGCAGGAAGACCCAGGCAAGTGAGTTCATTGAAGGACAGAAACTATTGATTCTGGTACTCAATCCCCAGAATAAACTGCAAGCTTCCTGGATGGGACTCCACACAATTATCCAGAAACTGAGCAATACCACTTACATTGTGGAAATCAGTTCCCTCAACCATATACAGAAGGCATTACATATGAAAATTACAAACTCTCTCTTCTTGCGGCTTTTAAGTTCCACATTGCGAGCAACATAACAAGTGATACAAATTGAAAATTGCAGCAACATTGTTAAGTTCTACACTGCAAGCAACACTACAGAAAAACAACTGATACCAATTCCCTCATGGACCATCCTTTCAGCTTCTCGCTCATTTTGCCGACTGGCTCTCTTACTTTCTCAACATACCTTCACTCATTCTTAGCGATTTCAATACTGCCATATCGAACGATCTGTCAGATTCATCAACCATACGCAATGCTTAGTGACTGCTGCTCTTGTTTGTCATTCACTCCACTGGTTTCCCATAGAATCCAGTATAAAATATAAAATCATGACCCTAACGTATAAAGCTCTCAAAGCTCTCAACAATAATGCACATCTCTGCTCTCATCAAAAAATACTATATAGTCACATAGAGGTTGAAAAAAGACTTTAGACCAGCAAGTTCAACCTTTTAAGATCTCCTCTGATCTGCAATATGCGGATTAATTGTTAATTGATCCAGAGGAAGGCAAGCAGAAAAAACAAAACAAAGTGAAACTTTGCCAATTGTCTCAAAAGGGAAAACATTATAATTCCTTCCTGACCCCAGATACTGGTGATGGGATTTCTACCTGGATCAATACTCCCTCTCTAACCAGGATAACCCTGAATGCCCTTTTTATTTAAAAATATGTCCAATCCCTTTTTAGAGTTATCTATTGAATCCGCTGTCACCACATTCCTTGATAGAGAATTCCACAGGAGGGGGGTTGAGGATGAAGGGGGGGGGGGGGGTTGAGGATGAGGAGGGGGGTTGAGAATGAGGAGGGAGGTTGAAGATGAGGAGGGGGGGTTGAGGAGGGGTGTTGAGGATGAGGAGGGGGGTTGAGGAGAGAGGTTTAGGTGGGGGGTTGAGGAGGGGGGTTGAGGATGAGGAGGGGGGTTGAGGAGGGAGGTTGAGGAAGGAGGTTCAGGATGAGGAGGGGGGTTGAGGAAGGGGGTTGAGGATGAGGAGGGGGGTTGAGGAGGGAGGATGAGGAGGGGGGTTGTGCCATCCAACAGTAATACATTTTTAATCCAAGTATACATAATTTTCAAAAGACAAAAAAGAAAGAAAGAGAACGGGGAAAAAAAAAAAATGTTTCAGATGGTACCCGCAGAGGGGAGGAGGAGAGGAGGGGGGGGGGGAGGAGGGACTAATCGACAGCTATCTCCAAAATGCCCTTTTTATGTAGTGGTGCCCAAAATAGTACTCCATATTCCAAATGAGGGAGTACTAGCTATTTGTAAGTGGCAGAATGTGGTTGTTCACAGGTACTACCAAATCCCTTTCAATATCTGATACCCCTAGATTTGCTTCATTAAGTTTATAAATCGCATGTTTATTTTTTCTTCCTAGATGCATAACTTTACATTTATTCATATTAAATATCATCTGCCATTTAATTGCCCATTTCTCAAATTTTAGGCAAATCCCTTTGGAGGGAAAGTACATAATTTCCTGATTTAATTACCTTGCACCACTTCATCAGCAAAAATGAAGACAATACTCTCCTTAACAGCCTTCTTCGCTCTGCTAATGACCTTCTTCTACCCACCTCTCACTCCCACCTTCAGGACTTTTCACATGCTGCTCCTATTCTCTGGAACTCCTTGCCTCGCTCCTTTAGACTTTCCTCCTGCCTCAAATCCTTCAAAACCTAACTAAAACGCACCTGTTTAAAGAATCTTATCACCTCCAGCTTTAATATGCACTATGCATCTATCTCCCCTATACCTCACCCAAACCGTTTAGACTGTAAGTTTGCAAGTATTCAATCTTGTATGTGGTTTAGGGAAAGCACTTTGAACGTCTGACTTTAAGCTCAAAAACAGGGCCATCTATTCTTTTTCCAATTTGTAAAATTTGTACTTAATCCCTGTTCAGCACTACATAATATTTTGTGCGTTACAAATACATGATAATAATAATACTAATAATAGCTGCTTACACTAGCTTAAAATCGGATTGCATTATGTAACAGCGTGGGCACTGTTTTACTCGTTTATAGCACTCACAAAACATTGACAAGGTAGGTTTTTTATTGAGCAGAACATGATTGCTCAGTTATTTTTAACGTGTGATTTTCACATGTAAAAAGAATAGTGAGGGTCGTGTAATCAAGGCCAAAACCAGTTGAGAAAAGAAAAGGGATCCTTGCAGTAAAAATATTGCAAATAAGGTAAAAATTGTTTAAAGGATGAATGTTCTTTTATTTTTTTATTTCTTGCTTTCTAAAATCATTTGCCCAGTATCAAGCTTATTTAAAATATCATATTGCAAAAATGGACCGCAGTCTTCATTTAATAACATTGTTTCCTCCACCATTTTGGTTTGTTTAAAGCAAATTTGTGGAGTAATGGTTTAACAAGTAAACTGTGTGAACCATTAATCCACAGAGTAGAATGATGTTAAATAGAAAAGCCTTTAAGATAGGGAAAGGTTGCACTATAGATATATTATTGTTATTATGTTATCTTTCTTAGGCTCCTAATCAACTACCTTACCAAGGCAATGGACTACTGATATATCATTTACCATACTGGTGCTTAAGTTAGTATAAAACAATACTATTTTTGTAAGGTTCTATTAAATTAGATTTTAAACATTTGCACTCACTGAACTATTGCCCATTATCCTAACAAAAAATAAAAATATGGTCAGTAATACAGAAAACAAAATTGGGGAATGAAAACAAATCGGTTTTCAAAGTTTGGTAGAATTGCTGTGTTGAAAATGAACGTGCTGCCTTAATTGCTATATTTGTTTAGATTCTTGTCAATACGTTTCCTACAAATTACATAAATAATATACAATATAAATTCTTAAATATCATTAGGTAAACAGATATCTTTGCAAAATAGATCCATAATGATTGAACCAGTACAATTTGAATATAGGAGTAGTGATGTACGGAACATTTCGCCGGAGAACTATTCACGGCGATTTTCGCATGTTCGCGTTTGCAACAAACGGCGAACACTTGCGCTTTTCGGTCCGCCCCCTATTCTTTATCATTGAGGAAACTTTGACCCTGCACCTTACAGTCAGCAGACACATTCCAGCCAATCAGCAGCATACACTCCCTTCCAGAGCCTTCCATCTGAATGACAGCCTCCATTTTAGAATCATTCTGAAGCTACATTCGTTGAGAGAGGACATATATTCTACCTGCTGTTGATTTAATAGGGAAATAGATAGCCAGGCTGTGTATTTAGCTTTCACTAAACACCTTAAGGACTCGTTTGATTTCTGCTGCAAGGACAGCAACCCAAAAAGCCCTTTTTAGGGCTAGAACATCATTTATTTTATTATTTTTTTCTGCTGATTTAATAGGTAAATAGATAGCCAGGCTGTGTATTTAGCTTTCACTACACACCTGAAGGACTCATTTCATATCTGCTGCAAGGACAGCAACCCAAAATGCCCTTTTTAGGGCTAGAACATAATTTATTTTATTTTATTATTTTTTCTGTGTAATCTAATTGCATATGCCTGCCTGCTAGCGTGTGTGTGAGGCCTATTGCATCTACTCTGCCAACTTTTACCAGTGCACAGTGACACTCATATCTAGTGCAACCGTAGTGTGCAGTGACATAAAACAACCCTTTTTTGACTGTAATCGATTGAATATCAGTTGCCTGCCTACAGGCGTGTGTGTGAGGCCTATTGCATCTACTCTGCCAACTTTTGCCAGTGCACAGTGACACTCATATCTAGTGCAACCGTAGTGTGCAGTGACATAAAACAACCCTTTTTTGACTGTAATCGATTGAATATCAGTTGTCTGCCTACAGGCGTGTGTGTGAGGTTTATTGCATCTACTCTGACAACTTTTACCAGTGCACAGTGACACTCATATCTAGTGCAACCGTAGTGTACAGTTAAATAAAAGAACCCTTTTTTGACTGTAATCGATTGAATATCAGTTGCCTGCCTACAGGCGTGTGTGTGAGGCCTACAGCTCCTACTCTGCCAACTTTTGCCAGTGCACAGTGACACTTATATCTAGTGCAACCATAGTGTACAGTGAAATAAAACAACCCCTTTTTTGACTGTAATCGATTGAATATCAGTTGCCTGCCTACATGCGTTTGTGTGAAGCCTATTGCATTTACTCTGCCAACTTTTGCCAGTGCACAGTGACACTCATATTTAGTGCAACCATAGTGTACAGTGAAATAAAAGAACCCTTTTTTTGACTGTAATCGATTGAATACCAGTTGTCTGCCTACAGGCGTGTGTGTGAGGTTTATTGCATCTACTCTGCCAACTTTTACCAGTGCACAGTGACACTCATATCTAGTGCAACCGTAGTGTACAGTGACATAAAACAACCCTTTTTTGACTGTAATCGATTGAATATCAGTTGCCTGCCTACAGGCATGTGTGTGAGGCCTATTGCATCTACTCTGCCAACTTTTGCCAGTGCACAGTGACACTCATATCTAGTGCAATCGTAGTGTACAGTGAAATAAAAGAACCCATTTTTGACTGTAATTGATTGAATATCAGTTGCCTGCCTACAGGCGTGTGTGTGAGGCCTACAGCTCCTACTCTGCCAACTTTTGCCAGTGCACAGTGACACTTATATCTAGTGCAACCATAGTGTACAGTGAAATAAAACAACCCCTTTTTTGACTGTAATCGATTGAATATCAGTTGCCTGCCTACAGGCGTGTGTGTGAGGCCTATTGCATCTACTCTGCCAACTTTTGCCAGTGCACAGTGACACTCATATCTAGTGCAACCGTAGTGTACAGTGACATAAAACAACCCTTTTTTGACTGTAATCAATTGAATATCAGTTGCCTGCCTACAGGCGTGTGTGTGAGGCCTATTGCATCTACTCTGACAACTTTTGCCAGTGCACAGTGACACTCATATCTAGTGCAACCGTAGTGTACAGTGAAATAAAAGAACCCATTTTTGACTGTAATCGATTGAATATCAGTTGCCTGCCTGCAGGCGTGTGTGTGAGGCCTACAGCGCCTACTCTGCCAACTTTTGCCAGTGCACAGTGACACTCATATCTAGTGCAACCGTAGTGTACAGTGAAATAAAACAACCCTTTTTTGACTGTAATCGATTGAATATCAGTTGCCTGCCTACAGGTGTGTGTGTGAAGCCTATGGCATCTACTCCGACAACTTTTGCCAGTGCACAGTGACACTCATATCTAATGCAACCATAGTGTACAGTGAAATAAAAGAACCCTTTTTTGACTGTAATTGATTGAATATCAGTTGCCTGCCTATAGGCGTGTGTGTGAGGCCTATTGCATCTACTCTGCCAACTTTTGCCAGTGCACAGTGACACTTATATCTAGTGCAACCGTAGTGTACAGTGAAATAAAACAACCCTTTTTTGACTGTAATCAATTGAATATCAGTTGCCTGCCTACAGGCGTGTGTGTGAGGCCTATTGCATCTACTCTGCCAACTTTTGCCAGTGCACAGTGACACTCATATCTGGTGTCACAGTAGCTTGCACGCATAGTACCACTAATCGTAAAAAAAATGACAGGCAGAGGCAGACCACCCCGCAGGGGCCATTGTGGTCATGGTGCTGTGATTCCCTTTGGCCCTAGAATAATGCCCAGTTTTCAGAGGCAACGTACCCTGAACTTGAACAGTTCTGAGGACATAGTTGACTGGCTAACACAGGACACCCAATCTTCTACAGCTTCCGCTCGGAACCTAGACCACCATCCTCCTCCAGCTTAGCTTCGGGCACCTCTCCAGTTACCACTCGCCCGCCTGCCGCCACCACCAACACTAGCACCACAGCCGCTTCACTTGATCCGTCAACAGTTATTTACACATCCGTTGGAAGAAATGAGTGATGCACAAACATTAGTGCCAGAGGATGTAGATAACAGGAATATGTCCCAGTCAGGCAGCATTACACACATGGACGTACAGTCTGATGATTATGATGAGGTTCTACCCGGTGCTGCTTCCTTTGTTGAGTTGTCAGATACAAGTGAAGCCGTTGATGATGATGATGCGTCCGTGGATGTCACGTGGGTGCCCGCTATAAGAGAAGAAGAACAGGAGGAAAGTTCAGATGGGGAGACAGAGAGGAGGAGGAGACGAGTTGGAAGCAGCGGGAGGTCGTCGAAAGTAGCTAGTGGCACAGTCAGACAGCATGCATCGGTACCCGGGGTCAGCCAGACAGCACGCCAGTCAACGCATGCTGTTGCCACCACCAGAATGCCGTCATTGCAGAGCTCAGCAGTGTGGCAATTTTTGCCTGTGACAACAGTGATGCCGTTTGCAAACTGTGCGAAAAGTAACTAAGTCGTGGGAAGTCCAACACCCACCTAGGTACAACTTCTTTGTGAAGGCACATGATGTCACATCACAAACGCCTATGGGATCAACACATGAGTACAAGCAGCACACAAAGTCAAAGCCGCCATCCTCCTCCTGGTCAAGCATCTTCAGCCACGTCAACCACTGCTGCCCTGCTTGCCCCCTCTCAACCATC
The DNA here is from genome assembly GCA_027410445.1 of Discoglossus pictus. NCBI lineage: Eukaryota > Metazoa > Chordata > Amphibia > Anura > Alytidae > Discoglossus > Discoglossus pictus. The sequence continues at coordinate 48,857,769 of CM050172.1, read as the reverse complement.
CGCCACTCCGTGTCTCGCCCTGAGCAGTCCCTGCTCATCTGCCCACAGTCAGGTGTCTGTCAAGGACATGTTTGAGCGTAAGACACCAATGTCACAAAGTCACCCCCTTGCCCGGCAACTGACAGCTGGCTTGTCTGAACTCTTAGCCCGCCAGATTTTACCATACAAGCTGATAGCTATTGGGACACCGCAGTGGAAGGTACCCGGCCGAAATTTCTTTGCACAAAAGGCAATCCCCAACCTGTACTCGATTGTGCAAAAGGAAGTAATGGCATCTCTGGCACACAGTGTTGGGGCAAGGGCCCATCTGACCACTGATACCTGGTCTGCAAAGCATGGTCAGGGCAGGTATATCACCTACACTGCGCATTGGGTAAACCTGGTGACGGCTGCCAAGCATGGAATACGTGGCTCTGCAGAGGAGTTGGTGACACCGCCACGACTTGCAGGAAGGCCTGCTGCCACCTCCTCTACTCCTCCTACTCCATCCTCTTCCATAACCTCCTCGGCTGAGTCCTCGTCTGCTGCTGCTATGTCTTGCTCCACATCAACGGCACCCCCCCAGCTCCACAGGTACTATTCCACATCCCGGATACGGCAGTGTCACGCCGTCTTGGGGTTGACTTCCCTGAAAGCAGAGAGTCACACCGGACCAGCACTCCTGTCCGCCCTGAATGCACAGGTGGATCAGTGGCTGACTCCGCACCAACTGGAGATCGGCAAAGTGGTTTGTGACAACGGAAGAAATTTGTTGGCGGCATTGAATTTGGGCAAGTTGACACATGTGCCGTGCATGGCACATGTGTGTAATCTGATTGTACAACGCTTTGTGCATAAGCACCCAGGCTTACAGGACGTCCTGAAGCAGGCCAGGAAGGTGTGTGCCCATTTCAGGTGTTCCTACACGGCCATAGCGCACTTTACAGATATCCAGCGGCGAAACAACCTGCCAGCAAGGCGCTTGATTTTAGACAGCCCGACACGTTGGAATTCAACACTGCTAATGTTCGACCGCCTGCTCCAACAAGAAAAGGCCGTTAACGAGTATTTGTATGACCGGGGTGCTAAGACAGCCTCTGCGGAGCTGGGGATTTTTTTTGCCACGTTACTGGACGCTCATGCGCAATGCCTGCAGGCTTATGCGTCCTTTTTAGGAGGTGACAAACCTGGTCAGTCGCACCCAGGGCACCATCAGCGACATCATACCATTTGTTTTCTTCCTGGAGCGTGCCCTGCGAAGAGTGCTGGATCAGGCCGTAGATGAGAGTGAAGAGGAAGAGTTGTGGTCACCATCACCGCCAGAAACAGCCTTATCAGCATCTCTTGCTGGACCTGCGACAACGCTGGAAGAGGATTGTGAATAGGAGGAGTCAGAGGAGGAATGTGGCTTTGAGGAGGAGGAGGAAGACCAACCACAACAGGCATCCCAGGGTGCTCGTTGTCACCTATCTGGTACCAGTGGTTTTGTACGTGGCTGGGGGGAAGAACATACCTTCAGTGAGATCACTGAGGACGAGGAACGGGACATGACTAGCTCGGCATCCAACCTTGTGCAAATGGGGTCTTTCATGCTGTCGTGCCTGTTGAGGGACCCTCGTATAAAAAGGATGAAGGAGAACGACCTGTACTGGGTGTCCACGCTTCTAGACCCCCGGTATAAGCAGAAAGTGCCTGAAATGTTACCGAATTACCACAAGTCGGAAAGGATGCAGCACTACCAAAATAAATTAAAAAGTATGCTTTACACAGCGTTTAAGGGTGATGTCACAGCACAATGGCAATCTAACAGCGGAAGAGGTGAACATAATCCTCCTCCTCCCACGACCACGCCGGCAAGGAGAGGACGCTTTACAGACGTGTTGTTGATGGAGGACATGCAGAGCTTTTTAAGTCCTATGCATCGCCACAGCCCTTCAGGGTCCACCCTCAGAGAACGACTCGACCACCAGGTAACAGACTACCTCGCCATAACTACAGATATCGACACTATGAGGAGCGATGAACCCCTTGACTACTGGGTGTGCACGCTTGCCCTGTGGCCTGAGCTATCCCAATTTGCCATAGAACTTCTGTCCTGCCCCGCTTCAAGTGTCCTGTCAGAAAGGACCTTCAGTGCAGCAGGAGGTTTTGTCACTGATAAGAGAAGTCGTTTAGGTCCAAAAAGTCTAGATTACCTCACCTTTATTAAGATGAATGAGGGATGGATCCCGAAGGGACTGACAGTGGGCGATACATTTGATTAAAAAAGGCCTGAAAGATGAGCTGCCTTGAGCTAATAATGGTCCACAAACTAACATCAATTTTTCTGGTCGCTGCAACAATACCTAATTCTTGCATTTAAATTATTTTATTGTCAGAAGGCGTACAGCATGTAATGAAAAATAAAGCATTTTTGAACAGTCTTGCATAACAGTTGTGCAAAAATACATATTTACAATAAAGACATTTTGTGAAAGTTAGCTGGTTATTCCTTCTTATTTTTACTTTTTAGGTTAATAATTTTTCTTATTTTTTACTGTGATTGCAATTTAAGAGATACCTAAAACATGGTAAAACAGACAATAGTAAAGAGTATATCTGCAGGGAACATCAAAGTCCTATTAGCTATCATCCCTCCAGCAGTATTAGCTTATTATTTACAATATCTAACCTGGGCAATCACCCTTGGGTTACCCTAGGGCAGGCTTCAGTAAGCGACCTCTCCTTTCCTGGGATGATTTTGCCGCCATTTGCTTCTGGAGGGTCTCCAGGGCTCCCCCACTTCGGTCCTTCCCCCAGTGTCGCTTCAACCAGTAACAAATGTTTTATATTTGTAAAGCGACCCAATGATCTCCCTTGATAGAGGTTTATCTTTACAAATTTTGGAGAACCAATTTAAGACCGGTGTCCCCTGTTTCTGGGTCAGGGAGTGTGTGAAATGCCTCAGCCTACAGTAATTGTAATATTCTGACAGCGGTAGCTCATGCTTGTCCCTCAGTTCCTCATAGGTGAGCATCTGGCCCTTTACTAACCAGTCTCCCAGGCTATCTAGTTTCCTTGGCCTCCACCAGTGTTGTGATGTTGTACTCATGTGTTTCGGGGCCTGAGGGTGGTCAAGAATTGGGGTCATTTGGGTGGATCCAGGGAACAAACCCATGTGTTTCTTGGCCCATTTCCAGTATGATAGTGAGTGTCTGATTAGGGGGTTTGGCGAGTTTTTAAGGCTCTGAGGCAATTCTGATAGCCAAGCCACCTTGTCCCAGGTTAAGGGCCTTAAAGTGTTGTTCTCTAAATACACCCAGGCTGGTTGAAGACATATAGAATGTGCTATTGGGAGGAAAGATAGGTGACGGAATAGGTATTAAACTGATAGGAATAAATAGTACAACTTAATACACCACTCCTATCTGGTGGAACCTTAGATTGCACGCGCAGTGCCCCATATTCGAAGTGGGAGGACCGACCAAGCATCTTTTTCCATCTCCCTGTTCCAAAAAGCCATGCCATAAACACGTCCCCTGATAGGTGACGTAACAGGTATTACACTGATAGGAATGAGTCGTACAACTTAATACACCACTCCTATCTGGTGGCACCTTAGATTGCACACGCAGTGCCCCAAATTCGAAGTGGGAGGACCGACCAAGCTTCTTTTTCCATCTCCCTGTTCCAAAAATCCATGCCATTTACACGTCCCCTGATAGGTGATGTAACAGGTATTAAACTGATAGGAATGAGTAGTACAACTTAATACACCACTCCTATCTGGTGGCACCTTAGATTGCATGCGCAGTGCCCCAAATTTGAAGTGGGAGATCCGATCAAGCATCTTTTTCCATCTCCCTGTTCCAAAAATCTATGCCATATACACGTCCCCTGATAGGTGATGTAACAGGTATTACACTGATAGGAATGAGTAGTACAACTTAGTACACCACTCCTATCTGGTGGCATCTTAGATTGCACGCGCAGTGCCCCAAATTCAAAGTGGGAGGACCGACCAAGCATCTTTTTCCATCTCCCTGTTCCAAAAATCCATGCCATATACACGTCCCCTGATAGGTGACGTAACAGGTATTACACTGATAGGAATGATTAGTACAACTTAATACACCACTCCTATCTGGTGGCACCTTAGACCAGGACGACATCCCTAAATTATCAAACCAGCATATCAATCTCTCCGCTAGATGAATAGCCACAATCAAACAACTTCTAACCAAGGCGATAGTCTGTTGAGGAAAGATTTAAAGGAGTTGGGGCAAAGAACCCAATTACTGGAAGAAATAGTAGATAAGTTTGGAGAAGCTCAACAACGAGACAGGTCATCAATTGACCAGAACACTTTTAACATCATGGAGCTTACAGACAAGATAGAAGATTTGGAGAATCGGTCTCGCCATCATAACATCAGGGTACGTGGAATACCAAGAGCTGTCCAAGATTTAACGGCATATATGAAAGAGACATTTGCTGCTATCCTCCCAGATCAAACAGAAACTACACTTGAGATTGAGCGGGCTCATAGAGCTCTTGGAGGTACAAGAAATCCAGAGGTATCTAAGGAGGTCATTGTGAGATTTCTGAGACAACAATCCAGGGACCTTTTGCTATCAGAGACCGGAAAGCTGCAGATAATCAAGGGCCAGGACAACTCCAATCTGCAATTCTATGATGATTTATCTCCTAACACGCTGGACAGACAGAAGCAGATGAAACCTGCTTTAGCTATTCTCCAGCAGCACAAAGTACAGTACCAATGGAACTTTCCCTTTGCTCTCACTTTTAACTATCAAGGTATGCCACATACCACTCGCACATTGGAGGATTGCCTAGCTGTACTGCGTCATTTACATCTATGCTCAACAGAAATATTGGTAGGGGGTCAAGATCATCCTCCCCCTCCCATTCCTAAGAGACAATAGACTCTAGTCGGCTCACAATCTCAGAACAAGAATCCACTGCCTCCTAGAGCCCCCAGAGACTTGAACACAGGGCGTAAAAGAGAGAGTATTTGCAGCTCTCCATGCAAGGGGGAATCTAGACTGCGAGATCTGATTGAGCCCCCCCAAAAAAGTTCCTTGTATTTTTCAGATCATAGTAGTTTGTCAGGAAAGTGCAGGATGCTGACTGGCTTGTTACCTATTACTTAAAATTATGACTTAGGAAGCTAGAAGTTTAGCCTGTGCTAGTTAGACCCCTAGATCCGTAGAAAATCAGATTCTACTTTTTGAATCTGATACAAGTTTTTTTAAATTAAAATTAAAAATGTTAGAAGGTTTTTTAGACTGTTAACCACTGAATACAAATGCTATTTCTGGCAAGTGTAGTCTCTTTAGAAGAGGCAGAATTACTGTTTAGGAAAGTCACTGTTCTCATTGTTTGCTTAAGGGAAGTCCCTTTGAATGCTGCAGAGCTACTGTTCAGGAATGACATTGTTCCAACTGATTATGTATATAATAGATTTCTAAAAAATGTAACACTAAAGTTTTATGTCTTTGCTCTATTCTTAGTCTATGATGATAATAAACTGACACTCCTGCATTTTTACAGGATCCCCGGGCGTTCCTCCTCCTCAATCCCTTCCGGGAGCTCCAAAAAGGGAGAACAAACAAGTAATGGACAACAGATCACACACATTGATCCTAACTTAGAAAGAGTGCATCAGACTACACTTTTATAATTCACAATGTGAAAGGGTTTAATCCTTTCTTTAAGAGGCGGAAGGCCTTTAAATTCTATAAACATTTTAAGCCCTCAGTTATGTTTATGCAAGAAACACACTTCTCACATGAGAAAAAGCAAAACTTCCTGCATAAAGAATACCCCATAGTCCTTGCGGCCACCCAACCCACGAAGAAGGCTGGAGCAGCAGTACTCATACATAAGAATTTCCCATTTAAATTAGAGCAGAGCACTATAGACAAGGATAGACATTATATAATAGTAACTGGGACAGTTTTGAGTATTAGAATCTCATTACTCTCCTTGTATCCCCCCACAACCTCACCTCACAAAACTCTTATTAATTTACTGAAGGAATTAGAATCATTTGAAGTGGGAAGATTGGTAATTGGAGGTGACTTCAACCTCACCTTTAATAGACAGATCAGGGAAGACCTTGGAAAATAAATTCTCAAAAAAACTAAGCCAAATTATTCAGCTATTGAATAGAATGAGTTTGGTGGATGCCTGGTGGGGTCTTCATCCAGATCGTACAGATTACACTTATTATTCCCCCACTCATGCAACTTATTCGAGGATTGATACCTTTATAATAGATTCCTTCTTTTATGACTGTACTCAGGACTCTGACTTTGTCCCCTGCCCCTGATCTGACCACCCAATAGTATCTATTAGATTAACACTCTGTCCTAGACAGTCTCCATTTATTAGATGGAAAATCAATGAACATCTACTATCTGACCCTAATAGTTTTGCAGTGTTGGCAGGTGATATCAAAATGTATTTTGATTGCAATGATTCACCGGAGACGGGGGCCGGATGGCTCTGGGTGGCCCATAAGGCCTATGTAAAGGGTTCCTGTATTAAACTTGCCACTCTATATAAAAAATCCCTTAAGAAAAAGAGATGGAGTTGACAGCCACCCTTAGCAGTTTGGAGAGTCCATCCCCCAAACTGCGCAAACAAATTGACAAGATTAGGTTAGAACTTGATGGGGTACTCTCTCACTACACTGAAAGAGCTATGAGGAAGAACTAATAGTTATATTATTGGAAGGCGAATAAACCGGATAAGATGCTAGCTAAGAGATTAAAGACCAAAGAAATCCAGTCTAGAGTTACTCAGATCAGAATGCCCACTGGTAAGATTTCATTTAGCCCAAAAGACATTCAAAAAACATTTCAGTCTTTCTATCAGCAGATATATTCATTTCAGACCCAAGCTGAAACGTCAGACCTTGACTCTTTTCTAGGATCACTTGATCTTCCCTCAATAACGGAACAACAACTATCTAACTTGAATTTAGATGTCTCGGCGGAAGAGGTGAAAGCAGCCATCCAGAGCCTTAAAGTGGGTAAATCCCCAGGGCTGGATGGTTTCACAAATCTATATTACAAGAAATTTGAAGCTTTGCTTACACCTCGCCTCACGTCTCTATTTAATGCAATTCTAAGGGGGGAACTAAGGAGGGTAGGGACAATCTTGAAGTTAAGAACTATCAGTCCATCTCATTATTATGGTGATGTCAAAATGTTTGCTAAAATCATGGCACTCCGGATTTCCAAATTTCTACCTGAAATCATACATAAGGACCAGGCAGGATTTATATCATCTAGGCAGGCGGGGAACAATGTCAGGCGAATTCTGAATATTCAACATCTAGCAAGTAGAGCAAAATCCCTGATGCATTTACTGGCCTTGGATATTGGAAAGGCTTTTGACACTGTCAAATGGCCTTTTCTTTATAAAATGCTAGAAAAGTTTGGATTCAAAGGGCGCTTTATTACCTTACTTAAAACCTATTATGCTAGCCAATCTGAAGCTGCCAGGTGAACATAGAGATCAGATGCAGATCCAAAGGGGCACTCGGCAGGGATGCCCACTCTCGCCCCTGTTGTTTGCCCTTGTTACAGGGCCATTGGCACAGGCAATTCGATCACATAAGGAGATTCAAGGTCTCCAAGTAGAATTGCAACATTATAAATGCTCTCTTTTTGCTGATGATATACTATGCACTCTAACTAATCCCTTATCTTCGATTTCAGCACTTATGTCTGTTATTGATAAATTTAGCAGAGTGTCTGGACTTAAACTTAATCTAGAGAAGACTGGGGCCTTAAGTCTATGCATAACCCAACCTGACTTAGAATTCCTGAAATCTAAATATGTCTTTACCTGTCCTGTCAGTATATAAAATACTTAGGAGTCAACATTACATCCAAATTTTTAGATCTGGTAAAGGCAAACTATCCCCCCATGTATAAAAAACTAGACAAGGACATGCTGAAATGGATGAAGTACCTACTCTCATGGACAGGCCGTATAGCAGCTACCAAAATGAATATATTACCCAAGATCTTATATCTTTTTAGAACCCTTCCTATTCCAATTTTCTTGAAAGAATTGGACAGGTTTCAGAATAATATGTTCGATTTATTTGGAAAAATTGAAACCCTTATATCTCTAAAAGAATAATGTATAGATGTAAAAGTAGGGGGGGGGGGGCTCTTGTGCCCAAACTTAAGGAACTATTTTAAAGCGGCACGACTAGCTCAGCAACCCTTGGCAAACTCTATTAAATATCAACCAAGATGGGAATTCTTAAAAAATCAACAAATGCTTCCTCACAGTTGGGAGAAGAGACTATGGGTTCCAGAAAGATTATGGCCTATTAAATCACACTGAAAACCAATGATACACCTAACCTTAACCTCCTGGAAATGGGCTAGAACTAAAATTAGACTGGACATAGATATATCTCCTTTGCTATCAGTTCTTTCTTTTCCCAAAATATTAGCAGATTCTAGCACAATATCCAAACATTGGTGGACCTCTAGAAGCCTAGACAGGTTTGGTTCGTGGTTTACTGAAGGACGCCTAATAACCTACGATCCATTTTGCAAAAAACATAATCTACCACAAGAGGAATTTTATAACTATTTAAAAATAAAAAGCTGTGTTAGCGAAATGCTCAAAAACTTTGAGCCCCCTAGATCTTCATGGATCTCATTAATTTGTAAAAATCTCCCACTCTCTAGAGGACGGTAGGGTCAGTGTATGATATTTTTACAAATACAGCCAAGGACAAGAAGCCTAAATGTATATGAAGATGGGAGGAGGATTTAGGAGTGGAATGGGAATAGAAGAAATGGGTGGAATTATGTTCAAATTTAAGCAGAGGATCATTTAATTATGTCCACTTAGAAACGTCCTGATAAGCTTCAGAAGATTAACCCCCGAGAGAGTAACAAATGCTTTAGGGGGTGCCAACAGATAGTGGATCATATCCACACTTGGTGATCTTGTCCGGTGACTCACAATATATGGGGAGACCTAACACAACTTGCCACATCACTATTTAAGAAGGCAATCCTGGTTAGTATGGAATCCTGCCGTTTAGGAATTGGGTTACAAAATTTGTCCTTGAATCAAAACAAGTTGTTTCAATTAATGCCTGTTGCTGTTAAACTACATATAGCTAGCAAATGGAAGTCAAAGGCCCTAAGCTTTCAAAAGGTAATTAGAAAAATTAAGTACATATTAATAAATGAGAAACTAACTTGCATTATACTAGATAAGATGTCTCAGTTTTATAAGATCGGGGAACCTTGGTTAGAATCGCCACTTAGCACCCCACTGACGTGACTTGATTCCAGAATTTCAACACAACTCAATGAGAGGAGGACTCTGGGGGGAGAAGTCTTGGGACTTGACTCTGGATATACCCTACAATATGGGTGGCTGGACAGGAGGTAAATATTTAAATACTTGGTTATATAAACCTACAGCTATTTTTTTTTAATGTTTAAACTCAGGCTTTAACAGAAAAAAAAAAAATATGCCGCATATTAAACAAATTTGGCTACTTGGCATAGCACAGATCAGTATAATAATGGTTCTTTGTCAAACATTAAAAGTATCACATACAAATATGCATCACATGTTGACTACCCATAATCCACAGATATAAAGAAGAAAAGAAGAAAAAGAAAACAAGTAAAAGAATAAAAGAAAAACAGTCTTTGGATAGTAAAATAAACACCTATCCTCTAAAGGAAATATGTCTGGAGAATAAAAAATAGTTATATGTTGAAAATATAATCACTAAATACAGATTCATTAATTTGAGAAAATATTTCAATAGTTTCAAATATCTTGATGATTTCCAAAAGGAATAAACCCTTGTATAGTTAACAATATGCCTTTACTTAATATTGTGCTATGACATTTCACAAAGGAACAATATTAGAGGTTTAATATTCAATAACTACATTTGATATTTTCTTGAATAATTTTTGCATAAATGAACATATAATTTATTTGTAATGAGTCTCGGAGTTCATTATGTACAGCATACAAACAGAATGCATAAAAATGATATATTGAAGGTATTTCCCCCCCCCCCCCATCACATATCAGCAACAAATTAAAATTCCAATGAAATACAATATATTTTTGTTTTCATTTTAATACGTTTCTGTTAAATAAAGAATGCTGTCATACACTGAGTATTGCTAGTTTATCAGGATCTAAGGTAAAGCATATGCCACAGCAATAAGATCCAACGATGGCTCTTTAATCAGACAGTCAGACTCCTAAGTTTAACAGCAGCTTGAAAAATAAGACAGAAAACAAATAACCCAGTGCAGTTGAAGAAGAACTGGTAAAGGCAGGGTGAAAATAACTGGAGCAGAGAAAGGAAAAAAAAAGAGGGAGGGGTGCGAGAGGGGGAATAAGCAAAGTGTTGCTTTGCCACTGACACAAATCTCAGGGTTCCCCGACTCCCTTGTGGTGGAGGTTCAAATTGAAATTACAAAATAACAGAAGGTAAATGGTACAGGGTGTATCCCATTACGATTGGCTGAAATCTTTTTTTGGGAGGGCCCTTTCCTGGCCCAGAAGATGAGGACATGGGCTTCAATCAAGAAAGAAGAGGACTGGACCTTTTTCAATCAACATGGATAGCCTGACTAGTCCAGGGCAGAAGAGTGAGGACCAGAGCATAGGTGACCACAGCTGGAGGTTTATTTTGGCCAGGTAATTGGCATTATTAACCCTTTCTTTTTTTACAGGTTGCATTCTTTAAAAAATTTTCATAGTGTGTGCTTTATTTTTGGCGTACTCTTTTTTTATTTTGCTTGTAAGTTGTTTTTATTTTATGTAAGTAGGGCGTGTTTTTACTTTTTGTAATTAGTGGGTTCGATCGTAGATAGTTTAATTAGAGGAGTGTTAGTTCAGTTAATTAGAGGAGGTTAATAGTTAATTGGGGATTAATTAATTAGAGGTGGGTTAGTAGTTACTTAGGACCTCATTCAATTGTGATTTTCCAATTGAATAGGGCTCTATAGAAGCACAGAGAAACCTTTTTTTACAGAAGTTTTTAGTTAATGAACTTCTATCCAAAAGCAAGGTCTTCACTAACTAAAAACTTATCTAAAAAAAATATGCTATGTGCTTATTTGGAGCCCTATTCAATTGGCCAAATCACAATTGAATGAGGCCCTATATAAGCACAGAGCATTTTTTTTACAGGAGTTTTTAGCTAATGAAGACCTTGCTTTTGGATAGATGTTCACTAACTAAAAACATCTGTAAAAAAATAAGCTATGTGCTTATATAGAGTCCTATTCAATTTGCCAAACTGCAATTGAATGAGGCCCTTAGTGGGAAGGTTCAATACTTAATGAAGGGTTAATTAGGTAGTAGGGGCTTTAAATAGTTATAGATAGGGTTAAATAGGTATAGTGAGGTTAGAGGTTAATGTAATGCAGCAAACATATTCTGTAGCGGTGTACAGGGGATAATAACAAGGATGTATACAATGTACAATATTAACAATTGCTGAAAATGGAGTTCCCTGTTTTGAGCTTTGAGTCTTGTAAAAAGTGCTTTTTCCAAAGCACCCTACACAATTGGAAACTCGCTACTTACAATCTAAAGGGAATGAAAGAGGCAGAAACCTGGGGAGGAGCAAATAAGGAATAGGAAGATTAGGAGGGAAGTGACAGTTTACATAGGTAGGAAGTTGTGAAAAGTTAGAAGGCTATTCATTAGTTGGAGAGGGAAGGGATCTGATGTAAAGTGAATGGCACTATTACTTAATATGGCATCTGCCCCTAGTGGACAGATAATGTAACCTGCACATGGGAATGTCAGGAGACACAGTTTAACCACAGCTTGAGTAAAATTAGCTCATGGGAGAATAAAAGAGGAGTGGAGGGCATGAAAGGTAAGATGGTTATGTTAGAGACAAGAAGGGGGAAAATTGGGAAGAAGACCCCCAGGAAAAGGCATGGGGATATGAGGAAGAAGAAGGCACAAGAAAATATTGTGTAAAGGGTTCATATGAATAGTTACCCTTTGCTGCTAATTGATCAGGTGTAGAAGATTTGTGTGACTCAATAAATTAAAAGTAAACAGGGATGGATGGGTGAGGGGAAGGGGATTGGGAATTTGAGGACCTCTCCGTGAGGTCTAATTCCCAAGAAAGAGGAGGAGTATTTTAGGCTTATTCATCATTTGTCGTACCCAAAAGGTTTATCGGTCAATGATGGGATTGATAATGACCTGTCATCGGTCACTTATCCATCTTTCAAGCAAGTTGTTAAGTTGGTTAGAAAGGCGGGCAGGTGGATATAAAGTCTGCCTTCAGGTTGTTACCAGTACATCTGGATTCACATCACTTACTGGGTTGTTTGATTATGAAGAAGTATGTTGTTGATTTGTGTTTACCCAGATGGTGTTCTATTTCATGTTAATACTTTGAAAAGTTCAGTACTTTTTTTGCATAGGGTGGTCTGCAACTGTTGGGTTACACTCTTTGGTTCACTATTTAGATGATTTTCTATTTGTGGGGCCAGCAGATTCTACTGATTGCTCAAGGTTACTTCAGACTTTTCAGGGCATGGCCATTGATTTTGGTATTCCTTTAGCAGTTGAGAAAACGGAAGGCTCCTGTCATTCATTGAGTCTTTTAGGCATCCAAATTGATTCAGAGAAGTTTGAATGTAGGCTCCCCGTGGACAAGTTGGTGAAGCAGATTCTGAAAAATAAATGTGCTGGCAGCTAAGAAAGGGGCAGCAAAGAAAGTGTCGTTAAGGTTGATGCAGTCCTTGGTAAACTTAATTTTGCTTGCCGCGTTATTCCAATGGGCAGGTTTTTTTTCCAGGAGACTGTCCCTGGCGACAGCAGATGTATGCCAACCTTATCATTACATTAGAGTAACTGCTGAACATAAAGCGGACCTACGCATATGATATCTTTTCATGGAGCACTTCAATGGGTGCACTATTATTTTAAAGGTGCCAGTTGTTAATGAGGTTTTAGAATATTATACTGATGCAGCAGGTTAAGTTGGTTTTGGGGCCTATTTTAAGGGTTGTTGGTGTGCAGAAGCATTGCCACCTTTGTGGAAAAGCAATAATATGACAAAGAATTTAACTTTTATAGAATTTTTTCCTATTGTGGTTGCTATCTGGCTGGGCTGGGGGGATAGTTTGAGGAATCATCATGTAGTGTTTCATTGTGATAATTTGAGCGTTGTTCTGTCTATCAACTCTACGACTGCCTCTTCGCCTCCAGTGGTTAGGTTACTGAGGCAATTGGTATTGAAATGTTTGCAGCTTAAAATTCTAGTTTGGTCTTCACACATACCACAGACAAAGAACGTTATAGCTGATGCATTGTCAAGATTTAATTGGGAAAAGTTCAGTAAACTGGCACCTGCAGCGTGGTTGGTTATGCCAGGACCTCCGCCCCGCCAGAGGTATTGCTTATACACACTGGGGGAATTATTTAGGTTACATGCCCTTGAAGGAGTTAATTAGATCAATGAAAAGAGATATGTTGAGGCTCATTGAATTGTTTCCAGGTTTTTTTTTATAATTTGGTCTCAGATAACGCCTAAAATGAAATGGAGAGAGGCTCATGATCCAAAAAAGTTAGATAAAGGCTGAATAAGATAATGTCATCATTCATAAAGAGGTTGGGCGGTTTCTCTATTAGGCACAAAGATTTGGAAACCCTAGAGGCCAATACATTTTTCTTAAGTGACGGAGTTCACCTTAATGATGTGGGTCTTTCATTATTTAATTATTCTCTTAAGTAGGGTATTATTCAGGCCATGGTGAGTTTTGTCGGTTCTGAGTCCGATGGGCTTGCTGTTGGTGGGGGTGCTACATCGCCTTAGGTGGGAGCTCATTATATTGTAAAATATCTGGTGTTGGTTGGTTCCAGAGGTCTCTCGGACACAGGATTTGTCTAGGCCTCTGGGTGGGGTTGAGCTCCTTTCATTGGGGGGGTGTACAGCTACCTCTTGTTTTATGTTCAAATGTTATGATAAATGCAGCTGTGGCCTGTTAATACCCACAAATATATATTGTGTTTGTCTTTATTACAAGGGTTGGTTTGATAATGTCCTATAGCAGACCAAGTCACGTATGCTTATGTCATAAATATATATACACAAGATAAATTATGGGTCAAAGCTTTCATGGGAAAGACATACTGCACCATATTGTCATATAGTGACCAAATCTGGTAATGCATGATTAAGTTTAACTTTGATATTTTTTTTGTTTCCTATTCATTTAATCTGGCAAGGATTTGTTCCCCCATCCCCCCCCCCCAGTTCCTACAACCCTGCCCAAACTTTCTATCATCACCATAAAAAACATAGTTTTAGAAACTGCCACTACAGCCACTAGTCTGACATGCTAAATATTAAAAATGAAATGAGCCTTAGGAAATGGTTATAAAAGCATATCTCAGTATCAAAACACAGCAAATGTTTCTGTTTTTTAATCACATTTAAATACCTCTGCCTATTTAACATGCTAGAGGAAGAGCAGACATTTTACACTGCAGGTTTTCTGTGCCCTTAAACTTTTTATTTTTGCATCGTTCAGTCTTTTCTGTCTTTCTGTGACCTTATGGACCATAACACGCCATGCACATCTGTATCATCTGTATGTCTATGGTCATGCTGATCCACTAGGTTTTCATGGCAGAAATATAGTTGTTTTCCAGTTCCTTCTCAAGTGAGCCACAGCATACAGCACCTGGTTTTCCTAGGAAGTCTGCCATCCAAGTACTGACCAGGCCTAACCCTGCTCATCTTCAGGGTACTGTGACCTCTTGGTTCCCTGACTGGAATTGAACCCAGGTCACAGTGTTGAAAGCACTGAATCCTGACCACTGGACTACCAGGGAACCCTGCCCTCTAATCTTTGAATCTGTTGCTTTTCATGCAAAAAAGCACTAAACAATTGCTGAGTTTAAAATGTGCACAAGACAGTCAGTAAATATTGCAAATATGAATCCAAAACTATAGACTGTAAGAACAACTTTATTCATCAAATTATATATTTTTTTCTTGCAATAAAAGTGCATTGAGATTTGTACTGTATTTTCTGTTTGTGGTTCAACTGTTTTGATGCTCCTTAGTTATGCTCCTTATCTTTAGTGCTACAAATTGAACATTGCTAATTGTTTCTTGGAGGTTATTCATATTCAGAGTTACCGATTCATTCAGAAACTGAGCTTGTAGATTGTGTTCTCAGCCTAAACATCTTTGTTTCAATCATTCTGAGCATGTGTAAACCCAAAGAGAGTATTTAGAATTGACTACTACTTATTATTGGAGCAGGTTAAAAAGACTGAATTCAGTTTAGTGTATGCAAGAAATGCATTTTTCAAATACATCCAACCATTAAAGTAGTTGTTAATACATATTATGTTAAATTATACCAATTTTAGAAGCATTGCTACGTCCTTTTAATCTCTCTGTCTGTTAGTTCGTATAGGCATTACTGAAACGTGGTGGGATGAATCTCATGACTGGACCGTTAATCTGGATGGTTATAACCTATTTAGGAAAGATAGAGGCAATGGTAAACGAGGAGGAGGGATTTGTCTGTATGTTAAGCCTGAATTTAAGCCTATAGTCAGAGAAGATATTTATGGTGGACCTAGTGATAAAGCTGATTGTTTGTGGGTAGAGTTAAATAGCGGAGCAGCAAATTCCAAAAGAATATTAGTAGGAGTATGCTATAAACCTCCAAATATAGCTGAAAGTGAGGAAATACAATTATTGTTACAGATTGAAAATGCAGCTAGGCATGGTCAAGTTCTAATAATGGGAGATTTTAATTACCCTGAAATAAACTGGATAAATGAGACCAGCAGTTCATCTAAGGGGAGCAGGTTCTTGAGTACACTCAGGGATCATTATCTGGCCCAGGTTGTACAAGAGCCTACTAGAAATGAAGCTATTTTAGATGTACTCAGCACAAATAATATTGATATAGTATCTAATGTTGGAATAGGGCAATCTTTGGGAAACAGTGATCACAACACAGTCTCGTTTGAGATCGAATGAAAAATTTTTTTTTTTAAGGGGCCAACAAAAACTCTTAATTTTAAAAGGGCAAATTTTAACGGTCTAAGGGCAGCAATACAAAGTATAGACTGGGACAGAGAACTGGCAGGTAAAAACACTGACCACAAGTGGACAACATTTAAATCCTTACTAAATATACCGACACATCGGCATATACCGTGTGGGAATAAAAGTAAAAGGAGTAAATCCCATCCAATGTGGCTTAACAATGATTTAAAGATCAAGATACGGAGTAAAAAACAGGCATTAAAATTATACAAAAAAGAGGGGACAGAGACTGCTTTACAGGATTACAAGGAAATCAACAAGGCTTGCAAAAGGGCAATTAGACTGGCTAAAATAGAAAATGAACAATTAATTGCAAAAGAGAGTAAGACTAACCCTAAAATATTTTTTAAGTATATTAATGGGAAGAAGGCGAGGAAGGAAGCTCTAGAAACATTACAATGTGACACAGGCCGTCTGATAATTAGTGACCAAGAAAAGGCAGATGAGCTAAATAGGTTATTTTCTTCGTTATACACAAGGGAGGTACCAGTGGTTGGGACACGGCAACATAATGGGGCTACACTACCTTTGCCAAATAATTGGATAACACAGGAAGTAATCCAAAAGAGGTTGGAAAAAATAAATGTTAATAAAGCCCCGGGTCCTGATGGGATACATCCAAGGGTAATAAGGGAACTGGGTTCTGTAATAGCCAAACCATTATATTTAAATTTTCAAGATTCACTCAACACAGGGTCTCTACCAGATGACTGGAGAAAAGCGGATGTGATACCTATATTTAAAAAGGGAGCAAGAGCAAATCCGGGGAATTATAGACCAGTGAGC
The DNA here is from genome assembly GCA_027410445.1 of Discoglossus pictus. NCBI lineage: Eukaryota > Metazoa > Chordata > Amphibia > Anura > Alytidae > Discoglossus > Discoglossus pictus. Next base: position 48,840,872 of record CM050172.1, on the reverse strand, counting down.
CTCACTTCTGTAGTGGGGAAGCTTTTAGAAGGGTTAATAAGGGATACTATACAAGAATATGTCTATTTGAACAGGATTATAAGTGGAAGTCAACATGGATTTTTGAGGGATATGTCAAACAAATCTAATTAATGAGGAGGTTAGTAGGAACCTGGATCAAGGCAACTCAGTGGATGTAGTCTTTTTGGATTTTGCAAAGGCTTTTGATACAGTGCCACATGGGAGACTATTGTGCAAACTAAGAGATACAGGAGTTGCAGTAAATATCTGCTCATGGATTGAGAGCTGGCTAAAAGACAGGAAGCAAAGGCTTGTTGTAAATGGAACATACTCCGATTGGACTAATGTGGTAAGTGGGGTTCCTCAGGGTTCAGTATTAGGTCCTCTCCTTTTTAACATATTTATTAATGACTTAGAGGTAGGATTGGAGTGTGGTGTCTCCATTTTCGCTGATGACACAAAGTTGTGCAAGGTAATTAAATCAGATAGTGATGTGCTTTCCCTCCAAAGGGATTTACATAAAATTGAGGAATGGGCATCTAAATGGCAGATGAGATTTAATATGAATAAATGTAAAGTTATAATCTTAATGGAGCAAATCTAGGTGTATCGGATATTGAAAGGGATTTGGGAGTGCTTGTGGACAACCACCTAGGTAACAGTGCTCAAAGCCAAGCAGCAGCTGCAAAGGCAAATAAAATATTAGCATGTATTAAGAAGGGTATAGAAACCAGGGAAGCAAATATAATTCTGACACTATACAAATCTCTAGTACGCCCTCATTTGGAATATGGAGTACAATGTTGGGCACCACTTCATAAAAAGGACATTTTAGAGCTGGAAAAGGTACAGAGGAGGGCAACAAAACTAATAAGGGGAATGGAGGGGCTAAGTTATGAAGAAAGACTAACCAAATTAAACTTATTTTCTCTAGAAAAAGGCGTCTAACAGGAGATATGATTAGCTTATATAAATACATCCAGGGTCACTATAAAGATTTGTCAAGGGAGCTTTTTGTGCCAAGAGGTTTTCAATTGACAAGAGGACATCCCTTGAGGTTAGAAGTAAATAGATTCCACCTTAAAGAAAGAAAAGGGTTCTTCACAGTAAGGGTGGTTAAACTGTGGAATTATCTACCAGAGGAGGTGGTGACAGCGGATTCGATAGATAACTTTAAAAGGGGACTGGATTTAGTTCTAATTAAAAAGGGAATTCAGGATTATCATGGATAATTAGAGAGGCAGTATTGATCCAGGGAGAAGTCTGGTCGCCGGTGTCTGGGATCAGGAGGAAATTGATTCTTTTTTTTATATATATAAAACTACCGTAATTAATTAATAGTTAATCCGCATATTGCAGATCAGAGGAGATCTTAAAAGGTTGAACTTGATGGACTAAAAGTCTTTTTTCAACCTTAAATACTATGGGCCTCATTCTATTACCGGCCGTAAATCGGCCGTAAGGCTGCGATTCCTTGCGGGGGTTCAGTTAACTCGCGATTCTATTATACGGCCCCGCAAGGATCTCCCCTTACGGCCGGCCGCATATCTTGAAACCGTCCGTAAGCTCAGAAAACTTTAAACGGAAAAATAAATTCAAGCCTGCACTGTACAGCTCTGTAAATGCTAGGGATAATATTGGGGGACATGAGGATTAAAAGTAACCCCCTCTCAAGCTTGCACATCAGCCCAAACCCGAGTTCAAATTAACTGTTTATTTTCCGGCTGCGGCGTGGGCGTGTCTGAGGTGCTCCAAGCACTCTGGACTTTTTACATGTATATTAAAAATAAAATATTTTACGGATTTGAGTATAGGGTAATTATGTGCTATTTTTGCTAACACCGAATATCACTTTATAGACTCCACAAAGTGCAGAATGGCTTTATTTGAGCTATTTTATGTGCTTAATTGGTGCTAGCGGGACCTGTTTGCTGCAAGTAAGCTGCGGCTCGTTTTTAGCCTTGCAGACATGGTTCCCGGTGCAATAGAATCGCAACCAGGCTTTTCTTACGGCCGATTTCCTTGTGGCCGTTTTAGATCAAAGGCTTTCCTCCGGCGCGATCGGCCGCAAGAGATAGCAAGGCGCCGTCCGCAAGCCTGCCGGAGTCCCCGGCCGGAGGGGAATAGAATAGCCGTAAAGCTTGCGGCTGGTCCTTGCGGCCCCGCAGCGGCTGCAGCCGGTAATAGAATGAGGCCCTATGTAACTATGTAACTATGTTTTAAGCTGTAAATCCATCAATTCTAACTTTTTGTTATCTTCCTTTTTTAATATTTTTTAATATTTCAATATCCTTAGACATTACTGTTGTTTATATGCCATATTTTAAATATTTAAAGTTATTAATTGTTCTAAACACGTTTGCTATAAGAGAATTAATAAAGAGCTATTGAAACTAATTATTCTAAACACTGTAGTGGAATGGGTCATAACTGAATTCCCAGTCTGGCAGCTGAATGAGGAAGGAGCTCAGTAATAGCACAGGGAAGGGAGTGTTTTACTCTGGGCGCTGTGTACAGCTGGGTGTGATCTTTAGCAGAAAGTTTCAGAGTTCATTTTTCTAGCTCACCTGAAGAAGAACAGACAGGTGCTGCCCACAGACCTACACCCTGCAACATTTTTTTGCCAACAAAGAGGAACCAACTAGTAAAGGCCTAGGGACATGCTGGTCTAGAGGGGTCTTTCAGTGTTATACAGTATTTGTGTTGTGGATTTCAGCTTCTCAAGACTATGTTTCAACCTAATGGCAAGTACTACAACTAAAATGAGAAAAGGACACTGGGTATTAGACTGCTAACAACACAAATTTAACTGAAGCTAGATTTACATCTCCGTCAACAAAGCACAGTATTAATTAACACAGTCTACAGAACTGGGAAGCCACTGGAGTGAGGTCAGTATTGTTTTTTTCCCCCAAAAACGTTTCAGCTGTAACTGAATTGAAAGACTTTCCTATATAAATTTCGGTTATTAGCGTTACATATTGAGTAGATATCCTCTGTGACACACAAAATGTCCCAGTTATTGCAGAACTAACAAGTGCACATAAAATAATCATTGCAGTTGAGTTTCATTAAAAATGCTAAGTGGAAGTGCCTTAAAGTTGATATAGAAGTATAGAGATAATTTATTTATAAGATAAGCCCTATTGGTTTTATCAACAGCAATCCATTAAAATATCAGTGGATAACAATGGAACAATAACATTTATTTTTCAGACTCGGCATGCTTATTTTTGTTTCTACCCCTCCCCATTCCTAAACTCAATGTATCATTCTTGATAAGGCTATTACCTCCAAAGTTAGATATTTCAATTAATTTATATATACATTTTAAAATACTTCTAATTTGAATTTTTAATTACAGCTAATTGCAATTTATGTTTCTTTTATTTTACTTTTTATTTCTTTACTAAATGGGCCCTTTTCTTTCATTTCAACGTCAGCCTCTAAAAATGTATAATTCTTTTTTTTTTCTTTTTTTTCCAGGTGTAAATATCACAACATAATGCCTAACTTAGATATGGATTACCGCTCCATGGCATCCCCTCTGGGGATAGTGCGTTTCTTTGAGGTGTTTCTCTCCTGCACCTCCTTCAGTTTGGTGGCCAGTGTTCATGCTTATAATAATCACTATGGTGCATGGAGTATGTTTACTTGGTGCTTCTGCTTTGCAGTGACTGTAATAATAATCATTCTGGAGCTGACTGGCCTTTGTAAACGTATTCCTATCTCCTGGGAAGACTTCACATCAGCATTTTCAATGTTGGCTTCTTTGATGCTCTTCACCACCTCCATCATGTACCCAGCAGTTTTCCTGCAAGGTTCGTGCATTGGTCATTCCTGTGCCTGTAAAGGTGCCGCCACAGCCATTTCAATCTTGTGTTTTTTTGCTTATGCCGTTGAAGTAGGACTTACTCGAGCAAAACCCGGGGAGATCAGTGGATTCTTGTCAACCATTCCAGGACTGCTAAAGGTTTTTCAGGCATATGTGGCCTGTGTTATATTTTCCATTGTGTCTAACATATACACTGCTCATCCTGGTCTCCAGTGGTGCATGGCTGTTTATTGCATCTGCTTCATCATCACCACCCTCATTATTATCTTTACTATTGGGCGTCTCTTAGGACTATCACCGATTAACTTTGAGACCTTACTCATCGGATATAACTTTTTATCTGTAGCAATGTACATTACCGTTGCAATTATTTGGCCTTACTACTGTTTCCGAAACCTGCCATCAAGACCTGCTAACTGTCCATCTGGTTGTATATGGGACAATATGCTTGGTGTAACCTTCCTTACCTACATCAACTTAGTTGCTTACATAGTAGACATGGTATACTCCATCAGAATGGTTTTCTTTGTTGTTCAGTCATAGAAGCCATGTTGAAAATGGCTGACCCCTTTTCTAAAACATAACAATATCATAAAATACATTGTGTTGAAGCAAATCTGAAAAAAATGTTTCAAATTGGAAAAACAAATATCAAAACTATATGATTTAATTGTTTTATTATCAAAGACCAAGATTATATACTAGTTATAACTTGTTTTGATTTTTTACAGTTCAGTTAGCACAATCTATCAACTTTTATTTGTCAGCTTTGTAATGAACTAAGCCACATTGAAACAAGTAAGAAAACACATTATCATTACAGCCAAATATAACACTATAAAGTGATAAATGATATAGGATTTGGGCAATCTATGTTTAATTAATGTTTCTCTTTTAAGAAAACACATATTACTTTTAAAACCATTGAAAATAAAGCCAAATATACTGTGGGGAATAAAGGTAAAGAAAAGTGTTTCAGTCACTGGAATATAAAATGCATGGTATATCTATGCAATATTGAAATCGAATACAGTGGTGGATTTGAGGAACGCCTCACCAATCTTGCTACCAGTCTTGTTAATCAGTATCTGTTACTTTGATTGAGTCATCTTTGCTAAGATAAGGGTGCCCTCAAATCCTGGCCTGTTAGTGTGGCTTGAGGAATGACTAAAACATGATGCTGGTGCTCACTAACTAGGTAACATGAAGACACATGATCTGGACACGGGAATTGTGAATTCTTCAAGTTAAGGGCACACTTCTAACTCATTGCCAGAATGATCTAATGAAATATACAACTTTAAAAACATAAGTGTTTTTTTTAATCAAATAATTCAATGTCACTTTCACTTTCCAGTCATTATTAAGAACTATTGTTAGGTCCTCCATACTTCTATATTTCCAATATGCTTTTTGAAGAACTATGCTTGATAGGTAATATGTTTTTAGAAAGTAAATAAAACATTATTATTATAAACATTTATTTATAAAGCCCCAACCTATTCTGTTGCATTAAGTACAGGGGATATAGTGAATGCATGAAAACAAATACGACACAAGTTACATACTTGTCTGGAAGGAGCTGAGGGCCCTGCTCTTATTAATTCTAAGCAGGTTAAGGGTAAGGATTTCGCTTGGTGGTCTTGTATGGCAGCAGGTTCCATGCACAGAAGGGGTTCACTATCTTGTTTGAAATGGTTGATATTAGGGAACAAGTTAGTAGGCTTCTGTGAATAGATAGGTTTTCAGATAGTGTTTGAAGCTGTGAAGAGTAGAGGAATCTAAAAGACTGGAATAGGAATTCTACATGGTAGGGGAAGCACTAGAAAAGACAAGAGTGTGAGGAGGTAATGAAGAGAGATGTATGTTGTGGTCAGAGAAGAGGGCATAACTAGGGGAGTATCTGACAAGCAGATCTAATATGTAGGAGGATGAGGTACTGTTGAGGGCTTTGTAGGTGTGTGTAACATTTTTAACTTTAGCAGATATGGGAAGCTTTTGAAGGGATTGGTAGAGCAGGGCAGCAGATGAGAAATATCTGGTGAGATAAAAAACATAATCCAACCTTCAATTTATTAAACACTATATAGAGTGATGTTGTACTGGAAAAATCGTCAATGCAGAGAAATTTGCAACTGCTAGAACTGAAATGTGGCAATCCTAAAAGGATTTTTTTATAGGACTAATTGAAATCTAAGTTTGCATGGATTTATGCTCCTGATAAAAAAGCTTAGCACAATTCTCCCATGGCAATGGTGGCTCCCACTGTTGTAAGGTAATTAAAGGCTGTACAGCAAGATAACAAATTCAAGACTGCATCCTAAAAACATTGCGATAATTAACAAGTTATTACAAGTAGAATATTGGAAATGTGGGACTAGTGTGGTCCTGCAAGAGGTTATTGCTTATATCACTGAACCTCAGATTGTTTTCAAACGTGCCACCAATCTGAGGAATTGATTTTTCATATGGCACCTCACTTGACTTTGTCTTTAGCAACATAAAATGTATGTTTTTATATACTTTTATACTTTGTTTTGTTGTATTCCTTAAAACGTGGCCTGTGGATTATAATATTTGTTTCTTTAAATATATTCTAGTCATTTTTGCAGTGCTTTGTTGTAGAGAGTTTGTAAAAAAAAAAAGAATATGTCATCTTTTTAAATATTTTGTTTGTTTAAAAAATGATGTTAGACTAGTGTCTAAAATAAAGTCCAAAAGGAAAATAAGGTACATTAAAGGAGACATATAGAATTAACTGTAATTTTCTCTTGGATTTAAAGTATTAGTGGTGCTTATTGGATTAAAGTAAAATTTTCACTAAAAGCAAAAAGTCTGCAGCCTAGTGTTTCATTGTAGTTTTCAATTGACCTTCTTCCTGAGGTGGGGGAGACTCTGAATACACAGGACATTTTGTGCATGACAATGGGAAGGTGGCATATACATCTGCCAGTGCATCCATTAGCTCTAATGGAATGATCATTAGTTTACAAACACAATCTGTTGAGACAGAAGCTGCAAAAAGAAGATTTAGTAATTAAAATAGAAGCCTCCAGTAAATAATAAATGCATATAATTGTGAAAATGTATAGATTGTGTTTATTTTTTAATATTTTCTAACACTATTTTGCACATTATAAAGTTTTGTTATTCAAAAGACCATATAGAAAAAAAACTGGCCACAGTGCCTTCACTTTTATGCCAGCATACTACTATTAACATGAAAATATTGTTTTTTTTACTCAGTTGTTTTAATTCATTATAGTTATTTACATATTTATACAAAATGTATCACCTCCCACATTTTATCTGCAAGAGAAACAGCTTAGATAACACTACAGTCCTGAGTGTGTAAACTGGCCATTTGATAGTATAAGCTGCAATGATGTCATCACATTATCAATGAAGGCAACCACAGTGATATATAGGTGAGGCTAATAAAGTACCACTGTAATGACCCAGGAAGGGGAGTGAATTATTTTAATTATGTATTTATCATTAATACAAATCCTATTTAATATTTTATAATGACAATATTCAGTCTTATATTCACCTAGCGACTTGCCCGTCAAAAATGACGGCAATAAAATTTGAAGCCTGGCAATGCTGTTTGCCACACAATGGAAGCCTCTCCCCCTCTACTTTACTGGCCTTGTGATGATCGCCTTTGGCGCTTATTACTGGCCTTGCAATGAGCGCCTTCGGGGGTCATTGTGGGCCACTCCCCCCTCTACCTCTCCCACCCTCTACTACTTGATGGGAGGCGCTCATTGCGAGCCTCTCCCCCCTCTAATTTACTGGCTTCGCGATGACCGCCTTTGGCGCTCATCACGGACCATGCAATGAGCGCCTTTGACGTTCATTGCAAATCTCTCCCCCTGTCTACCCCCCCTCATTTCCCTCTGCTGTGTCTCTTTCCCCCCTGTGTCTCTTTCCCCCCTCTCCCTCCCCTGTGTCTCTTCCCCCTTCCCTCATGTCTCTTCCCTGCCATTTCCCTCCTCTGTGTCTTTCCCCCTCCCCTGTGTCTCTTTCCCCCCTCTCCCTCCCCTGTGTCTCACCCCCCTTCCCTCATGTCTCTTCCCTGCCATTTCCCTCCCCTGTGTCTTTCCCCCTCCCCTGTGTCTCTTTCCCCTCCTCTCCCTCCCCTGTGTCTCTGCCCCTCCTCTCCCAACCCTGTGTCTCTCCCCCTCCTCTTCCTTCTCTGTGTCCCCCCCTCCTCTCCATCTTCTACATTTCCCTCCTCCTCTCCCACCCCTGTGTGTTTCCCCCTCCCCTGTGACTCTTCCCCCCTCCTCTCACTCCCCTGTGTCTCTCTCCCCCTCCTCTCCCTCCACTGTGTCTCTCCCTCCTCCTCTCCCTCCCCTGTGTCTCTCCCCCCTTCTCTCCCTCCTCTGTGTGTCTCCCCCCTCTCCCTCCCCTGTGTCTCCCCCCTCCTCCCTTGTGTCTCTTCCCCCTCATCTCACACCTCTGTGTCTAGCCCCTCCTTCCCTGTGTGTTTCCCCCCTCCTCTGTGTCTTCCTCCCTTTGTTACCTGGGTCATGTGCGCCCCCGCCGCACAATGCGCAGGCGTGGGTGTTGCGCAAATCGTAGTTGTTAAACTGCGATTGGTCGCCAGCGTGATGACGAATCGCAGTTTGACAACTATTATATGTGACTTCTAAGGATTAAAATATCAGCTTGTCGCTACCCCAATAGGGTAATTAAATAGTTTGTGAGAGTTCTGATTAATGGGTTTTAAGAACTATTAGATTTAATAAAATAATTAACAATCATTTGGTGGATACCAGCAGCAGCTGAATCTGAACTTTTGAACATGAGTTTAATGTTGAATGATACTTTTCAAATCATTGAACTTGAACCATATTGATGGACTAAAACTATTTTTTTCAACCTTAATTACTATGCAACTATGTAATGATCAATGTCTATTTAAATCATCTAACACGTTAGAGCATTACCATAGTCCTTTAACGTATTGTTTACATTACATTTTCCTAAACCTTTTTTTTAATAAGCTGTATTTTTGAGAAGAAGAAGACTGTAAATACAGGCAGGAATAGCAGCAAATTTAGTACAAATTAGGAATAATCAATGATTTTTTTTTCTGATGATGATCACTTGACTTCATTATTTTTATTGGAAAAAGTTCCATGGATTAATAATGCAGCCTTTTACTACAATTTATGCCAGAACGCTTCTGGAATATTGTATATTTTTTTAATCTAAATAATGAATATTGCACCCATGTTTAAACATTTCCCTCTTAATGCCTTTTTGTATATGCCATATTGCGCTATGATGTAAGCTTATTATCCTTGATGATATATTTGTGTTTATGCAAAATAGCAGCTCTTTATAGATGAAATGCAGAAGTTCTAAATTCTAAAGTCTGCTATAATGCTACAGCTTAAAGGGGAAGTTTTACCAAAACACAAGTTGCACTTATACAAAAGAGTTCACGTATAGGCGGAAATAAATGTGTAAATGTTCTAACATTTGTCTTCTGTTGGTATAAGTTCTCTGTATATTAGGTGATGTGAGCCACTGAGCAACACAGAAATATGGATGAACTAATCACAGCTTAGAAGTCAGCTGCAGTGTGATTTGCTCTTGATCCAGCTCTTGAACTCCATATCCCTTTAAGCAGGAGAAAAGTCCTACAGCTTGTTTTTTAATTAGAAACAATACATATTGATGCCTCTGCAGGACCTTGGAAGAATCCATGATATATTGGTATAAGTTGTGTGAGAGAAGTGCATTTACATTTCTGGAGTGCTATGATTGCATTGAATGACGCAAGGTGTCTGCTTTTGGGCAAGTGAGGGGGAAAAGAGTGATGTAAATTTCAGTCTTATGCAGTTATCAAACAATAGCTCTTCACTCCTGCCTGTTCCCTCATCCCCCCTTACCCCTTTCTCTACTGATAACCACAAACACCTCTCCCCATCAACCAGTTTTCAGGATGTAACCAACACAAAATGGTTTCCTGTACTCATAAATAGAGTCTTCCAACATCCAGATTTTCCCAATACATATTGTAAGAGCATTATAGTGCCCCTTTAAGGTTATCCCTGCTTTCTAAATGTCGACATTTTCATTAAACTGTATTTCATGGACAACACAACCAAAGTATAAACGCTGTACAAACATACAAAAAAATGGACATTAATAAACAATATATATATATTTTTTCTCCATAAAGTTTTTTATTAAGAATAATCAAGAAAAACTTGTACAAAAATAAGCACATTCTATAAAACATAATTTCACATGTCAAGAAAGGATAATTACTATCCTAAGCAACTGCTTCTCTTTGTTGAATTATTTCTTAATATAATTTTAACGTTTTCAGTGCATAAATTGGTTTAAATAAACAATCGTGTTACAATCAATATATTCTACGAACATATGTGAAAAGAGAAAGAGGAAGAAGTGAAGAAAAGAAGAGAAAAATAAACAAATAACCAAAGAAATGAAGAAGTAAAAGAGCAAATAGTAGATAATTGCTTCCCATCCGCTCTTCTACTTCAAAAGGTCAGGATTGGACTATACCGTGGCCTTTTCAGTTCCTTTGCTACCCAATCTTAGTTTTACTGTCGTTACCTTTCGTCCGAAAAAGCCTCCAGTGTCCTCTCCCGCTCCGCCTGTTCCAGTCCGCCCCCCGCTCCACTCCTCTTCCAATTGTAAAGAACCTCCCTAGCAAAAATTCAACTCGTCCCCCCACTACCTATGAAATGCAGTCGGGGGAGGAGATCCAGGGTCCCCAAATTTCCAGAAACTTTTGATGTGTGTCCAATAGTGTATGAGTCAAGTTTATTTTGTTTTTGATTTCCTGGAAGTTAATGGAATTGTCCTTCCACCTTCTAGCTATGATGTTTTTTACTGCCAGATAAATCAATTGTGTCAATTTATTGCCTACCCCTCCCAGTTCCTTATAATTCCTGCCTAAGAGACATGTCGCTATGGAAGGTTTAAGTGGGATACTAAATAATCTGGAAAGTAGATCAGCCGCTCTAGCCCAGGTTTCAAAGACTAAAGGACATTTCCACCACGCGTGAATGAAGTCCCCTCGTTCCTGACATCCCCTAAAACATTTATCCGAAATTTGTAGGCACAATTCTATTTAGTCTAGCGGGGGTCATATACGCCCTATGTAGGATTTTCAGCGAGGTTTCCAACAAGCTAAAATTAAGGGACCCTTTAGAAAGGCTAGAGAAAGCTTTAGACCAGGAGGGCTCATCCCAGGTCTGTTCCAAGTCCAGCTCCCACTTCAGCATAAAGGAAGGCTTTGGTGAGTCCAAGGGGGGAGCATTAATTATGTTATATATTGCTCCCAGTGTACCCTTAGTAAGGGCTAAGTGTTTGCAAATTGTGGTGAGCCAGGAGTCTTTAGGTGGGCCAAATTCCCTGAGAACTTCTTCTACCCAGTGCCTGATTTTAATATAGTTAAATATTTCCGTATCAGGAAACTCCCTCCCTCTGCAAATTGTTCCTAGAGAAATAATCTTCCCCCCTTCCAGCCATGAGCCTAATTTATCTAATTTTTGCAGAATCCAGAATTGTTTAGAGTTAGAAGAGAGGGTAGCCGAGAGGGTGGGGGAAGTGAAAATCGAGGTAAGAGGAGTTACCGGGTATGCTAGATTGTGGGTTTTCTTGGCCCAGTTCCAGATTTTTAAAGTAAATTTAGTTATTGGATTACTTATATAAGACCTAAGAGTATTCGAATTTGGTGCCCATAGGATAGTACCCCACGTGAGGGGGGGCATTTGTGCCTCCTCTATGAAAACCCAATTAGGCTGGAGGGAAGTGGAATGTCCCAGAGGAATAAAGGCCAGTTGTGCCGCTCTGAAATAGCTAGAAAAATTCGGGCATGAGAGACCTCCCTTGGATTTATGCCTATTCATGACCCTCCTCGCTATTTTCGGGGGTCTATTCCTCCAGATGAACTTGAACACCAGGGACTGAAAGCGAGCTAATTCTGAGTTATTAACTTGAACAGGAAGGGTTCTGGCTAGGTACAGGAGCCTCGGGAGGATGTTCATCTTCACCGAGGTTATCCGACCCGTCCAAGAAATATGCTTCCTCGTCCAAATGTTCAAGTCCCTCTGAAGAACCCTGAAGAGGGGGGGGAAATTGGCCTTATAAATTCCCGCTAAAGAACTAGTAATATTTATCCCCAAGTAGTGAATATGATTGGCCGGCCAAATAAACTTATGGCTTGATTTCAATTGGGACAGAGTATCTAAGGGTATGCCTATGCCTAGTGCCTCCGTTTTGTCCTGGTTTAATCTAAGTCCAGAAAGTGAGCTAAATAAACCTATTGTGTCCAGCAGAGCTTCAATAGAAGACCCAGTGTTAGTAAGAGTACACAATAGATCATCAGCAAATAAGGAGCACTTTAAATGCTGGTTTCCCACTCGCAGACCCTCAATATAGGAATTTGCCCTAATCGCCTGAGCCAGCGGCTCTATTGCAAGGGCAAAAAGAAGAGGGGAAAGAGGGCATCCTTGTCTCGTTCCACGCCCTATCTCTATAACCGCCTTCTGGGAGCCCGGGAGTTTTAAGTTAGCTTTGGGAAGATTATAATAGGTGCGAAGCAGGTTTAAAAATTGGCCTTTGAACCCAAATTTATCCAGAGCGGCATATAAGAAAGGCCATTCCAGGGTATCGAAGGCCTTCTCTATGTCCAATGCGAGCAGGCAAACCGGGGTGTTTCTATGTCTAGCCAAGTGGATGATGTTTAGGGTCCTTCTAATATTATCACTTGTCTGCCTGTATGGGATGAAGCCAGATTGGTCCTTGTGAATCAGGGAGGGCAAAAAGACAGAAATCCTTTGTGAGAATATTTTAGCAAGGAGTTTGATATCCCCATTAAGGAGCGAGATCGGTCTGTAATTCTTTGCCTCCTTTGGGTCCCTACCTTCCTTGGGGAAAAGGGTCAGATCCGCGAAATTAAGTTCCGGGGGCATTGGGTCCCCTTTCAAAATTGTGTTGAACAGGCTGCATAAGTGTGGGGACAAAATGTCCGAAAACTTTTTATAATAAATGTTGGTAAAGCCATCAGGGCCAGGAGATTTCCCCATTTTTAGGTCTTTGATTGCCTCCCTAACCTCCTCTACCGATACCTCTTTGTTTAGGTTAAGAAGATCTGACTCTGATATTCTAGGCAAATCTAAGGAATTCAGGTAGGACCTAATAGCGTTCTCTGGAGGGGAGTTGTGGGAGGAGTAAATGTGCTGGTAAAATTCCCTAAAGGTCTTTTGTATCTCATTTTGGCTAAACGTGAGTACTCCCTCTTTGGTTTTAATTTGAGAGATTTTGGACTGAGAGTACCTTGCCCTCAGACTTTTTGCCAATAATTTGTCTGGTTTATTCGCTTTAGCATAGAAGAGATGCTGCGTTCTTCTCAGGGCTTTATCTGTTCTAATAGATAAAATACCGTCTAGCTCCAGCCTAGCCTTGTCAATTTGGTCTCTTAACGAGGAAGAAGGGGAAATTTGATTCTGTTTCTCTAATTGAGCTAAATTTTTAACAAGGTTTTCCTCAGTTAGACGAATAGCTTTTTTATGTTGTGAAGCCAATTTCATGCACGTACCCCTAATATCAGCCTTATGCGCCACCCAGACCCAACCTGGCGAAGTTTCCCCACCCGCATTGGACACAAAGTAGGCTGCCAGTTCAGAAGTAACTTGTTCCTGGTATGTGGGTATCGAGAGCAAATATTCGTTTAATTTCCAGGCAAAAGGTAGTCTGGATTGGGATCCCAGGTCAACTTCTAGGGAGACTGCAGCATGGTCCGACCACGTGCAGGGAACAATATCTGCCTTATCCGAGCTATCAAAAAGCGAGGTACTAATAAGAAGGGCATCAATACGGGAGTAGGACTTATGGGTGGGGGAGAAGAAGGTGTACTCTCTTCCTTTCGGATGGTGACCCCTCCAAGCATCCACGAGGTCTAAAGAATGGAGCAGTTTTTTGATTTGTTTAATCCTTTTAGAAAAGCGGATGTGCTTAGAGACGCTGGATTTATCCATGCTCTGGTCTAAGACCAAATTTAGGTCCCCCCCTATTATCAATATCCCCCACTCCCCCCCCTCCAGTGTCCTTAAAAGTCTAATCAATGCTTTGTGTAGGGCTACGGTGGGGGCATAGAAAGATATAAGCGACGTAGGGGTGCCCAAGACCTTCCCTTTCAAGATGACATAATACCCTTCCCGGTCTATAATTTTGGAGTCTAGCTGGAACTGAAAATCCTTGTGCAAAAGGATCGCTACTCCCTCTTTTTTCGAAGCCTGGGTGGTGCAAAAAAATTGGGGATAATCTTTATTCAGGTAGGCAGGAGTTTTATTCTTAGCAAAATGGGTTTCCTGGAGGAAGATAATGTCAGGTTTGTGGGTTTTATAATACAAAAAAGCCTTCCTTCGCTTGAAGGGGGAGTTAAACCCTTTTACATTGTGGGTGAGTATCTTTGTGGGAAATGTCATGGATGTGCTGTTGGTGTAAGCATGTGTATAACTAAAAGCCACATACCTTTAGTAGCAGCTGAGCACGAGGGAACGAGGAGCGGCTTTCCCAGGCCAGGGCGAGGAGGAGCCGGAGGGTCCTGTCGGATCTCCTTGGACAGAGCTGATCCCCTGACGGTCCTCTGGGTTAATAAACAATATTTTTATTTGATGTTTTTATCATTATGAGAATTTTATGCACACAATATTTTTACTTAAAATTTTCTATTGACATTCAAATGTATTGTTATTAAGCTCTGCTGAATGTGTGGTCTATTTTTTGGGGAAAAGCTCTATATTTTTAGCTCTTATTATCCAAACTCTTATATTTTTTCTGGTAGTTTACCTTTAAGACTTATCCTGCAGGTAGTCATTGAAGTGTGATGTTAAGGAAATCTATTACATATCACAATAATTGTTTTATTTTCATGCCTGAGAGAATAAAACTTTATTATCCTCATGTTTTATATGCTTAGGTGTACTGGAATAACCACATTCTTCCAGTAACCTGTCATTAGTATTTCACAATATTAGGAAACTGAGTTTGCAGTTTCTAAGACAAACCATAGACAACAAAACTCTATGATTCATTTTTAATTGACACCATATTAAAATAGATATTTTTAAAACATGTATGTGTTTTAATGCTTCATTAAACAGACACTTTAGGCAAATGTTATTGTTTTATTGTTTTATAAGAATGCTTTAACTAAGATTACTTACTTTTATTCTCATCAATTTAATCACATATATAATTGTGAGCATGTGGGCTGTTGCTAACGCTGTGGGCTCGCACAGCGAGCCGGCGGCCCTCGCTAAGCAAGGGCCGCAGTAGCTGGCATGGAGCATTGAAGGCGCTCCTTGCCAGCAACTGCGGACCTCGCAAAATTTAACGAGTTACCAAATTAAAATACGAGACACGTTACAACCCATTACGACCTCGTAAAAAACGGCCGAAACCAGCGCAAATGAAAACATAAAAAACCCAATAAATATTAATACACACAACAAATACATAAAAAGATTACCTACAGCAAGGGGGGGGGGCACACAGGACCTCGGAAACTGAAGTTACACCTCAATTTAACTCCAAATAAAAGAGTTTAGACACCCAAAAATCCCCTAAGCGAGAGAAAAAATGGCCGCCGAAAAAAACGAAAACGAGGCTACAGCAGTCTAAAGACGCAAAACACCACCAAACACCTACGGATCCAAAAACAAGGACGCAACCCGCGCAACCCCAAAAACATTAGAAACACAATAAATACACACAACAAACACATAAAAAGCTTACCCACAGCAAGGGCGGGGGGGCTCCCAGGACCTCTGCAAGTGAAGTTACACCTCGATTTAAGTCCAAATTTCGGAGTTTAGACACCGGACAATCACCTAAGCGAGAGAAAAAATGGCAGCTGAACAAAATGAAAACGAGGTTAAAGGAGCCTAAACACTCAAAACACCACCAAACACCTACAGATTTTCCGAAAAAGTAGGACGACATCCGAAAACAAGGACGCTAAATCAGCCACAGCGGCATACCACAAATTTTACAACACTAACTTATACAATCTGGAAGTACACAGCTACCCTAACGGATTTGCCTCCCGCACGCACACTATTACACTACACACTGCACACATTCATGACGCTTAAACAGCACTGATGCTGCAGCAACATGAAAACAGATTGCCAGCTCTTCAACAGATTACCAGGTCTTCAAATATATGCTTCCTGCATGTATTACTTCACAATAGGTAAAGTATATTAATTTCTTATTTTATTAATTATTCATTGCCATACCAAAAAAAACCACCAACGCTGCTCATAGCACACAAATAATCAGGAGCCTCGCAATGAGCACCAAAGGCGCTCATTGTGAGCCACGCGATGAGCACCAAAGGCGCTCATTGTGAGCCACGCGATGAGCGCCAAAGGTGCTCAGCGCGAGGCTCGCAATGAGCGCAGAAGGATCTTAAAACACCAACAAAATTAATTTTGCACGCAAACAACATTACCTGCCTTACAATCTTATTGCTGTCATTTTTTGACGGGCAAGTCGCTAGTTGTGATATAAAAATTTAACTTCACTAACATCTAAGTTGTAGATTGTCCCTTTCCCCATGAACTTCCTGTTCTTCTTCATGAGTGCTCACATCTTATACAGCTGTGAAATAAGGCCACGCTCATAGGGCAAGGACTTCACACTAATATTGTCTCATACTGTCACATTAACCATGGATCAGGTGGTGACGATAGAGGGCACCCACTGGGGCAGGGTTAAGGGGTTAGATGGTTAGGGGTTAGGGTTAGGGCTTAAGGTTAGGGTTAGTGTTTAGGGTTAGGTTTAGGGTTAGGGGTTAGGGTTTATTTTATCAATGTTTGATTTATCACTTTTCATACACACACACACATACTGCACAAGAGTGTTTGGAAAGGGAGGGACACAGTTTAAAGAGGAGTCATGGGGAACACCAATTTGTTTTATTTCTTATGCTAAACCTATAGCAAAGGCAAGAATAGATGGTCTTAAATTCCTTTGTTTAATATAATTAGCATTAATACCAAGGATCCCACCTACATTTAAAGGAATATAGAAATGTTCTGGATTTTACTAGTGTATGTATTTGCTTTTATGTACATTATTTTATTAGCAAGTGCTTATAAGCTCTTTTTAACTGTTTAAATCAAACAAATATTAGCTGCTTGGGTCTGCCCTCTGCAACTCATGAAAACACAGACTTTGTATCACTGGGTGTGCAGTGTCTCATCCTAACCAATCAGTGACCATCTCTCAACAACATGCCGCAATATACTGCTGAGACATAGGGCCACATTCAATTTGTGGCTGTTATTTGAGAGTAAAAACACGTTTTGCTACTTTTGAGCTGCGTGCTCGAGTAGCTCTACTTTTACTTAGCTTTTCAATTGGCTTGGCTCGCAAGCTAGTCCCCCTTCCCGAAAATCGGAAAATATGTCTTCGGAAGTAAGAATTTGCGGGCTTGAACCTGATTGCGGCCGCAAGCCAGTAACCCCAGTCCGAAGCAGTCAGGCGCGATGGACCCCGTCATCGATTCGAGGGCTCCATATGCGATCAGACCCGCAAACCAACCCCATGATGCAGGGGTCGCGATCGGGACCCCCGCAGGGTCTCCACATCAACCCCTTGCTGCAGGGTCAGACAATCAGGCGAGAACCCTCATTTGCAGTGGTGAGCTCCTCATTATTTTTTTTTTTTTAGACTGTCTGTTTTTCTTTAGAGGAGCCATGCCTGCGACGACTTCGAGGAGGATGGCGACATCGCTGGATGTGCATTTTGGACAGGTAAGTGGCCTATTTAAAATGTATTATAATACATGTTGTATGTACTGTATTTATGTATTAATACTACTGTTTCTTTTATTTTAGATGTGACTGGACCTTTAGACATATATGAAGGGCCCTGTCTGGGATGAAGCACAGAATACCATCATCGCTGGAGGGCCATTTGGGCAAGGTAAGTGGTCTAATTTACCCTATTCTAGTTTTAGGAAGGGGGGTTGTTTGAGGTGTAATTTAGTTTTTTTTTTATACAATGTAATAAAGTGTATTTTATTTTATGTAATTTAGTATGCTATTTTATGTGATTAGTTTTTATTTTCAGTAATGTAGCTTTTTTATTTTTGTAATGTACTTTGTTATTTTCAGTAATTCTTTTTTATTTTCTGTAATGTAGTGTTTATTTTTTTGCGTGTAATTATTGGGTTTTTAATTTTTTGTAATTAGTCGGGTGCTAGGGATTTTATTAGGGAGTAAGGTAGGTAGTGTAGGGGTTAATAGGGTAGAGGGGGGATTAATAGGATAGAGGGGGGGTAATAGTGTAGAAGGGGGTAATAGTGTAGAGGGGGATAATAGTGTAGAGGGGGAGTTAATAGTTTAGAAGGGGGTTAATAGGGCAGAGAGGAGTTAAGAGTGTAGGGGGTTAATATGGTAGAAGGGGGTTAATAGTGTAGAGGAGGGTTAATTAGTTAGAGGGGGTTTATAGAATGGTATAGGGTAGGATAGAGGTTAATAATGTAGTGTAGGGGTTAATAGGGTAGGGGTTTATTGGCTACAGTTAGGGTTAATGAGGTATAGTTAGGGTTAATAGGGTATAGTTAGGGTGAATGGGTCACTGGGGTACAGTTAGGGTTAATAGTGTAGTGTTTAGACTTTGTGTCATGAGGGTCCTGGAGGACCCTTATGGCACTTATAATGTTAATATAGTGGTTAATAGTGTCCTATAGGGGTCTACATATACCCTTATTGAACTGAGGGGGTTAATTATTATCTCATGTGGGTCTATATTGACCCCCATGAGTGATGGGGTTAATTTTAGGTGCCCGGGGGGTTACTTATAGTACCCCATGGCAGGGATTACATTTTTTATTTAACGCAGGTCCTTTAAGGACCTTTTAGGTCCTTTGGGGACCCGCGGTGGAAAATTTAAATGTTTAAATGCTGCAGGGATCTCCATCGAGACCCCCGCTGCAAAGGGTTAATGTGGGGACATTGCAGGGGTCGCAATGGGCACCCCCAGCATTGGGGAGTTACTGTTAGGTGCCGCGGGGGTACTTACAGTACCCTTGGGCCGGTATTGCGCATTAGTGTGCCGCACGCCCTTTAAGGACGCGTGTTGGGTAATTTGATATTTTTAAATGCAGCAGGGGTCCCAATCGGGACCCTCGCTGCAAAGGTTAATGTGGGGACACTGCGGGGGGTTAATGTTAGTTGCCACGGTGGTACTTACTGTGACCAGGAGTTTACAATTTTAAATGCTGCATGGGTCGCGATCAGGACCCCTGCATCACGGGTTTAATGTGGGGACGCTGCGGGGGTCTCGATTGGGACCCCCACATCATGGGGTTAATGTGGGGACCCTGTACGGGTCCCAATCGGGACCCCTGCTTCATGGGGGTTGAATTTAGGTGTGTGGGGAGGCAGTTAGGACCAGTGGGGAGAAGTAAGGGCTTTAGTAGCCCTTACTAGACCTCTTTGCTACCAGTAAGCTCTGGTATGCTTTGGGCCATTTACAGGCTTGACGGGACGTGGAATCTGAGCAATTTAATAGTGATTTGGGATTTTTGGCTGTGAGGGAAGTAACTTGCGATTTGGAAAATCGTAATGGAAAGTAGCGCACAGCAAGTAACCCGATCGGGTTCCGTAAGTAGGAGGTGTACTGTGTTGTGTGTTACCTGAAATGTTGTCTAATAAACAAATATGATAATACATATTCATAATTTTTCATTACACATATGTTGATATTGAACTGTTTATTATTAAATTATTTTGAAATGTCATCCTTTTAAAATAATTTTGGGTGCTATGTCATTTTACTTGCTGCTGCGGCACTGTGCAAATGCTTTAAAATCCTTTGCAAGTGGTCTTTGGTACCAATAATATTTTCTTCATTTTTTTTGCAATTACGGCACTGCCCTGGTTTGCGTGTGATCCGTAAAATAATATTAGCATAGGGTTTTGGTGTAAAAGTCTAATGGAGTAACTTGTAATATTTTGTCAGTGCAAAAATCAATTGAGATTTGTGCTGTGATTTTCAGTTTTGTTGAACATTTCACTCATAGCAGTTCCCTGTAACAGTTCTCTCACAATCTTTTTGGGATGGGTGGATAGCATAGGTAGGATTTTCTACGCCACTACGGCACTCATAACTGCTCTAGACAAGGGTTACATGGTGGCCTATAGTTTTTTGTGGAATAGTTGCGGATTACCAGCACAAATTGTCTGACATACCATTCAGTTTTTCATTATCAGTTCTGCTCTTCTGATAAAAGGCAATTCATATATTGTAAATATCTTACTGGTTGGTATTTAAGTGTGTAAGTTTGTCCTGCACATGCTGCTCTCAGCTGTTCCTCACTAATAAAACCAGCATTATACAACTTCGTAAAATAACTAGATAATACATGAAAATGCATGAAGGTGGAAAGAACACCTGATGATGTGCCAGAAATTCAAGATCTTCATTTATTACTGTGTCAATCTTTAAAAAAGTTAATTAATAACGATCAATCAGGATTCGTGAAGGGCAGACAAGGCCCTGATAATATAAGGAAAATTACAGATTTAATGTCATGGTCAAATAAAAATAGTTTTTCCATGCTCACCCTGTCTCTTGATGCTGAAAAAGCATTTGACACGGTGAGCTGGGATTTTATAGATGCCATATTAGATAAATTTGGACTTGATCAGTTTGGATCTAAGGCACTTAAGGCACTGTATACTAATCCAATGGCATTAATTAGTGTGTTTGGATTTGAATCTGAAAAAATTACTTTGAAAAATGGAACAATACAGGGGTGCCCGTTATCACCGTTAATTTTTATCCTGACAATTGAGCAGTTAGCTGAATTAAAAAGATCATCAGGGGTAAATACTGGGGAATAATATATAAAATATCACTCTTTGTGTATGATGTTGTCTTGACAGATCCTGAGAATACTTTGAGAAAGCTATATAAGATTTTAGAGGAATAAAGTAAACTATCCTATTTTAAAGTTAACATCCATAAGTCCGAAATAATTCACAATAATATTAAATGGGAAAAATTAGTAAGACTACAAAAGTGTTATCATCTCAATTGGAAGTGTAAATGTATTGTCCATTTGGGAATAAACCTCTCGTATGTAATAAAAAATATAATGAAAGAAAATCTGAATAGAATATATTCCCCAATTAGAAGAACGACAATGGAATGGAATCAACCTAATTTATCCTTAATAGGGAGAATATCAGCCCTAAATATGGCAATTGTATCTAAATTAACATATGTATTCAGATTTATTCGCAAACTGTTCCTAAATACATTCAAGAGAACTTTCAAAAATTATGAAATAAATGTATTTACAATAAAAATAAATCAAGAATTAGTTTAGATATCTCGAAAAGGAAATTTGAGAAACAATTATTCTTTCACACCTGTTGGGCTGGAATAGCTCTAAAAATATTCCGAAATGGGTATATATAGAAGATGATATGGTACCTGATCGAGAGAGTTATACTTATGGCTCCCAAGTTTAGAAAAATATAAATTTAAGATTTTTACCTTATGGGATCTGTTTAATAGTGAAATGTTGGTATTCAAACAGAAATACATTTTCTAATATCCCTTCTTTGGTGGCCCCCATGGCTATACTGTCATATGGAGATTATTATTATTATTTTCATTTATTTATAAAGCGCCCACATATTCCGTAGCTATGTACATAAGTTAAGTTCCAGACAAAGATAAATACAAATTAACACATAGCAAAGCAAGAAGGGCCCTGTCTTTGAGCTTGCAATCCAGTGTCCATGGTGCTTTCCCCAAAGCACATTGCAGAATTGAAACTTGCAGACTTACAACCTTAAGATATTGTGAGTGTTAAAGGAGGGAGAGATAGGTGATGAGAGTGTTAGGGTGGAAGGTGATATGCTTCTTTATAGAGATGGGGTTTTATTGAGATTTTGAATGTTTTGAGGCAGGAGGATAATCTGGTGGAGCGAGGCAAGGAGTTCCAGCGAATAGGGGCAGCACAAGCAAAGTCCTGAAGACGAGAGTGGGAGGAGGTGACAAGAGTTGTAGAAAGAAGAAGGTCATTATCAGAATGAAGAGGGTGGGTGGGGGAGTATTTTAGATGAGAGCAGAGATGTTCAGGGGAGCACTATTGTTGAGGGCTTGGTAAGTTAGGGCCATGATTTTAAATGTTATTCTAGAGGCTAAGGTAAGCCAGTCGAGTGATTGACAGAGAGGTGATGCCAACACTGAACGTTGTGTAGAGAAGATGAGGCATTCATAATGGATTGAAGTGGAGATAGTCGGGTGGTGGGTAGGCCAACAAGAAGCGAGTTGCAGTAGTTGAGGCTAGAGATGATGAGAGAGTGTATTAGGATTTTAGTTGTGTCTTGTGTAAGATAGTGCTGAATTCTGGAGATGTTTTTTAGATGAAGAAGACAAGATTTACTTAGTGACTCTATGTGAGGGATGAAAGACAGGGCGGGGTCCAGTAGAACCCCAAGACAACAGGCTTGGGTGATGGGAGTGATGATGTCGTTGTTGACAGAGAGAGAGATGTGAGGAATTGACGCTGTGGGAGAGAGAGGGAAGATTAGGAGTTCAGTCTTAGACATGTTGAGTTTGAGATGGTGGGTGGACATCCAAGATAATATACTAGAGAGGCAGTTGGAGATGTGTGTTAGAAGAGAGGGGGATAGATCTGCTGCTGAGAGTTAGATTTGGGTGTCATCTGCATAGAGATGATACTGAAGCCCAAAATAGTTTATTAGGGTACCAAGTGAGGATGTGTAGATGGAGAAGAGGAGGAGGCCAAGGACTGGTCCTCGGGGTACGCCGACAGACAGGGGGTGAGGAGAAGAAGAGATGTCGGAGAAGGAGACACTGAATGATCGATTTTGTAGGTATGATGAGAACCGCGAGAGAGCAGTGTCTCAGATACCAAGGGAAGAGAGGATATGGAATAGAAGTGGATGGTCAACTGTATCAAAGGCAACAGAGAGATCTAGAAGAAGTGACCTTTTGACTTAGCAGTAAGTATTGGTGACTGTAGTGAGAGCTGTCTAAGTGTAGTGTTGGGGCCGGAAGCCAGAATGGAAGGTGTCAAGAAGGGAGTTAGAGGAAATAAAGCTGGTAAGGTGGTTATAGACGAGCCGCTCCTGCAGTTTGGAAGCCAGGGGAAGTAGAGAGATGATGCGGAAGTTAGATGCGATGTCAGAGTCAGATAAGGTTTTTTTGAGGGTGGCTGTAATTATGGCATGTTTTAGAGAAGATGGAAATGTGCCAGTATTTAGAGAGAGGTTGAAAATATTGGTGATAACTGAGATTAGTGTGGTAGAGAGGGGAAGGATGAGCTGAAATGGAATAGGATCCCGAGGACAGGTAGTGAGGCGAGTGGATGATAGCAGGCTGGAGACTTCGTTCTCCGTAGCCGGGTCAAAGTGGCTGTGGGATTGGGGAAGGGAGAAGACTGGTTGTTGTTGGTTTGTTGAGAAGGTGGACTGTGTGACCCACTATGAGATGAGAGAGGATGTTTTGAATTTTATGAATAAAATGGTTGGTGAAGTCTTCAGCTGTGAAAGAGGATCCGATGAGAGGCGGTGGTGGGCAGAGGAGAGTATAGAAAGTGAAAAACGGATGCTTGTGGTTAGAGGACAGAGTTGATATTAGTGATGTGAAGTAGTGTTGTTTGGCCAGGTTGAGGGCAGAGGAATAGGAGCGTAGCATACATTTGTAGTGGAGGAAGTCTTCTGAACTGCGTGATTTCCTCCATAGTCATTTGGCAGTGCGGGAGCATCCCTGGATGTATCGTGCTTGTGTAGTGTGCCATGGTTGTGCATGAGAGCGAGGGTGTCTGCGTGTGGTTATGGGGGCAAGGGTGTCAAGGGTGGAAGAGAAAGTAGAGTTGAAGTGTGAGGTGGCAGTGTCAGGGCAGTTGAAGTTAGCAATGGGGCTGAGAAGGGGTTGGAGCACAGTGGAGAGCTGTGTAGGGTCAAGTGCTAGCAGATTTCTGTGGGTGATGGTGGCAGGAATTGAAGAAGGGTGGTGAGAGGAACATGTGGTGAGGTTGAAGGTAAGGAAGTGATGGTCAAATAGAGGGAGTGGGTGGATGACTGCGTTGGAGGTTGTAATGTGATTGGTGAAGATAAGGTCTAGAGAATGTCCAGCATGATGAGTTGAAAAATCTGTAAGTTGTGAGAGGCCAAGGGAAGAGGTGAGTGCAAGCAATTTGGCTGCTGCTGGGTGGGGTGGGGTGGGGGGGGATGGGAGTGTCAACTACAATATTAAAATACTTGGAATGTAATACAAGGAATAATGTCAAGAAATAGAGATTTGGAGATAACAAATAGTTATGGGAATAAGAGCGGAAATAAACTTTATTTAAAGTGGCAGATTTGGGATTCATATATTAATGAAAACTGAATCTTAGATTTTTAGATTTAGTTTTTTTTTTTTAAGTATTCTCTATGTAATATCCAGTTGGATGGTTAATGCACGAGCATGAGTATTGTTATGTAGTGCGCTTTAATTAAGAAATCTGTGTGTGTGGGGGGGGGGGTTTAATTGTGAGTGTTGTATGTTTTTATATTTAAAAATTAAATAAAGGGAAAAAAAGCATTAAAAAAGTTTAATATCCCCATTTTAATGTTTTTCCTTTTTTTTTGTCTACTTTATGTCTCATATTTTGGATAGTGAGACTGGTGCCCAAATGGGTTATAATAAATTATTTTATTGTGTTTTATGATGTGTAGGTTTTGGTCTTTTTCTACAATGTAGCACCTTTCTATACATTTAATATATTGCATATATTTGTAGATATGCAGCAGTATGAGACTGTAATGTTATATATTTTGCAGATAACACTGGATACATTGTTTATAGAAAAAGTTTGGCCTTGTTCGTTGTATTTCTTTCTTTAGTGCCAAATTCTCTCTGAACTAGGTTTTTATATGAGAAGTACAAGTCAGGGTTAGGTTATAAAAAAATATCCAAATATTTGATGATCCCCAGAAGCACCATCAAATCTATCATAACCAAATAAAAAGAGCATGGCCCAACAGCAAACCTGCCAAGAGACGGCCGCCCAGCAAAACTGGACCGGGCAAGGAGGGCATTAATCAAAGAGGCAGCATAGAGACCTAAGGTAACCCTGCAGAGTTCCACAGCAGAGCCTGGAGTATCTGTACATATGACGACAATAAGCCATACACTCCATAGAGTTGGGCTTTATGGCAGAGTGGCCAGAACAAAAAGCCATTACTTTCAGCAAAAAACAAAATGGCACGTTTGTGAAAAGGCATGTGGGAGACTCCCAAAATGTATCCTGAAAGGTGCTCTGGTCTGATGAGACTAAAATTAAACTTTTCCGCCATTAAATAAAACGCTATGTCTACCGCAAACCCAACACATCATATCACTCAAAGAACACCATCCCCACAGTGAAACATGGTGGTGGCAGCATCATCCTGTGGAGATGTTTTTCAGCAGCCGGGACTGGGAAACTGGTCAGAGTTGAGAGAAAGATGGATGGTGCTAAATACAGAGATATTCTTGAGCAAAACCTGTATCACTCTGTGCATGATTTGAGGCTAGGATGGAGGTTCACCTTCCAGCAGGACAATGACCCCAAACACACTGCTAAAGCAACACTTGAGTGGTTTAAGGGGAAACATGTAAATGTGTTGGAATGGCCTAGTCAAAGCCCAGACCTCAATCCAATAGAAAATCCGTGGTCAGACTTAAAGATTGCTGTTCACATGCGCAAACCATGCAACTTGGAGCAGCTGGAGCAGTTTTGCAAGGAGGAATAGGCAACAATCCCACTGTGGCAAGCTCATAGAGACTTATCCAAAGCGACTTGTAGCTGTGATTGCCGCAAAATGTGGCTCTACAAAGTATTGACTTTAGGGGGGTGAATAGTTATGTACATTGACTTTTTCTGTTATTTTGTCCTATTTGTTGTTTGCTTCCCAATAAAAAAAAAACATCTTCAAAGTTGTGGGCATGTTCTGTAAATTAAATGATGCAAATCCTCATACAATCCATGTTAATTCCAGGTGGTGAGGCAACAAAACAGGAAAAATGCCAAGGGGGGTGAATACTTTTGCAAGGCACTGTATATACTTACAAACATAGAAGAATATGGGGGGGATTGTTCCCCCCATCCCTAGTTTGTACACTCATGGCCGCAGCCTGTGGTAAATGCAGCACTGGCTGCAGCAGCAGAATAACAGTGAGGAGCAGTTTTTTCCTGCATCGGGGGGAAGACTAGAAAACTTCAATCAACAATAAGAATCAGTTTATCAGAATTTAGCATAGCTGTATCTTAAAAATATCACAATCCTCTGATTATTGGTTAAAATGGGAGCAAATATATTTTTTCGTTCTTGTTCCTATGTTTTCATATTTTTTTGAACCAGATAGTGCTGTTAGGTATTTCTTGTGATCTTTTGTTCAGAACATATGCAGGGATATCATGGCCTTAAATGATAGTGCCTGCAATTAGGAGAAGAGGGATTTCAATAGCCACTGGACTATATCAGGTGTGTAATTGTAGGGTGGAGTTGTTTGCAATGCTAGGGTGCTTCTTTGTATGCAGCAAGATTAACCATCTGTATGTTATCAATCCAATAATTAAATAGTGAACATTTTCCATTCATTTAAAGGGACATTAAACATAACTGGGATCTATCCCGTTGTGTGTGCGCAAGAAATCGCCAGCACTGACAGCTGCATTGCCAGCAAGTAGCCGCTAGATGGCGCCTTCAAATTTCAAGGAAGACCTATAATTATTCCCCCCCCCCGAAGTGGAGCAACTCGACGGCACTGAATTCATAGCGAGGCCATCGCTATGTTCAGCGGGTGCACTTGGACCTCGAGGGCCTCAGGCACACCTCTCATAGCTCAAGGCGGTACGCCTTATATGCAATGTTGGCAGCACCATCTAGCTGCTGCTGTCAATCTTTTTCGTAAGGGAAAGTACCCACAACTGTTTAAAGCATATAAAGGAGCAACTTTTTAATATTACAAAAGTTGTTTTTGCAATAAATAATATTACGTAAAACTTGTCAGAAAAAAGAGAGCATACTTCAGTCTATATGTGTCATTGGCTGGCAGAGGGGGAGGGTATGAGATCTAAGATGGTGGCTGATCCTGGAGGAGGGAGAATTGTAACTATCAGGTCCCACTATCTGGCTAAAGAAAAAGGTTCTTTTGATGAAGTACAAAATCTACAGCAAGGGAAGGAAAATCAGAATGATGTGTGTGATGATGAAATAAAGGCCCAAAGTTATTCGCAAGAGAGAAAAAAGAAGTCTGAAACTGCTATAAAAAATAAAGTAATGGAAAAGAAAACCAAGAGCAAGAGATAAACAGAACATGAGAAGAGAGGACTGGGGGTTTCAGGTGTTATCATTACTAAGAACACTGCAGGTACTGCAAATGAACAAACAGACATGCATGGGAATCTCACAGCCTGGGCCTGTGCTGAATGAAAACAGAGAAAGCAACAAAAATTCTGACACAGCTGCCAGTTCTGGTGCACAGGTGGGGAGGAGAGCTAACCAGAACTTCCCTGCAGGTTAGTGTTTACCTGAAGCCCTGCAAGCAATCGGTGTGAGCTCACCTGCAGCTGGGAGTCAGGCCCTGCAAGCTGTGCAGGAAGGTGAATGGAGCAGTATGAATTCAGCTGGTGTACCTGAGAGTGTGGAGAAAACACAAGGTCTAAGTGGTGTGGAAAGGTTGCAGAGAATGCTGAAGCTGTAGAGGCCTTTGAAGCAGAAAATGATCCTGACATTGGAGAAACCCACCCCAACCCTGAACCTTCAGGTGGATCAGATGAACCATCCAAGCCTCGGTAGTCAGCATGGAGTTTCAGGCGCAAAGGCACTGCATTTAATACTTTTGTGTGCTGATACTAGGCAGTGCAGAAATCTCCATTGCTGTGCGCAGGAGGACATACTTGACAGAGCTTTTGTAGGGAAAGACTTGCTTAAAGTATCTCTTGGTTTCCAGCCTCTTGGTTTACATGCTCCTAACAACAGAAATTATTAAATGAGTTTTAAAACCCCAGGATTGGAGAAATTGTGGTATCCGTATTAGAAAGCCAAACATAACCCAGAATGGAAAAATTTCAGAGCCATTCAGGTGTCTCGCCTCAGAACTGTTGAAGACTTTATAACTTTTGACATAAAAACTTTGGCTCAGGATATATATATATATATATATATATATATATTATTGGCTACAGAGACAGCGTGCTGTGAAGACTGGCCCAGAGAAATTTATATTTTCAGAAGGGTTCTGGAATGGAGGCTACAAATGTAAAGTAAATCTGTCATACAGAAATAATGTGGCCTTTCACCGCCCAAACTGTGTGTATAATGGCCGAGATTACGGGATGTTCTTACTGGGACAACCAAAAAAAGTGCTTTATATGTGATTCCACCATCACCTGAGTTCTGCATGTGAAAAAGTCTGGTGTTCTCAATGTGAAATAGGACGGTGGCACGAGAATAGCGCACCGTCATCAGAGTGCCGAGAACTGCGCTATGATGACGCTCTGCACTCCAGCCAGTAGATCAATCCTTCAGGGAAATCCCAGGAATCTCCTAGATGTAGTTGGCATTCAGTCCTCATACCCCTGGTTGTATTGAACAAAGTGAGCATTACAGGCACACACCAGAAAGGTAGGGAAACAACTTTGGGAGCAAGCATTCCAAAGATAAATACAGTTATACAATTGACTACGCTATTTATAAGGGCACTGACGCATGAGAAGCCTCTATTGTAAACTGGAGTGCTTGCTCTAAAATATTTATTTTCTTTGGTAAGGCTGTATCTTTACACTGCAAAAGTTGTAGTATTTAGAGGTCACTTCAGTTGTGTTTCTTATGATCAAGACAGAAGCAGACAAAGGGATTGTATTCAGTATGATTTAGATGTCTTAAATACTATGAGCCTCATTTAAATTCGAAGGCCGCATCTCGCGGTATATAGGCCTTATGTCTGCGGGCCTGCAGTGGGCTCGTAATCTGCTACAATTCCGGTGTTATTCAATTGAACATTTGCGGCTCCCACAAAGACGCCAATTGAAAAGCAAAATAACTTACTACCTCCACTATGGGCTACTGTAGCTTACAATTGTTCAATTGAATGAGGCTCTGTTATATGTACTGAAGCTGATTTAGTGGATGTGTTTAAATCCGAAAACCTTGATTTTCCTGGTTACACCTATATAAAAGGTGATGCTAAACGTTGAATAGACAAAATATATGTGCAGGCTTGAAATTCGACTTTGTTACAGAGATGCAAGCCCGTAAACCATTCTTGCGCCGTTGGATGTGCGGCTGTGAACATGATCAATTAGTTTAGACGGAGCCAATGGCAAATGAGATTGTCAACATTACGTCACTGAAAAATGGAGGTTATATTTCAAAACCTTACGTGTTTCAATTATAGGTTACAATCGGACCCGCATTCCAGAAATAATGCAATATGAATAAATCAGTAAATATGAAATTCAAGTCCATGCGAGTTCCATTATATGTATTAAAACATTGATTGCCAGGATCGATATAACTTGAGCTGAAGAATGTTGTGCTATTAAGTTTAATACCTAACATCACTTTCCCTTAAATTATAAGTACAGTAGTGTGTTTATATTGCAAGTCATTAGCAGCTTGTTACGGGCTACGCTCCTACACGGTAAGGGAATTTAATAGGGCTGATAGTTATATTTTTGTGAGACCTGTAGAATTTTCAGTTCATGCTGTTGTCGGTGTCACTTTAAATATAGAAGAGTCTGTCTTATCTGGACCAGGATACTGGAAATTGAATTGTAAAATTCTCAAATGCGATTGAATGGTCTCCATGTTTAAAAGTCTGATAGAGGCAAGATTAACCATAATGGAAATGTATGATAATGCTGGTATATGATGGTAAGAGACAAAACAAGAAATTAAGGATTTATTTAGGAGAGAGGCAGGTAGATCTCACAATGATAAAAATCTAAAAAATATTTGTCATGTAGGGTCCAGCTGTGTCAGGTTTTCTCTGCACTTCAGAGGGGTCAGGAGGAAAAGTCAAAATATATAAACCAAATTAAAAGGATTTGAGAGAGAATTACAGTATGACCGGATCTCTTCTCTAACTCATGAGAGTGAATGTGGGGTGTTTAAAATGTTTTCACCTAATACTTTTGAGCAATGTAAGGAAGATAGTTAAGACAGAAAGATGTGATGAAAGACAATAAACTGAAAGACTATATTAAACCAAATATAGACCCCCAAAACTGGATTCAGGTCTAAGTTCCACCATGGGGGACCCAATCACAGTATCTGAGGTACGCGCAGCTACAAAGTTTCTGGGTAAGATGAAAGCTCCAGGTTCGGATGGGTTAACATCAGAATTTTACCATCCTTTTAGTGAGTGAGCCCAGTCCTATATGAAGTCTATAATGTTACTAGCAACTTGCCAGTCACAAATGACGGCAATAAAATTTGAAGCCATTTGAAGCAAATGCTGTTTGCCACACAATGAAAGGCTTTTGCTCCTCTGAGGACCTTTGGCACTCATTCTGAGCCCCGTGCTGAGCACCTTTGGTCACCTTCTGCACTCATCGCGAAGACAGATATATAAGTACAGTGTAAAATATAAAATTTATTTAGTACAGTGAATTAATAAGTTAATATGAATTAATAAATTAATATACTTTACCTATTTATATTTAATATGCAGCAAACAATATCCTGAAGAGCTAACAATTTCTTTGATTTTGCTGCATCTGAAAATATACAGTGGGACTATTGATCACCTGAGGAGAAAGTGTCAGCAATGTGCATAGTGTGCAGTGTAAATAGGCTGTGCGAGGCCAAACCGTTTGTTTAGGCGGGTAAAGCGCCATTTTAGAATGGTAATATTATTTGCAAGTTAGTGTTATAAAATGGCGGCTTTTTTCTATGTGTTACTTGGTTCAGAAGCATTTTCCGTCCGTTATAACGGTATATTTTGTATCTCCTACATTCCTGGCTAACTCGTACGTGCCTGGCGTTGATTTGCGCGCATCGGTCTCCTATAGCATAGTTTACATTTTTTCCGTCCGCCATTTTTTTTCTCATTCAAATGACACTTAGCCAATCGTCTCAAAGAAAAAAATATATATTTCCTGACCCCAGATACTGGCGATCGGATTTCTCCCGGGATCAATACTATCTCTCTAATTTTCCCGGATAACCCTGAATTCCCTTTTTAATTAGAAATAAATCCAGTCCCCTTTTAAAGTTATCTATCGAATCCACTGTCACCACCTCCTCTGATAGAGAATTCCACAGATTAACCAACCTTACTATGAAGAAGCCTTTTCTTTCTTTAAGGTGAATCTTTTTACTTCTAATCTCATAGCATGTCCCCTTGTGAGTTGAAAACCTCTTGGCACAAAAAGCTCCCTTGACAATTCTTTATACTGACCCTGGATGTATTTATATAAGGTAATCATATCTCCTCTTAGACGCCTTTTTTCTAGAGAAAATAAGTTTAATTTGGTTAGTCTTTCTTCATAACTTACCCCCTCCATTCCCCTTATTAGTTTTGTTCCCTCCTCTGTTCCTTTTCCAAAGCCCCTCCATTCCCGTTATTAGTTTTATTGCCCTCCTCTGTACCTTTTAATGTGATGCTTTATTAGTAATTTTCTTAAATTAATACAATTTATTTTACATGCAAGACCATATCTTGGTAATGTTTAAAACGTATTCTGCTAAGTGAGTGATAGAAAGTTTTGGACTACAGTGGCTGTTTAATTTGTTTTGTTTGTATTATTTGCAATTCAATTTAAACGTATTTGTGTGAATTTCTGTAAAGCTTTCTTAAATGTAAGGTTGCCATGACAACAGCTTGAGTCTAGATCAATGCAGCCTTTTTCTTAAATCATTGACATTTTGAAAAAGAATAAAGCAAATACTTCTTTTTTTTTCTGTTGTTTTTTTTTTGTCTTTGCTTTTTGTTTTTTTGTGTTCCAGTGGAAACATTGTGAAGGGGAAAGCATTTTTCCCCCTTTTTTATCCATGTTCTCAGGAATTAAAATATGCTACAAGCCAGTAAGTTATAGGGGTATCTAGACAAAAATATATTTTGTGGGTTAAACAAATCTGCAGTGCATAACAAAACATTGTAATAAGAAATATAGGATAAATAAAAGTTAATTTAAAGCTGGGGACTCAAAGAGAAAGGACAGACACAACTCTCTAGTGCATGGGTGCAAAACATTTTCATATGAATACTTCATTGGAATTTTTGTCATATAATAACTAAACTTTTGGAAACCAACATTAAAAGCCCACTGTAATGCTTTAAAAACAGAAGCTACATGTTTTAAATAGGCATTGGTCATTAATAACCTTCATATTCAATTATTTAAAAAATTAGTATTTAACATTAAATGTAATATGAAACTTCAGCTGCTACAAGCTGTCTAGTAGACAGTTGCTAAATTTTCAGACCCAAAGTGTACCAACCCCATTGATTTCCAGTAGTTGGAGACTTAGGGCCCTATTCAATTTTGCGATTTTGAGTTCCTATAGCCCATAAAGTAGCTTGATCTGTCAAGCCCATAAATGTTACTATCGCAAATCGCTATTAGAATTGCAACAATTCCCCAAAGATGCACTGGCGTTCAAATCCGTAAATGGCAAATGGAACCAAAAATCCTACGGGTACTAGAGAGGACCCGCAAGGGGGTTAAAGTACTGTCCGTAGCACTGTAAAAGCAAATATACACACAACACTGTATTTTAAATTACACGGAAATTGATGTAAGGTATTAATATTAATAACACAATATTCTCAAAACCTCCAAATCAGAAATAAAAAATAATTTATTTTATAAAGTTTAATTTCCGTGTTACATCGATCCCAGCAATCAATGTGTTAATACATATAATAAACTTGCATGGACTAGTATATTATACTTATTGATTTTTTTGAAAAAAATACTTTTAGTCCATCAAATTCAACCTTTTTCGAATTTCTCTCTTCATTGTAAAGTGTGGATTAATTGTTAATTGACCCAGAGGAAAGCAAACAAAAAAAAAAAAACAATAGAAACATTGGCAATTGTTTCATAAGAGATAAAAAAAAAATCCTTCCTGACCCCAGATACTGGACATTGGATTTCTCCCTGGATCAATACTGCTCCCTCCCTAGTTATCCAGGATAAACATGAATGTTCTTTTTATTTAAAAATATAACCAACCCCCTTTTTAAAGTTATCTTTTGAATCAGCTGTCACCACCTCCTTATTGTGAAGAACCTTTTTATTTAATAAAGGTGGAATCTTGTTTTTCCAAACTTAAGGGATGTCTTCTTGTCAATAAAAAGTTGTATTCCCACTGGGTGTAAATACTCTATGGCTAGCACAGATCAAACCTTTAGTCGTAATACATATGCTCGTATTCACAAACCTATATGGGAAAAATACATGAGAAACTAACATAGAAGTAACATAATATATAGATTCATGTAGATAATAGTGGATTTAATGTATGTTCCAAAAATGGCTATCTTTTTTAACAAATAGGGCACCTTTTTAAAAGCTATTTGGAGAGATGGACCACTCTGAACCACCTTGACACAAAGCCACATACATTGTTGAAACACACGTCGGGAATATCTGACATAGACATTCATTGAACATCTGATGTAAACTTCAGCCCGATCACTGCACTAGATTTTATGTACGATGCCGATGGAGGTAGATGTGATACATATGATTATAGTAGCGGCACAGGGACATAGCCAGCATTTGGGACCACAGTAATTATCTGGGCCTTCCAGTCAGGAGGAACACTTTTCAGGGTCTTAGTTTAATGATATTGGCTTATAATCATTGATTACCCAGACTCACATTGAACCTGTTTGGTCCAAGTCTACATTAATTTATTATTAACTAACTTCCTTTTTTTAGTCGTATTGCAGACCAAGTGGTTTTAACTAAGGCCAAAAAGTAATTCTGAGGTTACCTGTTCAGGGTAGAATTGCCCGGCTCAGCCAGTGACTCTGGTCCTCATACCATCCACATGAGCAGAAGTATTGACCAGCTGAAGTCTTTCCCAGTTCCATTCACCATAGTTTATTTTACCTTCAGACCTAGATCCTCACACACCATCACTCTTCTGTGTCTGAACTCATCTAACATGCCCTCCCACCAACTCTGTCCACACACACCCTGACTAGCTATGTTTTATTTTACTTTATAATGCAGGTTTCTGCACTATCGCCGCCTTTTTTTGCAGCTGATACACCCACAGACTTAATCACTTATGAACCATCTCCTCTCTTTTCAAGTACTTTACAAGCAGCCCTTGTTTCTCTATTTTAGTTACTACACCCTTTTGTTTTATTTATCCTTTATTCTGTAAGCTGGTGAACTCTCAGTAATGCAAGGCACTTTGTATAAAAGTGTCATGAGTGATTGTTAGCTCATGGGCAGGGTCGTGAACTTCTTTTTTATCAGTCTGGCAAATTACATAGTGTCATACCCATGTTTTACTGTATCCAAGTGCTCCGCAATATATTGGTGATACGTCAATTAGAGATATTAATAATAATCACATATAGAGTTGTGAGAATACGCGCCGCGAGGGTTGCAGTTGCTGGCAAGGAGCGCCAGCAACTGCGACCCTCTAAAACTTTACGTCCTAACGCAAACAAAATACGAGACACCTTACGAAACATTACGACTCTGCAAAAAACGTCCGCAACCCGCGCACATGAAAACATCAAAAATCCAACAAATACACACAACAAATACATAAAAAGCTTACCTACAGCAAGAGAAAGCATCCAGGACCTCGAAAACTAAAGTTACACCTCAATTTAAATGAAATTAAAGCAGTTTAGACACTACAAAATTCTCTAAGCGAGTGAAAAAATGGCCGCCGAACAAAACAAAAACGAGGCTACAGGTCCCTAAACACGCAAAACACTACCACAAACACACTACCACAAACACGCAAAACAGCAACGGGTATTTCGGAAAACTTGCACGACATACAAAACGAACAACGCTACATCAGCCACATTATATACACCAAACACCCTGAGCTCACTTACAATTTCATTGCCGTCATTTTTTGACGGGCAATATTCTAGTAACATATATAGTTATCAGAGTGTGGAACATTTGTGATGTTGGTCATGCTTTGCATCCCTCACGTAGCGAGGGCGCAACTGCGAAGCGAGGTGAGCCAGCGGCGCCTTCACAAATGCGAGCCTTGCAATGCGAGGCGAAGCAGCCGCGCAGCACTTAGGCTGCAATGAGCGCCAAAGGCGCTCATTGCAGCCAGCGGCGCTGTCACACATGCGAGCCTCGCAAAGCGAGTCGAAGCAGCCGCCCAACACTTAGGCTGCAGTGGGCGCCAAAGGTTCTCATTGCAGCCAGCGGCGCCATCACACATGCGAGCCTCGCGAAGCAAGGAGAAGCAGCGGCGCAGTACTTTGGCTGCAATGAGCGGTGAAAGCCAGCTGTGCAGTACTTAGGCGAGCCTCACAAAGGCCAGCAGCAAGGCACTATTCAAGCGCGTAACTCTATAAACCCACCAAAACAAAAAAAACATGTAAAAAAAAATATAACACACTCACACACAGCACAGGGGAGACACAGGAAGCCTGGGAGTGAGGTTGCAAGCAATTGACGTTTTTCGTCACTCCAAAATCACTCCATACTAGCCCCACAATCTTACAATCCCTCCCTATCAGATTTCCTACTTAATTGAATAGTCTTCCCAACTGCTTACATCGTCTACCCAACAGATCTTCTCTTTCACTCTCTGTCACTCTCAACTTTCTCTTTCTGGACCTTCTAATTTCTTATCTATGTTTTTTTATTTTGAGGTTTCTGCCTCTCTTAGTCCCTTTAGATCAGGCCTGGGCATTGTATGGCCCGCGGGCCACATCCGGCCCTTTGGCTATCCCTATCCGGCCCATTTCATTGGACTACAGTGGGATACAAATGTATGTCCTGGACAAAAAAACACTGCCAATTGTAAAAGGGGGCAATTTGTGAGCAGCAGTGTTGTGACTAACTGGTATGGATAGCATTCTGTAGATACTGCTCCTGGCACTGAGAAAATAAAATAAAGCTATACAATTAATATTGAGCAGAATTAAATTCAGCCTATGGTTTGGCCCTCCAGTTTCTCATGTGGCCTCTTTGGGAAATTAATTGCTCAACTCTCCTTTAGTTTGTAAGTTTGTGGGTTTTCATTCTTGTAATGTGCTTTGGAAAAACCACCATGTACATAAGATTTTAAACTCAAAGACACTTTTTGCCTTGCTTTTAATATTTTATTTTTTCTTTGAACTTATCTCTGTATAGCGCTACACAATGTGTTGGCGCTTTACAAATATAGGATAATAATAATTGTATTTAGAATTTAAGAAATTGGAGACTGTATAAGATTTTTTTACTTTCTAATAAAAACATGCTAGTTTTCAAGTGTTCTTAAAAATATATATATTTAAAAATGTCTACAGTGACTTATAATCAGATATACTGGGTAACTAATTGGCACACCTTCTTTTCATTGAATCCTATTGATGTGCCTTGTGACCTGTTGAGAACCTTGTTGCTTGTGCTTTTTTTAATTATTATTTCAGGTGTGTTCCACCACTGCCTGTGTATTTTGAGAGTTGTGTTCTTCTTGCATATGTACACTGTGCTATGTTTGCTTTGGACTGTGTGGGTGTTTGGTTTCTGTATCTTGGTTTGTGTGTATTATTTAGTTACAACTGCCAACTTCCTGGCAGCAAGAATTCAGCATAAAGGGAGGGGATGAGTGGGACATTGGAATCCTATGCTATTCCTGCTAAATGACTCACACCAAGCTATAATAATCCTGTCCTTGTTTTGTATGTGCTCCTGTCTGTTCATCTGCAGTAATACTGTAAGACCTACTGCAAACTCGACTGGATCTTTATCTATAACATAGCTAGCTTGGAGGCCCTGTGAAATTCCTAGTATATTTTATTAAAGGTATATGCAAATGAGCTGGGTTATAAATGCATCTGATAGAGTAGAATTAGTAGTGTATGTTATATAGAAAAGTTATGTTTACAAAGTTATTTGCACAAAAGTCAAATCCAGCTGCTCACAAGTGGGGTACCCACAGGAAATCCACCAAGATACACATTTTGACCTTTCTGGTACAGAGCACAGGAAGTAACTGTTGCAGTTCTTGTACTGAGCCCATGCCAGAAGCCACTGAGGTGAAGAATGATACAATGTATCATCCTGATTCAGAATTTGAATGTTATGCTAATTGAAGTAGAGTTTTCTGGGGGTGTACACGATAAAATGCAAATGCCAAAAAACATATAAAGCTAATTAATGTTTATTTTTGGATGTTTTCATACACTACTAATTCTTCTGCATTCATAATCCAGCTCACTTACATAACCCTTTAATGTGTCATGCTCATTTTCCTCCCCTCTTTTTATCTTTATGACACCCCATATGTGTCCTTCAATATTTGCCATCCCAGATTAAATCTCCCAGTCATCCATGCCTTGCAATAGAGGTCGTCCAGCACACGCCTCGCCATAGAGGTCATCGAGCCCATGCCTTGTACCACTTCTGAGTATGGCAGACATCCACATACATCCGTCATAGGGACCTAGGCCCGTTCACTACTCAATAGACAACACCAGTCCAAAACATCATTCCACTCTGGACCATGCTTCCCATAGAAGCCTGAATCTCTCCAGGCCATCAAACTTTTTCATACTCCCAGGCCTTTTGAGACAAAATGGCTAATCAGGATCATTCGGATGCCGATAGCATGCCTTCTTAGGCAGGATCATCTCCAGCTAGGCCCCCATCCGTGGCTAGCAGCTCATCCTCCTACCGCATCTGGACAGTACCTCATATCATCCAGGAGCTAAATGACATGGGCTTCAGTGTGGAAAACCGAACTGTACCGGCTCCTGAAGGACAACAGACATCCTCAACCTGCCAACCTCCCACCGTCAGAACCCATCGCTCAAATACATTGCACGTCCACCGAGCTGTCAGCCTCCATCAACTCTCTGCAAAGTTGAATGGCGAGGATCGAAAAAACACTCCCATTTGTGGGAAATCCTGTTGCCATCCAAACTACATCCTCAGCCGGTGATCCATCTTTGTTTCTTCCTGTCATCCTACCATCTCATTTCATGCCCGCTAACCTGAGAAGGGACATCCTGGATGGCAAGGACATACATTTAGTTTCCTTACTCATTAGGGCCAAAGACCCCAGATTAAATAGAAAACTCTTGTCACTGATTTTGTGCTTTCATTCAGCATCTACATGGACATTCTATGTTCAGCATTCCCACCAGATGCCAAGAACTCGACGAATGCCTCTACATGATTGCCGATCTCGCTCACAAATACGGGGGCCATCATTTCTATGATTACTACCGTTCATTAACGGCTAAAGCAGCTGGCTCAATTTATTTTCAATTGGGCCGATCTAGATCAAGAATTGTTCTGTAGGCATTTTGCAGGCATCAAGGCCCCTCTCTGCTCCCACTGTCAATCACCCCTACACTCCTCCAATTTCTGCTCTAAACACACCACTAACCGGCACTTTGGGTCTTCCACCTGCTTCCCCCCTTGCTCTACCTCCTCCACCTCCTCCTTCCTGCACTCAAAGGGACCACCATGGATGCCAGGTGCATTTCTTCGGGGCCACCCCGATATGTAATCATTTCAACACCAAGGGGTGTACATAGAGCGGTTGCAGGCTGTTCCATATCTGCGCATTGTGCCGCCAAGCATACGCTAAAATGGTCTGTCTCAAAGCAATGCACCCAGCAAGACTAGCCACTATTCACTTGCCTCTGCTATCCACTTACTTAAGTAACCATCCTGCTCCCCACTTCATCACTTTTCTCCTCACAGGTTTTCAGCATGGTTTCCACACCGGGGTTGTTGCATTACCTCAGGAACCTGAGGCATGGGACCAGCTCCTCACCTCAGAGCCCAGAACCACTACATGTTTGGCCCTTTCACTACCCTGCCGTTTCACATATGGAGGGTCAACCCCATAAGGATTGCAACCCACAATTATTCTACTAAGAAAAGGTTAGTCATCGACCTTTCTGCACCTCGCTCCTCCACCACACCCAGCATCAATTCCCTCTAGCAACTTTTCCCTACAGTATGCGAAAATAGACCATGCCATGGTGCACATCCTCAACTAGGACCCGGAACTTGGCTCTCCAAATCCGATCTCAAAGATGCATTCAAAAGGTTGCCTTTACACCCTGCACTGTGACACATCCACGCGTCAAGAGGCGTCACTCCTACTATTTCGCATCAAGACTAACTTTCGTCTATAAGAGCAGCCCAAAGATTTTTGACCTGTTTGCCCAAAGTTTACAATGGATCCTCATTCATGTCAAACTGTGCACAATAGTTGTCCATTATTTAGACAACTTCCTTTACATCGAGCCTCCCCTCCCTACCCCATCTAGTCTCCAAAAAGCAGTAGAGTTATTCACCAATCTGCGGATACCATTCCCTTCTGATAAGAATTTAGGGCCTGCTCATTTAATTGAGTTTCTAGGGATCAATTTGGATTCATCCTGCATGATAGCCAGTCTACCAGATAACAAATTAGAAAGGATCAAAACTCGAATTTCCACATGCTATCAGTCCAAAAGAATGACCTTTAAGGAGCTGCAACACCTCTTAGGACATGTCAATTACGCCCCTCCATCTTGCCCAAAGGCGACCGTTCACCAGCAATCTCTTCACAGAACTTCCCAAGCACTCTGAAGCCCGTCATCCATTCGTCCTTAGAAAGCAATCATTAGCCGACCTTCACTTGTGCTCCAAATATTTGTTGCAATGGAAAGGTAGATCCCTGTTCCTTACAACTCCTACTCCAAACTCACCACAAATCTTTGTTACAAACCACCCCAACTACTTTTCCGTATTCTTCGATGCACAAATAATCTCATCTCCTTGGCCTGCACCTTATCAGACACACATACCCATTAGAGAAATCATCCCTACTCTCATAGCCACGAGCACTTGGGGTCAATTTTGGCAAGGCCAGTCAGTCCGTCTCATAAGGGATGATCCACGCACCAATTTCACCTTATCCAAAATGAGGGCCAAAGACGCCTCCACGATGACCCTTCTACGAGAATTGGCGTACCTCTTAATGACCAATCAATGCCAGCTGTTGCCTTACCTTCATCAATACCTTCCACCAACATCCTATATCTCTCCACAGGACATTGGAACCACTCCTATGGGCCTCACAGTTCGTTCTCCCCCGCTTCACCTGCCGCGGTCACTGACTTGAACCACCTCCTGCTCTCCACCCACAACACAATGTTCAAGAGACTTTCATCCAACACAAAACAGACCTACAAATTGATCTGTGTTTTTGTAGCACATTAGAAAATAAAATTTCCTTTCCCACACTCCGCCATCATTGCATTTGCCCACTGCGACAAAGGTCTTTACCTCCATCCTAACAACATAAAAACCTACATGTCAGGAATCCAATTTTATCTCACCACCCATTATTCCATTGACAAATCCCTCCTTGCCGCCCCTGCCATGAAATCTTTAGAGGCCTAGCTTCCTGCACTACCGCTTCTATGCTCAAATGACAATCAATAGACGACCCCATCTTTAAACAACCCCTCCTACTTTTGTCCTCCAACCCATTTGGCCATGCCACTTCTCTAACCATTTCCGCAGCCATAATGCTGGCCTTCTACGGTTTCCTGTTCACTACTTCCCAAAACAACCCCAATTACATCACCAGACAGGACACAACGTTATTCCCCAACCTTTTTACTCTCACCAACCATACCACCAAAACCAGCAAACAACTGATCACTATTACTTTTTACGCCAAACACAATGTCTGGTGCCCCGTGTCGATCATCAAAAATCTAATCAAATCCATTAAGTCCAAACCATCACTCCACTCTCTCCTCAGTATCTCCAGCCAGCTTCTCTCCACTACATCTTTTGTTCACTACGTCCGACTCTTCCTAATAAAGTTAACTCATTTTCAAGCCATTCATTTTGCATAGGCGCAGCTACTTTAGCCTCCAGAACTAACACTCCAGCTCAGATAATCCAAGCAATGGGTCGCTGGAAATCCAATTGCTTTTCCAAGTATATTCCATATCCCATTCACAAAACCAAACAAAGATTTAAAAACCTAGCTCATTAATGTCAAGCCCTACACTTCTGTTATTTTTGC
Source organism: Discoglossus pictus (assembly GCA_027410445.1). Lineage (NCBI taxonomy): Eukaryota > Metazoa > Chordata > Amphibia > Anura > Alytidae > Discoglossus > Discoglossus pictus. Next base: position 48,799,742 of record CM050172.1, on the reverse strand, counting down.
CCTCTAAACAGGCTAACAAGGGGCCAGGAAGCACAAGCTACTGATCCAGACACAAAAGGCTCTGACCATGTCCAGGTGATCCTGGAATTTGTGGTAGGAGCCTAGCCCTTATATACCTGTCAGCACTCCTCCATTCAGCCCACCCTCCACTCTCCACTTCTTTCACCTTTCTGGATCTCCCTAGCCCTCTAAACAGGCTAACAAGGGGCCAGGTAGCACAAGCCAACACACCAGCTACTGATCCAGACACGAAAGAGGCTCTGACTACAAATATATATATATATATATATATATATATATATATATATATATATATATATATATATCATTCTGAAGTCCGCCACCCTCCCAGTCTATCATTTCCCTACATGTAAGTGTAATCATATTCAGTTAGGATCACTTCTACTCGTACGATCTAAACATATTAGACCAGGGCCTCTTAATATACAAATATATACATAATCAACTAGGGTCTCCTAGAATAAAATAACTATACACATATTCAGCCATGGTCCTGTGCAACAAAATAAATAACTACCGTATTTTTCGCCCTATAAGACGCACCGGCAGATAAGACGCACCTAGTTTTTAAAGGAGGAAAACAAGAAAAAAAAAATCTGAATCAAACACAAATACACTTTACACACAGATACACACCTACATTACACACACAAATATATATATATATATATATATATATATATATATATAGATACACATACATACATATACGTACACACATAAATATACATACACATACATGCACACATACACACACATACACACACATACACACACATACACACACATACACACACACACATACATATCCATATACTGCAGCATTTGGGAGCATTTGGGAGCCCTTGACCCTCCCTGACCCTCCTGATCCTCCCTGACCCTCCTGATCCTCCCTGACCGTCCTGATCCTCCCTGACCCCCCTGATCCTCACCTTTCTTCTGATCTCTGCCATCTTGATCTCACCCCAGCGCTTCCTACCAGCACTCCTCGTGTACTGCAGCGTTGCGTGTGTGACGTCATTAGGACGCACCGGCCGACGCGATGCTGGTAGGAAGCGCTGCGGTGAGATCAAGAGGACAGAGGCAGTTTGAAAAGGTATATTCGCCGTATAAGACGCACCAACTTTCCTCCCCCAGTTTTGGGGAAGAAAAAGTGCGTCTTATACGGCGAAAAATACGGTACATATTTACTTTTTCAGCTTTGATTTACTTCTAGCAAGTAAAGTGTGTTTACGTGCTGTGTGCACTGATTTTGTCCAGGTGAGAGGGGAGTGCTTTGCCTGTGTTAAACTTGCATATAAATTTGTGACTTTTCTGGGGCTGTTTGCATTTAGTCAGAAGCTAATATAAACATGAAGGAGCTCACTTGTGAGCTTGCAAACAGTTCTAGTGTCAAGTGCAGTTCTAGTATAAGTGTAGGAGTTTAAATAAAATGAGGAAGTTCAAAGAAAAGGGGGCATATTAGAGTGCAAGAGGAAGGAAAGGAGGGAAGAAAAAAATATATACATAGATTTTGTTTTGTAATTATGAGTCAGTCCAGTGACAACCTCAATGTACATCCTGTTAAATGTATGAACAGTTGGTTCAGAGTCTATACCTCTGTGAGAGGTGTGAGCATGTTGCATATCTTGAGGCTCAAATTAGAGAACTGGAGGGGAGACTTGCAGCACTGAGTGATATTGCTCCACTGAAAAGGGAGCACAGTTTAGCTTGGCCTAGCATGGAGGGTGGAGATGCAGCTACTGAGGATGTCCAGGGAGGTAGCTAGGTTACAGGAAGGTTAGTGGAAGCAGGGGGAACAGTAGGAGGAGGCAGGCAAGTACTGGGTTGACAAACACCAACAGATTTGCCAGATTGAGTGAAACCTTTCAGGGTGTCCATTCAGGGATGGCAATGCCAGATAGAGCTGTTCCCCCTAAGAGCTGCGAGAACAGTTCTACTGGAGGAGATGGAGGGCAGAATAGGCTGAGCAACAGATTAGTGGTAGGAAAGTATTACAGAAAAGTAGACAGGATGATCTCTCACCCAGATACCAGCACACTCGGGTTCAGCATGTTGTGGATCAGGTAGAAACATTATTGGGAGGGGTTGGAAATGAGCCAGCGGTCTTGGTACCGGTTATGCCTATAGTCATAGAAAGTATTTATGCTGGAACTAGCAACAATGCTGAATATTTGTGGGTCAGGTTAAATAGCGGAGCAGCAAATTTCAAAAGAATAATGATATAAGTATTCTATAAACCCCCAAATATAATTGAAAGTGAGGAAATGTAATTATTGTTACAGTTTGGAAATGCAGCTAAGCATGGGCAAGTTTTAATAATGGGAGATAATAACTACCCTGAAATAAACTGGATGAATGAGACCAGCAGTTCAGCTAAGGAAAGAAGGTTCTTAAGTACACTCAGAGATCATTACAAGTCCCAGGCTATACAAGAACCTCCTAAAAACGAGGCTTGGATTTAGTTCTCACAAATAATATAGATATGGTATCAAATGTTGAAATAGGACAACCTTTGGGAAACAGTGATTACAACAAAGTCTCATTTGAGATTTAATTAAAAAAACACAACTGTAAGCGGCCAACAAAAACTCTTAATTTTAAAATGACAGAGTTTTTACGGTCTTAGGGCAGCAATACAGAGTATAGACTGGGACAAAGAAGCGATGGAGTACACTTTTGGGCACCACTTCATAAAAAAGACATTTTAGAGCTGGAAAAAGTACAGAGAAGGGCTACAAAACTAATAAGGGGAATGGAGGGGCTAAGTTATGAAGAAAGACTAACCAAATTAAACGTATTTTCGCTAGAAAAAAGGCGTCTACGAGAAGATATGATTACCTTGTTTAAATATATCCAGGGTCAATATAAGGCTTTGTCAAGGGAACTTTTTGTAGCAAGAGATTTTCAACTGACAAGAGGACACCCTTTGTGGTTAGAGGAATAAAGATTTCACCTTAAACAAAGAAAAGGGTTCTTCACAGTTAGGGTGGTTAAACTGTGGAATTCTCTACCAAAGGAGGCGGTAACAGCGAATTCGATAGACAACTTCAAAAAGGGGTTAGATATATTTTTGAATAAAGAGGGCATTCAAGGCTATCCTAGATAACTAGCGAAGGAATATTGATCCAGGGAGAAATTTGATCGCAAGTTTCTGGGGTCAGGAAGGAATTTTGCTTTTTTTCCCCTTATGAGACAATTGGCAAAGTTTCAATGGTTTTTTTTTTTCTCTTTGCCTTCCTCTGGATCAATTAACAATTATTAATTAATAGTCCACATTAAAAAGATCAATAGAGATCTAAAAAGGTTGAACTTGATGGACTAACTCTTTATTCATCCTCCAATACTATACTATTAATAATTATTTAATCAACAAATTAATTAATAACTAATCCGCATATTGCAGATCAGAGGAGATCTTAACAGGTTGAACTTGATGGACTGAAAGTCTTTTTTCAACCTTAATTACTATGTAACTATGTAACTATGAAGCTGTAGAAACATTACAGGGTGAAACAGGCTGCCTGATAATTAGTGACCAGCAAAAGGCAGATGAGCTAAATAGGTTATTTTCTTCGATATACACAAGGGAGGTAACAGTGGTTGGGGCAATGCAACATAATGGGGCTACACTACCTTCACCAAATAATTGGATAACCCAGATTGGAAAAAAATAAATGTTAAGAAATCCCCAGGTCCTGATGGAATAAGTCCAAGGGTACTGAGGGACCAGGGCTCTGTAATAGCCAAACCATTATATCTAATTTTTTAAGTTTCACTCAACACAGAGTCACTACCAGATGACTGGAGAAAAGCAAAATGATACCTACATTTAAGAAGGGAGCAAGAGCAAATCCAGGGAATTATAGACCAGTGGGCCTAACTTCTGTAGTGGGAAAGCTTTTAGAAGGGTTAAAAGGGATAATATACAAGTATATGCCTATTTGAACAGGATTATAAGTAGAGTCAACATGGATTTATGTGGGATAGGTCATGTCAAACAAATCTAATTAGTTTCTATAAGGTGGTTAGTGAGAACTTGGATCTTTTTGTATTTTGTAAAGGCTTTTGATACAATGGCACATGGAGGACTATTGTGCAAACTAAGGGATACAGGAAGTGCAGTACATATCTGCTCATGAATTGAGATCTGGCTAAAAGATAGGAAGCAAAGGGTTGATGTAAATAGAAAATACTCAGATTGGACAAATGTGGTAAGTGGTTTTTCTCAGGGTTCAGTATTAGGTCCTCTCCTTTTTAACATATTTATAAAAAAACCTAAGTCACAAAAAAAGAAAAAAAGGAACATTACAGAAAATAAAAAAATACATTACAACCCCCCCACTACAGAAAAAAAATTACACACCTGAAAAGAAATACATAGAATACATAGATTACAATACAATACAAATAAAATAAAATACAATACTACCTATATAACATACAATCAATACTATCTATCTAAAATACATCCCCCAATCTATCTAATATACAATAAATCCTAACTATCTAAAATACATACCCCTATCTAACTACAATACTATATAATATACAATGCATTCTCTCTATCTAAAATTCATACCCCTAACATACAATAAATACTATATAATTTACAATAAATCCTAACTATCTAAGATACATCCCCCAATCTATGTAATATACAATAAATCCTAACTATATAAAATAATACCCCTATGTAACATACAATACTATATAATATATAATAGATCCTAACTATGTAAAATACATACCCCTAACATACAATAAATCCTAACTATCTAAGATACATACCCCTAACATACAATAAATCCTAACTATGTAAAATACATACCCCTATGTAACATACAATAAATGCTATCTACATATACAAACATTAATTGTAAGCTAAAATAAAATAATTAAGACCACTTACCTTTGCAGATGTCCCTACAGATCAGCAACCTAGGGGAAAAGAAAAAAAATTAGTACAACACATTTACAGAAAATAAATAAACATTATAAATATTGTAAATATTCTACTCACCTTTCCAGCATGTCCCCGTCCTTCTTTTCTTCTCTGGCTCGGCACCTGTTAAAAAAAAAAACATTACATTAGTACAACATACATAAACATAAAAACAAAGTAAAATAAACATAATATACATTGTACTTACCTCCCCGCAATATCCCCGGCCTCCTCCTCTTCTGCCTCCTCCTTGAACAATCTGCGCTTTAAAAAAAACAATAACAAAAAAACGAATCGAGATCAGCACTCGCAGATCTCCCCGACGCTAATGAGCCACCTACAGAGTTTTCCAGAAGAAAATTGTCAATGGCGACTTCTGATTGGCTGAAAACGGAAGGCACCATTGCCTATTATCTTCCGGAAAAGGCTCTCGGAGGCTCATTAGCGTTGGGGAGGTCCGTGAGTGCGGATCTCCGTTATTTTTTTTTTAGAGCGCGGTTCCAGGGCGGGGCAGAAGAGGAGGAGGCCGGGGACATCGAGGGTAGGTAAGTCCAATGTATATTATGTTTATTTTTTATTTTTTTATGTTTATGTATGTTGTCCTAATGTAATGGGTTTTTTTTAACAGGGGGCACGCTGGAGAAGAAGAAAAGAAGAAGGACGGGGACATATTGGAAAGGTGAGTAGAATATTTTGAATATTTATAATGTTTATTTATTTTCTGTAAATGTGTTGTACTAATTTGTTTTTTTTTCTTTTCCCCTAGGTTGCTGATCTGAAGGGACATCTGCAAAGGTAAGTGGTCTTAATTATTTATTTTAGCTTAGAATTAGGGTTTGTATATAGAGATAGCATTTATTGTATGTTAGATAGGGGTATGTATTTTAGATAGTTAGGATTTATTGTATATTAGATTGGGGGATTTATTTTAGATAGTTAGGATTTATTGTCTATTAGATTGGGGGATGTATTTTAGATAGATAGGATTTATTGTATATTAGATATTATTATTATTATTATTATTATTTTTTATTTATAACGCGCCAACATATTCCGTAGCGCTGTACATAAGATACGTTAAGACAAATTAACAAATAGCAAGGCAAGGAGGGCCCTGTCTTTGAGCCTCAAATCCATAGTGCTTTCCCTAAAGCACCTTGTGGGATTGAAACTCGCAGACTTACAACCTATAGGTATTGTATGAGGAAAAGGAGGGAGAGAGAGGTGAGAGTGTGGTAGGGTGGAAGGTGATACGCTTCTTTAAAGAGATATGTTTTTAGAGAGGTTTTGAATGTTTTGAGGCTGGAGGATAATCTGGTGGAGCAAGGCAAGGAGTTCCAGAGAATAGGGGCAGCACGAGAAAAGTCCTGAAGGCGAGAGTGAGAGGAGGTGACAAGAGTTGTGGAAAAAAGAAGATGGTCATTAGCAGAGCGAAGAGGGTGGGTGGGGGAGTATTTGGAGATGAGACCAGAAATGTATGGGGGAGCGCTCTTGTTGAGGGCTTTGAAAGTTAGGGTCAGGATTTTAAATTTTATTCTGGAGGCTATGGGAAGCCAGTGGAGAGATTGACAGAGAGGTAATGCCGACACTGAACGTTGTGTACGGAAGATGAGTCTAGCAGAGGCATTCATAATAGATTGAAGTGGAGCTAGTCGGGTGGTGGGTAGGCCAGCAAGAAGCGAGTTGCAGCAGTCCAGTCGAGAGATGATGAGAGAGTGTATAAGGATTTTAGTTGTGTCTTGTGTAAGAAAGTGGCGAATTCTGGAGATGTTTTTAGATGAAGAAGACAAGATTTAGTTAGTGATTGTATGTGAGGGATGAACCCCAAGACAACAGGCTTGGGAGGAGGGGGTGATGATGTCATTATTGACAGTGAGAGAGATGTGAGGAATTGACACAGTGAGAGTGAGAGAGGGAGGGAAGATTAGAAGTTTAGTTTTAGACATGTTGAGTTTGAGATGGTGGGTGGACATCCAAGAGGATATACTAGAGAGGCAGTTGGAGACATGTGTTAGAAGAGAGGGGGATAGATCTGGTGCTGAGAGGTAGATTTGGGTGTCATCTGCATAGAGATGATATTGCAACACAAAAGAGTTTATAAGGGTACCAAGTGAGGAAGTGTAGATGGAGAAGAGGAGCGGGCCTAGGAAAGATCCTTGGGGTACGCCAACAGACAGGGGGTAAGGAGGTAAGGAGGTGTCAGAGAAGGAGATAGTGAATGATCGATTTTGTAGGGATGTATTTTAGATAGATAGTATTGATTGTATGTTAGATATGGGGTATTGTATTTTATTTGTATTGTATTGTATTGTAGTCTATGTATTTCCTTTTCAGGTATGTAATTTTTTTTTCTGTAGTGGGGGCGGGGGGGGGGGGGGGGGGGTTGTAATGTATTTTTTAATTTTCTGTAATGCTCCTTTTTTATTTTTTGTGACTTAGGTTTTTTTATTTTCTGTAATGTAGATTGTTTTTTTTTGTGAGTTATTTTTTTATTTTATGTAATGTAGATTGTTTTTTTGGGTGACTTAGGTTTCTTTATTTTCTGTAATTAGACTGGTGGGGGGGTTTATTAGGGGGTTGGTAGGTAAGTAGGTAGGTAGTGCAGGTGTTAATAGGTTAGTGTAGAGGGGAGGTAGTTTAGATGTAATGGTTTATTGGGGGGTATAGTGCAGTGTAGTGTTTGTACTTGTAGTGTCATGATGGTTCTTGAGGTTAATTAAGGACTTATGGGGGTCTGTATCGACGCCCATGATTGACAGGGTTATTTATTGGCTTATGGGGGTCTGTATTAACCCCCATGAGTGACAGGGTTAATTATGGGTTTATGGGTGTCTGTATTGACCCTCATGAGTGAATGTGTTAATTAAGTGCTTATGGGTGTCTGTATTGACCCCCATGAGTGACAGGGTTAATTATAGTTTTATGGGGGTCTTAATTGACCCTCATGCATGACGGGGTTAATTAAGTGCTTATGGGTGTCTGTATTGACCCTCATGAGTGTCAGGGTTATTTATTAGCTTATGGGAGTCTGTATTGACCCCCATGAGTGACAGGGTTAATTATGGGTTTATGGGGGTCTGCATTGACCCCCATGAGTGCCAGGGTCATTTATTGACTTACAGGGGTCTGTATTGACCCCCATGAGTGACAGGGTTAATTATGGGTTTATGGGGGTCTGTATTGACACCCATGAGTGACCAGGTTAATTAAGTGCTTTTGGAGGTCTGTATTGACCCCCATGAGTGACAGGGTTAATTATAGCGTTATGGGGGTCTGTATTGACCCCCATGAATGACGGTGTTAATTATGGGTTTATAGGGGACTGTATTGACCCCCATGAGTGCCAGGATTATTTATTGGCTTATGGGGGTCTGTATTGACCCCCATGAGTGACAGGGTTAATTATGGGTTTATGGAGGTCTGTATTGACCCCCATGAGTGACAGGGTTAATTATAGTTTTATGGGGGTCTGCATTGACCCGCAAAAATACATATACACAAAAAAAAACACTATTGCAATAAACGCAAATGCCATTCACCGTGCGCCTCACAACGAGCGCCAACGCTGCTCATAGCACACAAACTACACCACGGTACAGCCTTGCAATAAGCGCAGAAAGCAGATCAGCGCAGACTTTACAATGACAGCAAAACCGCCTCTAATAAAAAAATATAAAACACCCAAGAGGCTCGCAATGAGCGCCGAAGGATGTCAGACCACCAAAATAATTCATGTCTGTGGCAAACAGCATTACCTGCCTTACAATTGTATTGCCCCGTCATTTTTGACGGGCAAGTCGCTAGTTATATATAATCACTTTTTAGGCTCTGCACAAGAATTCTTCCAAAATATTCAAAAAGTAGTTTGCACTCCTGGGTTTTTCTCAATTAATTTTTATTGATTGTTTCTTCAACATTTCAGACTTCTCAGAGCCTTTTGTCAAGAATGAATTGATCTTACAAACCACACCTTAAATAATATACTAACAATTACCACCATTGAATCACCCGTGTAATAGTGACCCCCAGTGGATCCAGAGGTTAACACAACTATCTGAAATTAAAAACGTATAGTAGATACATAGGCATATTGACCTTAACATTTAAAAAAATATCTCCTCTCTCTGTGAAAATACCCCATATTTAGCTGTTCAATTGTGTTTAATGGATATATCCATCCGGTCTCTAATCTCAAAACAACTGATATTTCTCATATAGGAAACTCCTCATGGACATGTGATCAAATACACCACATATTTAGTACGACAACTAATGGGGTATTTAATAGATATTCGTTGTCCAGAATGAGGATGATTAAAAAAGGACCCAGTGATTATTTTCCTGTATGTAACACAACCAGTGCATTTAAAGTACATTTTTCTCTTGGTATTTAAACACGTACTTGTGGGATATGCTAATATATGCCATTTTTTTATATTGCCATTTTCACTGCTAAGGCCCCTACACTATGTCATCCTCTATTCCGTTTTGTTAGATCTTGAGAAGGGATTACAGTAATTAGACAAAGCCTTATCCATGGTGTCAGCTAAATGTTTATTGCTATACAGTGCCTTGCAAAAGTATTCACCCCCCTTGGCATTTTTCGTGTTTTTTGCCTCACAACCTGGAATTAACATGGATTGTTTGAGGATTTGCATCATTTGATTTATAGAATATGCAACTTTAGGACAAAATAACAGAAAAAGTTAATGTGCATAACTATTCACCGCCCTGAAGTCAATACTTTGTAGAGCTACCTTTTGCGGCAATCACAGCTACAAGTCGCTTTGGATAAGTCTCTGTGAGCTTGCCACATCTTACCACTGGGATTTTTGCCCCTTCCTCCTTGCAAAACTGCTCCAGCTCCTTCAAGTTTGATGGTTTGCGCTTGTGAGCAGCAATCTTTAAGTCTGACCACAGATTTTCTATTGGATTGAGGTCTGAGGCCATTCCAACAAATTTACATGTTTCCCCTTAAACCACTCAAGTGTTGCTTTAGCAGTGTGTTTGCGGTCATTGTCCTGCTGGAAGGTGAACCTCCGTCCTAGCCTTAAATCACGCACAGAGTGGTACAGGTTTTGCTCAAGAATATCACTGCATTTAGCGGCTGCTGAAAAACATCCCCACAGCATGTTGCTGCCACCACCATGTTCACTGTGAGGATTGTGTTTTTTGGATGATGTGATGTGTTGGGTTTGCGCCAGACAGAGCGTTTTTTTTTTATGGCAGAAAAGGTCAATTTTTGTCTCATCAGACCAAAGCACCTTCCTCCATACATTCTGGGAGTCTCCCACATGCCTTTTCGCAAACTCAAAATGCGCCATTTTGTTTTCTGCTGAAAGTAATGCTTTCTTCTTTTCTGGCCATAAAGCCCAACTCTTTGGAGTGTATGGCTTATTGTCGTCCTATGTACAGATACTCCAGTCTCTGCTGTGGAACTCTGCAGCTCCTCCCGGCTTACCTTAGGTCTCTGTACTGTCTCTATGATTAATGCCCCCTTGCCCGGTCCGTGAGTTTTGGTGGGCGGCCGTCTCTTGGTAGGTTTGCTGTTGTGCCATGTTCTTTCCATTTGGTTATGATAGATTTGATAGTGCTCATGGGGATCATCAAAGATTTGGATATTTTTTCATAACCTAACCATGACTTGTACTTCTCAACAACATTGTCCCTTACTAGTTTGGAGAGTTCCTTAGTCTTCATGGCAGTGTTTGGTTAGCGGTGCATCTTGCTTAGGTGTTGCAGCCTCTGGGGCCTTTCAAAAAAGGTGTATATATGTAATGACAGATCATGTGACACTTAGATTGCACACAGGTGGACATCATTTCACTAATTATGTGACTTCTGAAGGTAATTGGTTGCACCAAAGCTTTTTATGGGCTTCATAACAAAGGGGGTGAATACATAAGCAGATGCCAATTTTCTGTTTTCTATTTCTAAAAAAAAATTTAATGTATATATTTTTCTCATTTCATTTCACCAACTTAGACCATTGTGTTCTGATCCATCACATAAAATTCAGATTAACAAAACAGTGGACTTAAGGCTGTAATGTAGCAAAATAGGGGTGAATACTTTTGCAAGGCACTGTATCCCCTAAATTTCAATCTTTCACACAAATATTGTAACAATCGATTGTGGGGTTATTCCTCAAGACCCTTAACATTTGAGAATTTGGCAATGCATATATATGATCACTAGTGGCATACAGATAATAATTTCTAGCAGTGTCTTTTCCCTGATCACTTTTGAAGATATTCTCATCAAAAAAGTTAAAACTCTCTTTACTGTATTCAAACATGAATCTGATGGGCCTCTTCAAAGAATTGAAACAAGAGATGAAATCTAGGGATTCTTATCTGCCTTTCCAAATCAAAAAACAATCATCATATAACTATAGTTACCAATAGATTTCAAAATGTTATCTCATGACCTCTGTTCATGCAGCATATTCCGTTGTGCCCTTTACGTGTGGGAAGCCGTTGTAAAGTATACTATCAGCCTTATTAAATTGTGATTCAGCCAATTGAAAATGACCCTATAAAAGCACAGAGCATATTTTTTTTTTACAGATGTTTTTAGTTAGTGAACTTCTATCCAAAAGCATGGTCTTCACTAACTAAAAACTTCTGTAAAAAAATATGCTATGTGCTTATAAAGAGCACTTTTCAATTGGCTGAATCGCAATTTTATAAGGCTGATTGATTCATCCTCCCTGATGGTGGTGTCCGGGGATAGGTTTTTGATCCAGATTGACCCAATATATAATGGTAAACTCTGGCTTGGTTATGAATGTCATTACTTTCTCAAGTTTGGACTTAAATATAAAAAGTCTATTTATGTTTATCTAGTTGTGTGTTGAATTTAATCAAAGAATCAGTTGAATTTGACTACTTTAATATAGGTGTGTTCAGCATTTGAAATTTTGCAATTTAAATCTTGCATTTCTCTTTTAACTTCCTCAAATGAAGGGAAATATTAAATGTGGAGGTCAATATGTTTATGTATATTCAAAAAGTACTTTATAAACGATCTGTATCTTGAAACTTTTTTTTTTAAATGTGTTTTTAAGTAATTATATATTTGTTACATTTCAGATGGTTTGTTAACCCCTGGAACCACTGGGGGTCACTATTACTGCATTGCACAAATTATTCTGTGATGGCAATTCTTAGTATACTATTTAAGGTGTGGTTTGTAGCATTAATTCATTCTTGAAAAGGGTGCAGGGGAGTCTGAAACATTGAATCAAAAAATAATAATAATAATAATAATAATAATAATAATAATAATGAAAAATGTATTGAGAAAAACGCAATCTTCAACATGTACATATATGTTTGCTCCACTAAGATTATACATTGCATGGCTATTTTTCCTTCCCAAATGCATAACTTTACATTTATTTATATTAAAACTTATCTGCTATTTAGTTGCCCATTTCTCTAATTTATGCAAATCGCTTTGGAGAGAAAGTACATCATTATTGGATGTAATCACCTTGCACAACTTAGTGTCATCAGCAAAAATAAAGACAATGCTTTCCAGTCTTACCTGTATTCTTTAGTTTGCACAATAGTCTCCCGTGAGGCACTGTATCAAAAGTCTTTGCAAAATCCTAAAAGACTACATCCTCTGAGTTGCCTTGATCTAATTTCTTACTAACCTCCTCATAGAAACTAATTAGGTTTGTTTGACATGACCTATCCTTCATAAATCTGTGTTGACTCCTACTTATAATCTTGTTTAAATATATACATTATTGTATATTATACCTTATTTACCCTTATACAAGCTTTCCCACTACAGAAGTGAAGCTTACAGGTCTATAATTTCCAAGATTTGCTCTAGCGCCTTTCTTAAATGTAGGTATCACATCTGCTTTTCTCCAGTCATCTGGTAGCAACCCTGTGTTGAGTGAATCTTAAAAAATTAGATATAATGACTTGGCTATTACAGCACACAGTTCCATCAGTACCTGTGGATGTATTCCATCAGGACCTGGGGCTTTATTAACATTTATTTTTTCCAACCTCTTTTGGATTTCTTCCTCTGTTCGTCCTGCTAGTTCCAGCATAAATACGTTCTCTGACTATAGGCTGAAATTCATGCTTAACATACAGACAAATCCCTCCTCCTCTTTTAACTTTGCCCTATTTTAGGTGTAAATACTGCTGTTTACTTTCCGCCTCTGCATACTTTGTTTTTTTAACTCTAATTACCAATACCTTGTCTGTTAGCCACATGGGTATGTCTGTGATTACTTAAATGACCACTGAACCATCAAAAAAAGTCACATCGCATAAAATCAATCTGTTTTATACTTTGTATAAACATTTTACTAAAATAAATGGAATATTTTGGGCTTGCTTGCTTGATTTTGACACTAATATTGAGCAGTATAGGAGCAGCCATTTCCCCCTCATGTTCTCCCTTACATACAGTCTCCTCAATCTTGTGCAGCAGGAGCTTCAAACGGAATATGGAAAGATAATGTCACTGTGGTGGGTATGGCCATCCACATAGCTGGGCAGATTCCATTTACAACATGACAGGGTTTCAGACAGTTATTCAGACTAGCACAAAAGTATTACTTTACTGAACAAATATAGTGTAATATATATTATTGTTCAGATAAAATATAGGGGAGGGGAGAGAAGCGCACACCAACCTATATATACTAAATAGTATAATAAAAGCGGTTTAATAAATAAAACATAAACAAAAAATGATATACACTCACATTCTCCAATCTCAAAGATATTAGGTATTTAGGCACATATAATGTATGTCCACATCACAAGATGAAAGATCTCCCAGATGGATACAATGGATATCAACTGTGGTGTCCCTGAAAGATGGTAAGTGGGGTCTCCCAGGTGCAATTTAGTGAGAACTTTCAGGCATCATATATGAATACAAGTGATGGAAAGCCACTGTATAAATGTGTGGCTGGTGATAAAGCACTAAGTGCAATGATAAAAGATCCTTCAGCACCAAGTGTGGGACAAAATAAAGATATATAGGTGACAGGCACAATAGGTATATTTGGCCAGAAAAACACTCTATTGAGAAATATAGCTAATAAAGTGAAAAAATTTACCACACAGTTTCTCTCTGTCTACAGAGCTTTCTCAGTGGTTTAAAATAAAATGAATGTGCCAAAAATATATATCTAAAAACACAAATGTGTGCAAAGTATACACTAGTAATGTTAGAATGACATTGTCATTAGCAAAATACTTATATTAGGATCATCCATTCAGATATGCGCTCCTTGAGCTAGAACTAGTGCTATTGAGGATATTACTCAGTTATCTGCTAGCTCTACCGTTTTTGTTCCATATTATTGTTTAGCACACAAAATTCTTCCATGTCTAAAATCTCAGAAAATCTCTGCTATGTATACAATAATGTGTATGTGTGTATATATATCTACTGTATGTATATATAACGTATTGGTCCGAATATAAGCCGCACCCGGATATAAGCCGCACCTGTAAAGTTTAAGGGGAAAAAATTGAAAAAAGATAGTACTCACATATAAGCCGCACCCGTAAAATTGGAGAGAAAAAGACTCTTAAAGTGATCAGCCATTGCAAGAAACAGGCTTTTTAATTAGCACTGTAGCTTTTTTTGCAGGTTACAAGCCTTACAGGATGTTAGAATCACTAAAATCGTAAATTGCTATTCAATACCGCAGTCTCAAGCACGAAAATCTGCACCCTTAACTCGCAATTGCGCAAATCAGCAGTCATTTTGCGTTCGCTAACAGAATCCACACACCTAACAAGCAAAGTTCGCAAATCGGCAATGATTTTTTTTACGGTCGCGAATATAAGCTGCACCCGTAACTCGCCAGCTCAAAAATCGGAAAAAAGGTGCAGCTTATATTCGGACCAATACAGTATATATAGGTGTATAGTTATATGTACATAAATATATAATTGTCATGGACCCCTTCTTCCAGTCCCTGGATCTTAGCCCATTAAAGGACAGACAGCTTAGCTCAAGCCACTGGATTATGCACATAAACACCTCCATTTTATTTGTAAATCTGTTTTGTCCCATTGTTAGCCAGATAAAGTTAATAAGGTCTGATATGTGCTAGAGATGGCAGGATGTGTATTGGAGGTTAAGCCTTAAGCTCTCAGGAAGCTACTGTTAGACCCCATGTGGAGTTTATATCTTGTATTTGTCTGTCACTCTCTGTCATTGTTGAACTGTATACACCGCTCTGTATCTATCCCCTATAAATATTGTTTGACTTTAAAAATAAAACAGTTAACTTCTGGAGACATATAGACATATAGAGAACTGATAGGTAAAAACACTGAACATAAATGGACAACATTTAAATCCTTACTAAATATACGTACTTATCACCATATACCAAGTAGGAATAAAAGTAAAATGAGTAAATCACATCCAATGTGGCTTAACAATGATTTAAAGATCAAGACACAAAGTAAAAAACAGGCATTTAAATTACACAAACAAGAGGGGACAAAGACTGCTTTACGGGAGTACAAGGAAATCAACAAGGCTTGCAAAAGGGCTATTAGACTGGTTAAAATAGAAAATGAAAAATGAATTGCAAAAGAGAGTAATACTAACCCAAAAATATTTTTTGCGTATATTAAGGGGAAGAAGGCGAGGAAGGAAGCTATAGGAACATTACAATGTGACACGGGCAATGTGAAAATTAGTGACCAGGAAAAGGCAAATTAGCTAAATAGGTTATTTTCTTCGGTATACACAAGGGAGGTACCAGTGGTTGGGACACTGCAACATAATGGGGCTACACTACCTTTGCCAAATAATTATTTAACGCAAGAAGTAATCCAAAAGAGGTTGGAAAAAATACGTGTTAATAAAGCCCCGGGTCCTGATGGAATACATCCAAGGGTACTGAGAGAACTGGGTTGTGTAATAGCCAAACCATTATATTTAATTGATCAAGATTCACTCAACACCAGGTCTCTACCAGATGACTGGAGAAAAGCAGATGTGATACCTTTATTTAAAAAGGGAGCAAGAGCAAATCCAGGGAATTATAGACCAGTGAGCCTCACTTTTGTAGTGGGGAAGCTTTTAGAAGGGTTAATAAGGGATAATATACAAGGATATGTCTATTTGAACAGGATTATAAGTAGGAGTCAACATGGATTTTTGAGGGATAGGTCATGTCAAACAAATCTAATTACTTTCTATGAGGAGGTTAGTAGGAACCTGGATCAAGGCAACTCAGTGGATGTAGTATTTTTGGATTTTGCAAAGGCTTTTGATACAGTGCCACATGGGAGACTAGTGTGCAAACTAAGGGATACAGGAGTTGCAGTAAATATCTGCTCATGGATTGAGAGCTGGCTAAAAGGAAGTAAAGGGTTGTTGTAAATGGAACGTACTCCGATTGGACTAATGTGGACTAAGTGGGGTGCCTCAGGGTTCAATATTAGGTCCACTCCTTTTTGACATATTTATTAATGACTTAGGGCCTCATTCTATTATCGGCTGTAAATCGGCTGTAAGGCTGCAATTCCTTGCGGGGGTCCTGTTAACTCGCGATTCGATTATACGGCCCCGCAAGGATCTCCCCTTACGGCCGGCCGCATATCTTGAAACCGTCCGTAAGCTCTGAAATCTAAAAAATAAAAAATACATTCAAGCCTGCACTGTACAGCTCTGTAAATGCTAGGGATCATATTGGGGGACATGAGGATTAAAAGTAACCCACTCTCAAGCTTGCACATCAGCCCAAACCCGAGTTCAAATTAACTGTTTATTTTCCGGCTGCGGCGTGGGCATGTCTGAGGTGCTCCAAGCACTCTGGACTTTTTACATGTATATTTTACGTATATTAAAAAAAAATTATTTTACGGATTTGAGTATAGGGTAATTATGTGCTATTTTTGCTAACACTGAATATCACTTTATGGACTCTGCAAAGTGCAGGATGGCTTTATTTGAGCTATTTTATGTGCTTAATTGGTGCTAGCGGGACCTGTTGCTGCAAGTAAGCTGCGGCTCCTTTTTAGCCTTGCAGACAGGGTTCCCGGAGCAATAGAATAGCAACCAGGCTTTTCTTACGGGCCGATTTCCTTGCGGCCGTTTTAGATCAAAGGCTTCCCTCCAGCGCGAGCGGCCGCAAGAGATAGCAAGGCACCGGCCGCAAGCCTGCCGGAACCCCCGGCCGGAGGGGAATAGAATAGCCGGAAAGCTTGCGGCCGGTCCTTGCGGCCCCGCAGCAGCTGCGGCCGATAATAGAATGAGGCCCTTAGAGGTGGGACTGGGAAGTATTGTTTCCATTTTGGCTGATGACACGAAGTTGTGCAAGGTAATTAAATCAGATAATGATGCTCTAAATGGCAGATGAGATTTAATATGAATAAATGTAAAGTTATGCATCTGGGAATGAAACATAGCCATGCATTTCATAATCTTAATGGAGCAAATCTAGGGGTATCAGATATTGAAAGGGATTTGGGAGTACTAGTGGACAACCACCCAGGTAGCAGTGCTCAATGCCAAGCAGCAGCTGCAAAGGCAAGTAAAATATTAGCATGTATTAAGAAGGGTATAGAAGCAAGAGAAGCAAATATAATTCTGCCACTATACAAATCACTAGTACGCCCTCATTTGGAATATGGAGTACAATTTTGGGCACCACTTCATAAAAAAGACATTTTAGAGCTGGAAAAAGTACAGAGAAGGGCTACAAAACTAATAAGGGGAATGGAGGGGCTAAGTTATGAAGAAAGACTAACCAAATTAAACTTATTTTCGATAGAAAAAAGGCGTCTACGAGGGGATATGATTACCTTATTTAAATACATCCAGGGTCAATATAAGACTTTGTCAAGTGAGCTTTTTGTAGCAAGAGATTTTCAACTTACAAGAGGACACCCTTTGAGGTTAGAGGAAAAAATATTTCACCTTAAACAAAGAAAAGGGTTTTTCACAGTTAGGGTGGTTAAACTGTGGAGTTAGGGTGGTTAAACTGTGGAGTTCTCTACCAAAGGAGGTGGTAACAGCGAATTCGATAGACAACTTCAAAAAGGGGTTAGATATATTTTTGAATAAAGAGGGCATTCAAGGCTATCCTAGATAACTAGCGAAGGAATATTGATCCAGGGAGAAATTTGATCGCCAGTTTCTGGGGTCAGGAAGGAATTTTGCTTTTTTTCCCCTTATAAGACAATTGGCAAAGTTTCAATGGGGTTTTTTCTGTTTGCCTTCCTCTGGATCAATTAACAACTAATAATAAATAGTGCACATTAAAAAGATCAATAGAGATCTAAAAAGGTTGAACTTGAGGGACTAACTCTTGATTCCTCCAATACTATAGTATTATTAATTATTTAATCAACAAATTAATTAATAAATAATCCGCATATTGCAGATCAGAGGAGATCTTTACAGGTTAAACTTGATGGACTGAAAGTCTTTTTTCAACCTTAATTACTATGTAACTATGTAACTATATATATATATATATATATATATATATATATAGTTCAAGGAGTGTGTAATACATATATATTGTTTTATTTGGTTATAAGGGAAGGGCTGTACATATAGTCATCTATATTTATTTGGAACAGCTTCCGTTTTTATTTGTGGCAGAACTTTGTGAACTGTACTATAGTAGGTATTGCACGTTGTTTAATAAATTGCTCTTTTACTGTTATGGAGGTGAATCTCAAAGTTGACTGAAGGTTCCCTGAACAATCTTCCGCTTGGTTTGGCTTGGACAAGTCACTAGACTATTCTACCCAGTAGATTGTGTAAGGTCCGTTGTATTCCTGCTAGCAGGATATGAACCAATGTTACGATAGTTACCACCAAGAGCACCAGACATTAGGATAGGATACCAGGATCTGCAGCACTTACTGACTGTAACTTAGCATCCAAGGCAGGATGAGCATAGATACCCCTCAGGTAGGAGTAAGATTTTCCCCCAGAATGATATACACACATTGATGATGACACTCGCCCAGTCATGTTGTTAGTGGATATTTCTGCCCCCATCAGTGACATCATCTTTGCATATTCTATTGCAAGCTCCAGCTAAATAAGATGATGGAGGATCTCTGTGAGGGAGAAATAGAAGCCCTTATTAGGGCAAGAAAAAAAAGTAAACCCAAAATATGTTTAATTAAAATATCTATAGAAAGTATAGAAGAGGTTAATTTTGATTAAGTGTAAGACTTTACTTCCAGATGCCAGTGTTTTTTTTAGCATTGATAGCACCAGATGTGCTCTGAAAGATGGCTCTGAAAGATGTCTCTAATTAGAACCAGCTGTACTGGCATTTGCTGCATGATAAAGAGTGAGTGTGGAAATTAACAAAGCTAAAATAAAATCAGTGTAACAGTCAAACTCTGACTTTCATTCAGTCACAGTTTCTTGTGGGATCCTTCAAGGGCTCTACTAATAATAATTAAACATTGCAATATGCAAGTGAATAATTGGTAAATGTAAAACTGTAACAACTGTCTCACATCATTTTTTAAGTCTCTACCTGTATTGCAGTTTTGGTGACATCTGTTGCAAAGGCTTTTGATACTGTGCCACATGGGAAGCTATTGCACAAAATAACGGATACAGAAATTGTAGTAAAATCTTCACATGGATAGGAAACCAGCACAATGATAGTAAAAGGCTGTAAATGTATATACAACCATATTTAAGGACTAAACGCTATTGGGGTGTCAGTTCTACAGAATATATGTATGGAGTATTGTGAACAATTATTAACAATTGATAATAAATAGTGCACATTAAAAAGATCAATAGAGATCTAAAAAGGTTGAACTTGAGGGACTAACTCTTTATTCATCCTCCAATACTATACTATTAATAATTATTTAATCAACAAATTAATTTAATATTGCAGATCAGAGGAGATCTTAACAGGTTGAACTTGATGGACTGAAAGTCTTTTTTCAACCTTAATTACTATGTAACTATGTAACTATGAACATACTAAGTGAGTGTATATGTAAAACCTAGTTTGCTCATTGTATAGAATGACAATAAAAATGTCTCCATTAGTGCATATTGTTCTAAGAATACTGGTTTCTCTCTCTGGCTAATTGAGATGTTGGTAGAGGAATGACTGTGCTTTACCTGCAAATGGACTTGTATACAACCGAATAAGTGGGAGCATTAATTGCAGATGAGACAACACAGAGAAATGTAAAATTAAGTATTTGAAAAGGAAAAATAAGCATGCAACAATGCTTAATGCCAATCAGTAATTGCAAATGCAATTAAAATATCCCCATGAATTAATGGGGTATAGAAGCAAGGGAAGCAAATATAATTCTGACACTGTATAAATATCTGGTAATGTTTCAATTGGAAAATAGAGGACATGGCAGCAAAATAAATAAAGGTAATGGAAGGTGTGACAAGTTACCAGTCTCCTCTGGATATGTGTTCATGTTTCTCACACTTTTACTACCTTTTCCATTCTGTTCAAAAGGCAGCCCTGGTCTCCAGAGTTATGGTGGTAGAGATGTGATTGCAGTTTTAGGTGTAAATACTGCTGCTCTCTTTCCAGTAACCTCTGCATACTTTGTAATGGCTCACCCCTCCAATCCTCTCTGATATCAAGCACAACCTTCTCGTTCCTCCAGACTACCTGCATTAGGTCAATTCATAATGACTGAATTGCATTCTATAGGTTCAGCTTCTCTTTATGGCAGATGTCCAGCCACTGCTGAATGTGCTGGAAAGAGGTCCCTTTGTCAGCAATATGCGCAGTCAGAGCCATAATCTTACAGCTCTCTTCATGAGACCATTTTTAACATGTTCTGTAACTTTGCAGAATGTCGATTTTCAATTGAGAAATTAGCTATCTGCTGTCCTGTGTGCCACAAGAACTCTGGGCTATCCAGCTCAGGCTTTTCTAAGTCCATCTCACTAACACTGGAGCTTCTCTAGTGTTCTCTGGAAGCAGAAAGTGTACAGGTGTGTTCTGAGTCTTCTTCCAAACTAATAATTGTGGCCTCCTGATTCACTTGGGCATTGTGAAGCTTTTGCGCCTTGACTGGTTCTTTTGTATCTCTGCTCTCATTCTGTACTTTCAGCTTTTTCAGATTCTGTCTCACATTGATGAGGGCTTCCTATTTAAGTAACTGTCACTTTAAATTATATATTTCCTGGGTTAGATGTGAAATGCAGGCTGGCTGATGGCAGATACTGATGGCAGATGCAGGCTGGGAGATGTAGGTGAATACTGGGGGTGGGGTGAGAGAGTGACTAGTCATGCCACCCTTCTCGCACACAGGGAAATGAGTTGGAGAGCTGGAGAAGGTGGGTGAGTGCGTGCTGGTGTGGGTGCGCTCATTTCTCATGCATGTTTCAGCGCGCACATGACGTCCCAGAAGTGTACTTCACCCAAAAGTCATGCCATCCCCTTCCTGAACCCAGGACATGAGTATATCTGATTGCAGATAAGACAGGGGCCTATCATACATTGTTTATGATGACCATCTGGATACAGGATAGGCTTAATGTAACCAATCTGCAGACTTCCTGTAGTTTAGCATTTCAGACTCTATTACCACCATGATGTTTGGGGTTTTTTTGCCCTCATTTTCAAGAGTGTCTTGCTTGTCCTTGAATGTAGACAACTATGACATTTCACTTTCGCATACTTTACTATTTTTTGTTAGGTAATGAGCAAAATTATTATTTATAGTGTTAATCTTCATAAGATTTATAGTGTTGATATTGATATGATTTTGTGTGACTGTTACAAAAATCTATTTGCAACCGATCCCCCCAATCTATTGCAACTCACACTGCAAATCTTAACTATACTCATACTCATATGTCAGTTTAACAGTAATTATTTATTAAGACACACAAAGTTATACTTGCATGAACTATGTATTATATCCAGTGGCGGCTGGTGACTTTTCAAGTTGGAGGGGCGACAGGGCGAAACATAGCCACTCCCCCTTTTCAAACCACACCCATTTTGATAACTCCTCCCCCTGATGTCATAATGACCTTTATAAGCCCCGCCCAATGACCTTATACTTGTAAAGCCCATTGAAATACATGATCAGCAATGCAGAAATGTCAAGAAGTAAAGTAACATGTGTTAAATTCATTGGTATACAATATAGATTGAAAAAACTCATGTGACAAGACTACAGCAATATCATAATTGCACCTATACGCATTACCAGAAAAATTAAAGGAGTGACACCTACCATTAGTCGGGTCTTCTTCTCAGGGTATTCACGTTCAGTAAGTTGACCAACGAGTAGAAACAAATCTGCAGCCACATAGGGTTTGCACCTGGGGTTGAAAGAAAACAAGCAAATCAATCAGCCCATTCAAGAACAAAACCATACTTAAAAAACATTAAAAGACCAAGTGGAACCATATAGGCCCCAAACATACCTTAGAACACCAAGTGGAACTATATAGGCCCCAAACATACCTTAGAAGACCAAGTGTGACCATAGGCCCCAAACATACCTTAAAAGACCAAGTGTGACCATATAGACCCCAAACATACCTTAGAAGACCAAGTGTGACCATAGGCCCCAAACATACCTTAGAAGACCAAGTGTGACCATAGGCCCCAAACATACCTTAGAAGACCAAGTGTGACCATAGGCCCCAAACATACCTTAGAAGACCAAGTGTGACCATAGGCCCCAAACATACCTTAGAAGACCAAGTGGAACTATATAGGCCCCAAACATACCTTAGAAGACCAAGTGTGACCATAGGCCCCAAACATACCTTAGAAGACCAATCAGCACTGTATAGGCCCAAACCAGTGGATCTTGGGATTCAAGAAAACAACAACATTTAACTTATGTTTAGACAACACAATAATCAATGTCAAACAAACACGTTGAATTAGCATATGGATAACCATATGAGCAGTAACGCCACGCCAAGGCTTCAACAATTGTTACTGACCATTCACACACCTTTCATAGCAATATGCACACCCACACACCATTCATACTTTACTTACTACTAGTTATTTTTGGTAGTGAGGTGGTGCCAGTTCTGAGAACTTTACGTACCCTTGAAGGTGCCTCCAATTCCTTCAAACCAATGCATTTAACCGCTACAGGGCCATGGTGCTTTTTAATTACTTTTTTGATCCTCTTCAATGTGGAGAAGCATCTTTCTGGTTCTTTAGTAGTCTTCGTTGTTGTAAGCAGGATTCCTTATAGCTTCACTCACTCTGTTAAATTATGTAGATTAAATTGATGCTTGTACAGACATGGAATTCTTGCTTCCCGTACACAAGTGACAGCTACCCTTGGAAGTGCCTCCAATTCCTTCAAACCACGCCAAGGCTTCAACAATTGTTACTGACCATGCACACACCTTTCATAGCTCCTTCCATATGCACACCCACACACCGTTCATACTTTACTTACCACTAGTTATGTTTGGTAGTGTGAGGTGGTGCTGCTTAACGCAGTTTATCTTTGCACACCTTGGGGGTATGCATTCTTCTTTGCTTCAATCACTTGTATTTTCATTTTGCACGGCAATCTTTCAAAGAAGAAAACTTCTCAATGGTTTTTTCATTGAAGTCTGGGATCTCGGAAATCAGTTGCTTTTCCATTGAGAGCATCGCCAATGCATTCAATCGCTCCAGGGACATGGTGCTTCTTAAAAAGGTTTTTATCCTCTTCAATGTGGAGAAGCATCTTTCTGATTCTGCAGTGGTCATCAGTGTTGTAATCAGGATTCTTAATAATGTTACTGTCTCTGTGAAATCATTCTGCAGATTAAATTGATGGAAAAGTTTGTGCAGAGCAACAGCACTTGTACAAGTATGAAAATCTGTCTTCCCATACAGAAGTGACAGCTCAGTGCGTAATTGTTCCTTCTTCAGTATTGGATATGCTTGCACGGTGTCTTCCAGAGCTTGGGTTGGAAAGCAAGTGTCATGGGTTTTATACAAGTCACTTTGAACAAGTTTGGCACTGACTAGGTGATTTGAAAATGAAAAATGTTCTTTTGCATGAACCACCACTATGTCACATACCTCTCTTGAAAGTTGTCTCAAGGTTGAGATCTTCGCACTCCGTCTGTTGACTGTTACATCGCTCGGCAAACTTGCTTCTATCTCTTCAACAGAATTACGGATTTTCTGGATGCTGGCGACAAAGTCTTCTGTGACTTTTTTGATATAAACAGTATCCGTGTCTCGCTTCTGAAGCTGACTATAGAGGATGTCAACATGTGGCATTATTAAATGAAATAATTTAAGGAAGTAAAGGAACTCCCTCCTTGATCTCCACGCATCACACTGGCACCATCGTAGCTTTGAGCTATGAGTTTCTTCTTGTCTTCTGGCTCTGGGAGAACAGTATTCAGTGTTTCCAGCACAACAGCAGCAATCGAGTCTGCATCCGTTGATTTCATTTCCGTGAAGCCATCAAATCTTTCCACCACTTGATGCTTCTTGTCAATGTAGCGATAGACTACAACGCACTGTGTCCTAGCGGAAATATCGGTTGTTTCATCCGCTTGGATTGCCACAAACTGGGCTTCCTTAAGCTCTTGGTGAATCACTTCCTTAATAACTTCATGCATGCAGTCCAGTAGCTCATTCTGCACGGTTTTGGGCGTGCCCTTAAACACAGTTGCAGTCTTCAAATGCTGTTCCATTGCACTATCGATACTGCCAACCAAATCCACCAGGCCTCTAAACACTCTTGGGTTTAGCGATGTTTCACTCTCGTTGTGTCCTCTTAATGCCAGTTCAAAAGCGCCACAAAAGCGAACACAATCAATTATCTTGGAAAGGATATACCGGTTCTTAGCCACTTCTTCGTTGTGTTTTTGAATGCTGACTTGGTATCCTTGGTGCAGTTGAACAGCAATGTTCGCCTGTCCAAGCATCTCAAACTTGATCCTGTTATCCAAGTGAGCTTTAGAACTTTTGTGTTTCGCCAATTTATCAGCTAGATGTTTGACGTCAGTCACTCCAGTTTTGGTCCAAGCAGCGTCACCACCAAATAGGATGCATGGGAAACAATATAAGGACTTCCTAGAAACGCTTCCAGAAAGCCAGTCGTTCTTCTTGTACCATTCAGTATTGAAATTACGGACATATTGCTTCCCTCTATCTCTTGCGATTTGCTGCAGATTTATCTCTGGTTGGTCAGCTCCTAACCGTTTTACTTCCACCTTCTCCTCATAGGTTAGGGTGCCGAAAGGCTTCACAAGTAGAGAGTCAATAGTATTCATTTCTGATACCAATAGAAGAAAGAGATCACGGTATATTAATTTATATTATGTCACAAAATTACTTTAAAATAACAGTGTGTTGATTTCATTGGTATACATTACAGATTGCAAACCCTCATGTGACAAGACTACATCAACATCAAATTTGCACCTATACGCATGGACAGAAAATTAAAGGCAATGATACTCACCTACAGTTGACTCTCCTTCTCAGGGTATTCACGTCCAGTAAGTCAACCAACGAGTCCAAACAAATCTGCTTCCACAGATAGTTTGCACCTGGGAAGGGATAGAAAACAACAAAAAAAACATTAGAATCTTAACTTTTAAAACCTTGAAAGACCAAGTGTGACCATATAGGCCCCAACCGCACCTTAAAAACCCTAAATAACAAATTGGGACCAAATAGGCCCCAACCGCACCTTAAAAACCCTAAATAACAAATTGGGACCATATAGGCACCAACCGCACCTTAAAAACCCTAAATAACAAATTGGGACCAAATAGGTCCCAACCGCACCTTAAAAACCCTAAATAACAAATTGGGACCAAATAGGCCCCAACTGCACCTGAAAAAAACCCAAAATAACAAATTGGGACCAAATAGGCCCCAACTGCACCTTAAAAACCTTAAATAACAAATTGGGACCAAATAGGCCCCAACCGCACCTTAAAAACCCTAAATAACAAATTGGGACCAAATAGGTCCCAACCGCACCTTAAAAACCTTAAATAACAAATTGGGACCAAATAGGCCCCAACCGCACCTTAAAAACCCTAAATAACAAATTGGGACCAAATAGGCCCCAACCGCACCTTAAAAACCTTAAATAACAAATTGGGACCAAATAGGCCCCAACCGCACCTTAAAAACCCTAAATAACAAATTGGGACCATATAGGCCCAAATTGTAAAAAAAAAAAAAAATATATATCTATCAATCAATATATATATATATATATATATATATATATATATATATATATTATATATATATATAATATATACAAATATATATATACGCATAAAAAATACACATAAATATACATAAACATATACATAAAACAATATATATTAATTGATATTTATTATTTGATTAATTGATGTTCTTTAATACTTGTTATATTATATTTTTCATGCATTTCTATTACACATTATTTTTTATACATATTACAGTGCTATTTTTTGGCTATACATGTTACAGGATATTATCCTGTAACATGTATATCACATAAAATAGCCCTGTAATATGTATAATACATACAGGGTCAAACAAGTTCACACTAACCTTTTTTACCCTTACAGGCTTCCATACCTGCTTGCTGATTTGCTAATTTTTTAAAGACTCTCATTGGTTGAAATCGATATCAATCAAAAATTTCAGCCAGAGTCCTTCAAAAATTAGTATATAAAGCAGACCGTGGGAAAAAATCAATTAATCGCAGGAGGGGCTCCTTGTAGGAGGAGCTCTTTTAGTTTGTTGTTTTTTTTTTTTTAGAGCGTCGTTTTTTTTTTAGTGGAGGCCTCTTTCAATGGGCCAGAATGGATGGATGGACAATGGCTTCAATCAAGATTGGATTATTTGACCAGTGGCTTCAATCAACATTGGATTATTTGACCAGTGGCTTCAATCAACATTGGATTATTTGACCAGTGGCTTCAATCAACATTGGATTATTTATTTGACCAGTGGCTTCAATCAACATTGGATTATTTGACATGGGCTTCAATCAACATTGGATTATTTGACATGGGCTTCAATCAACATTGGATTATTTTCATGACTATATCCAGAGGACAGAAGGCCAACGCTGGAGGGGTCAATTTGACAGGTAAGTATGTGCTGTTGTTTATTTTATTTTTATTAATGTTTGTTTAAAGCTGTTTATTTTTGTAATTATGTGTTACAGTTACTGTGTGTTTACTGTATTGTTTTTCCCTTCCCTTATTTTTATTTTATCTTTAAAAGTGACAGGCACATATACATGCCTGTTACTTCTAAAAATGGAATAAAAATAGGGGGGGGGGGTGCTAGGTAGGTAGTTGGTTCAGGGTGGGGTCGGTCACGCTCAGGCGCCCATCGGTCGGTCGGTGACCGCGTAGGCCACGATCAGGGGTGGCACAGGCCTCATGGGGGTGAACATCCACCCCCATGTGGCCTGGTCAACCCCGCTCACCGCCCGAATACCCCGATCACCGTGATCGGGGTAATCGGGCGGTGGCATAGCATAGGCCGCATCGGGGTGGTGGTGATCGGGCCTCGGGGGTGGCATAGGGCGGCGACATGGAGGTGATCAGGGGTGGCACAGGCCTCATCAAGGGGGTGATCCGATCACCCCCATGTGGGCCTGTGCCACCCCGCTCACCACCCGACTACCCCGATCCCGTGATCGGGGTAATCCGGCGGTGGCATGATGGCATCGCATAGGGCAGGCCTGATCGGGGGTGGCACAGGCCACATGGGGGTGATGGCCAGGCTGGGGGTGGCACCAGGCATTGCAGGCCTAGGGTCGTCGGTGGTAGTTGGTGGGTGGCTGGGTAGGTGGCAGGCCAGGCAGGCATAGTGGGGTAACTGGTCACCCCTAACTTTTATTAGGGGCTACTAGGGGTTTGGTTTGGCCAGGGGCAGGGCAGGTGCCAGGTAGACTTACTGTGTTAGGCAGGCAGCAGAGCAGATGTGAGTAGATTCAGCCAGGGAGGTCTCTCAGTCTCAGCGTGAGCAGGGTCAGGAAACAGAAAGGGGGAAGGGACAGGCAACTGGTGGTTTTATTGACTGTATCAGTCAATCAAAATGAAAACTCGAGGCCCTATTTGCTGGCGGGCGCTCAGGGCTAACGGTCTGGGTGGGTTTAGATTGTTCTCTTAGTAACTGTACAGCCTTCCATCATTGATTGGTCAATGATGGAAGACTGTCAGTCATTAATTGATACATTTATGACCGCCCATGCATATCGTCACTGTGATGGTGGGCGGCATGCATTAACGGTCAGGGGGCCAGGCCAGGACTCATTGAAGAGAAGAGAAGAGTCTAAAGGTTAGTGTAGTGTAATATGATCACACAGGGTGCAGGGGGCTATAATATAGATACACACAGCATTAGTTAATGTAGCGCAAGGGTTATCTTAAAGTGACAGTGTCCCTTTACTAACTTTACTTCATTTTAATACTGTATTGAATACTATTGAGACTTGAATGATGATGTACACCTTATATTTAATTGTTTTTGGGTTATACTAATACATTGTTGTGTTTTTTTATTGCAGGGTGAAGAAAATATTTGGGGGGGCGTTTGCCCTGACGCCCCAATGGACGGGCCGTCCCTGATTATATCTGATAATAATCACATGCAGTTTATCATAGCAGATATAATGTAATCATCACTATGTGTTTTCTGGGCAACTTAAATTGTGAGGAATTCACCAGTGATGTAGTCAACTATATCCCCATCAAATAGATAAAAACTTATATTCATTCTTTCTCTTTCCTTTTCAGTCGAATACACTTATCCATCTTAGATTGAGAGCAGGACCCTCTACACATTTTGTACAAGTATGAAACTTTTGGCGTATTTGTCTTTGTACTCATTATATCCCCTGGGCCTCATTCTATTATCGGCCGTAGGAGATGCTGGGCCGCAAGGACCGGCCGCAGGCTATTTGCCTATTCTATTCCCTTCCGGCCGGGGACTCCGGCAGGCTTGCGGCCGGCGCCTTGTTATACCTTGCGGCCGCACGCGCCGGAGGAAAGCCTTTGATCTTAAACGGCCGCAAGAGTTTCGGCCGCAAGAAATTCCTGGTTGCTATTCAATTGCTCCGGGAAACCTCTCTGCAAGGCTAAAACAGAGCCGCAGCTTACTTGCAGTAAAAAGGTCCCGCAGGCACACAATTAAGCACATTATAAAGCCATAATAAAGCCATCCTGCACTCTGAGGAAACTATAAAGTGATTGTAGGTGTTAGCATTCATAGCACAACATTCCCCTACACTCAAATCCGTAAATACATTTTATTTTAATTTAATCAAATATCCATGGAAAAAGTCCAGAGGGCTTTGAGCACCTCAGACCCGCCCACGCTGCGGCCGGAAAATAAACAGTTAATGTAATCTCGGATTTGGGCTGATGTGCAAGCTTGAGAGGGGGTTGCTATTAATCCTCATGTCCCCCATTATGATCCATAGCATTTACAGAGCTTTACAGTGCCGTCTTGAATTTATTTTTGCTTTTAAAGATTTCTGAGCTTACGGCCGGTTGCAAGATATACGGCCGGCCGTAAGGGGATATCCTTGCGGCGCCGTATAATTGAATTGCAAGATAACGGGAGCCCCGCAAGGAGTCGCAGCTTTGCGGCCGATTTACGGCCGATAATAGAATGAGGGCCCCTGTGTTTAGCACTACAGGATAAGTTGGAGCCTTATAAATAAAGGACAATACAATAATAACATATGTAAATGATTTCTTCCCACCGAACCACTCAGACACAGGCATGAAGAAGTGTTTAATGCCCTACTCTTTCACGATATACAATAAGATTAGGGTGATTCTTAGATTATGTATTATACGTTCTCATGGTACATGTCCTAATCATATTTGTACTCTTACTAAACTCCTAAAATCATGCAGATGGATTGAATATGAAATGCAAATGCATTATGCTATTATTAGGACCTTTCCCATGATTCACTCCAAATTAATTTCATATTTATTCTCTGTCACCAGATCCAAAGACAGTGTCTCTTTTTAGATCTTGCTATGGCAACCAAAGATTGATGTCAGAACAAACCTTTATGGAGGGAGTTGTTGGACTCTTTAAAGGACCACAGTAGTTAAAAAAAAAAAGGACACTTGTTTGTCAAGTATGTACCAAAGAAACAATATTATCGGCTGTCTAAGTTATGAGCATAATTTTTTGGGGGAAAAATCTGAAATATTGAAGACTCTGTTTAGGACTAAAGGGTTCCATTTTGTGTTTGTTACATCACTTCCTCTAAGCTGAATCATTACGGTGTGTGGTTTAGCTAACAGTGGGGTGGGGGGGGGGGGGGTGGTTGAAGGAGGGAACAATAGGCCTTTGTTAACATAATTGGCTAACACTGAAAGTTGAAACCACACCTCTCATCATCCCTCACCAACCAGAAACAGACTCCTTGCATCAGGAAACCAGATCTCTCCAAAGATGTAAACGTCCCTGTTACACACACAACTTCCACCTATATATCATGGATTCTCTCAGGGCCCAGCAGAGGCATCACATTTTTTTTAAACTAAAAAATACCTGTATGACTTTTTTTCCTGCTTAATGATGTTCTTTGTTAGACTCAATGTTTCCAAATAAATATTTTTTCTATGTACAGTGGTCCTTTAACAGAGTATGAATGTTACATTGGCTCAAATGGGAGTTCCTATGCAGATACAAAATTAAACACCTGCTTGTTATAGTTTAGGAAGTTAAGAGCAATGCTCCTGTTTGATTACAGTCAATATTTTTCTTGGAATACTGAAAGAGCACACATTGTTTGATATAAACATTGAAATATATCACCACATTTAATATAGTTCATCATTTAGTATCATTTGGTAAGCTGTTGGAAAACCAGAACAACATTGAGTAGATATGATATCACTTAGTGGCTACCAAAGCAGGTTTCGATTGCTAAATTCCATGACACATAGGCCCATTTCTGGGGTAAAATTAAACAAGAAAATCAGAGAAGCAAATGATCAGTGTACATAGTTTTGATGGCATAAATTATGGGGGGAAAAAACAGGAAAAATATCAGTATTTAAGATATCTAGATAAGTATTAGCCTGGTTTTCCAGTTAGATAATATTTTTATTGAAGCTGCTGAATAATTTTTAATTTTGAGTGAGGTCTTTAAAAATATATCTCTTAAAATATGCACCCTCTATGGTAACGGCCGTATAAAGAACAATTAATTAAGATTAGCAGTGGGGTTAATAAAGAAGATAAGCGTGTTCAGTTAAAATGGTAATAATGACAGATACTTTTAAAAATGGAAAATTTAAATTTAATTAATTGCTGTTTATAGAGCTAGTATCTCTCTTTCTGTGCGCTCTCTCTCGCTGCAAGCTCTCTATCTCTGTGCACTCTCTCTCTTTCTCTGATTAACTTAGAGAGTGGTTCTTTCACTGAATTTATATACTAAATAAATCTAACTTCTATATCAATTTTAAAACACATCCAGTTTGTAATGGTAATAATTTTTATCTTCTTCCTGTATTGGTTATTTCTTCAATAATTGGGACCTTTTCTGTGTTACTTCCAGAATTTAAGAACAAACAGATAATAGATCTTGTGATTTCAACTTAACAAAAAATTGTAGTAACAGTATTTTTTTAATTTTATTTGCTGGACCGGATTATATAAGTTTGAAATATTTTTCTCTGTTGTGATAAATAGCACTGGGTGTTATATGAGAGCAAAACATCTTTTATCTATATGCAATCGGAATGGATTCTATTTTGCAACAACTTTTCAATTGAAGTAGCTTATTTAAGAGATCTCAACCAATTGCTCTCAGGAGGGGATTCTGTCACAACGATTTCTTTATAGATACTGTCATGATTGATTTTTGGGGGATTATGATATGTTGCTTTTATATGTAAACAAACCATAGGCAAACCCATCATCATAGGTTAATGTGCAATAAAATCATGTGAAACAGAATCGCTTTAGATTATTAGACACAATGGGCAAGAGGTAATCTCCTATAGCTTTCATGATTTTCATATTCAACAAAAGGTATCTTCAATGAATAAATAGATAACACTTGTTTTCATTAAAAAAGCAGCAGTTTTCAAGAATATTGTTAATAATATTCAAAATTCTCAGAAATGCTTCATGAGTATATTATTATTATTTCCTTTATTTGTAACGCACCAAAATATTCCATATAGCTATAAAGGGGTAAGTTGAAGTCAAAACAATATTAACATAATGAAGAAAAAAATGGAGGGCACTATTTTTGAGCTAAAAATCAAATGTACACAGAAATTTCACTAAAGCACATAGCAAGATTCATGACATTTACCAGAACATTTCTGAATGTGTAACTTTACTTTAGCTTAACCAAATTGTATAATCTTCACCTTGAAAGAATGTCACTTTCATATGCAAGACATAACACAAATTTTATTGAACTCATCCTTTTCCAACTTGACTGCATTAAATCTGTATTACTGTCCCCACCAACCAGCAATATCCACTCCAATCACAAAATAAATATGTCTACCAGACACGCAGCCCTATTAATTTCGAAGCCCTTAATCGGCATTGGCACACCCGCAAAGGCTGCGGGCTTGAAAGTCAGCTGCATTACAGAGCAATTAAATTGAACCATGCCGCAAATTACGGGCCAGAGACACAAACCCGTAAACCATTCTTGCACTTGTTGGATGTGGGGTCATGAACATGATCAGTTAGTCAAACCCGTAGTTACAGGTTTAGACGGAGCCAATGGCAAATCATCATCATTACGTCACTGAAATATGGAGGTTTGATTTTAAAGCTTTATAAGTCTCAAATGTGAGTTTCGATCGAACCCGCATTCCAGAAATAATGCAATATTAATAAATCAGTAATATGATATTCAAGTCCATGCGAGTTTCATTATATGTATAAACACATTGATTCCCGGGATGGATATAACACGGAAATTAAACATAAAATAATGTATTTTATATTGCAGATTTGCGATCTTGATAATGTTGAGCTATTCATTTTAATAGCTAACATCACTTTCCCTTTTATTATAAGTACAGTAGTGTGTGTATTTCGACATCCCGTAGGGTTTCCTCTCCCTTAACCCGCAAGTCGTCAGCGGGCTGCTTTACGGGGTCAATTTAATAGCCATAAGTCTTGTGGGCTACTTTAGAGGCTACGGTTTTATACGTTGAGGGGATTTAATAGGGCTGCTGGTGCTTGAGTACTTCCCCATGTAGAAACACTCTCTAAGCGTCTTTTGCATGGTGAGCTCTTTACAAATACGTTTGTAGTGCCATATATATATATATATATATATATATATATATATATATATATATACATTATGGCTTGATTATACCTGCATGTTGTGTTATTTAGGATCTCAGTGGTTTATGGGATGAGTGACCTTCACATGCAGGGTACCAGACAGTGACCAGTATGGCACAGGAACAAGGAGCACACAGGGGGTGGCTGTATTGGACATGTAGACTCACAACCTTATTAAATTGCGATTCGGCAAATTTAAAAGGGCTGTATTTAAGCACACAGCATATTTATTTTACAGAAGTTTTTAGTTAGTGAAGTCCTTGCTTTTGGACAGAAGTTCACTAATTAAAAACTTCTGTAAAAAAAATATGCTATGTGCTTAAATAGCGCCATTTTAAATTTGCCAAATCGCAATTTAATAAGGCTGTCTACATCAGGTATTCTGATAGACAGATAACCTGGCAGAGACTGAAGACTGGAGTAAGTAGCCTGGTGGATGCTGAATTCTCAAGCAGGTATCCTAGTAGACAATGAACTGGAGAAAGAATCTTGGTAGACACAATAGACTGGAGAAGGCAGCTAATCTGACTAAGGCTCTAGAAGATAATCCAGTAGATACAATATTCTGGAGGAGATAGAAAAGCAGACACTGATGGCTATAGCCGATAGCCTGGTAGAGACTGAAGGCTTGAGTAGGTAATGTGATTGCTGAATCAGATAGCTTGGAAGACACAATAGACTGGAGAAGGCAGCTAATCAAACTGAAGGCTGTAGAAGATAACCTGGTATAAAATGTTTCATAGAGAAATAGTGAGGGAACTGGTTCAATGAGATAAAAAAGGAAGGTAGAACTCCTAGTGATATGTTAGAAGCTGTTATAGTGAACATCCCAGAGATAGATTCTGAAATATTAGAATGTAAAAACTTTAGACCTATATCTTTATTGAATAATGATATAAAAATCTATTCAAAGATATTAGCTTTAAAGGTTGAATAAAATAATTAATTCCCTAATTGAAACAGATCAAATGGGTTTTATAGTTGAGAGACAGGGAACCTCAAATATTAGAAGATTATTGAATTTGATTGAATTCCTTGATAAAAAGGGCACTCCGGCAGTGTTTGTCTCATTGGATGCAGAGAAAGCTTTTGACAGAGTCGGGTGGAGATACATGGAATTAAAGTTTGGTCTGGCTGATTTTGGCCTTAAAGCCATTGGTGCATTGTATGGGTCGCCATCCGCCTCTGTCAGGGGCTTAGGTTTTCTTTCAGAGAAATTTGCAATTTCAAATGGAATTCGGCAAGGATGCCCGATCTCCCAAGTTTTATTTCCTTTATTAATTGAACCATTGGTTCAATCGATTAGAAGCTCAGAAAATATCAAGGGTATTAAGATAGGCTCAAGTATACATAAAACATCTCTCTTTGTAGATGATATGGTAATAGCAGTGGAGAATCCATCTAGTTCTTTGGATTTCCTTCACAAAACCATTGAAGAATTTAGTGCAATATCTAATTACAAAATTAATATAATGAAATCCGAAGCACTGCCTATTAATCTATCCTTGGCTGAAATAGAGGATTTGAAGGGGAAATACCAATATTAATGGCAGAATAAGATTCAGCATTTGGGTATTGATCTTTATGTCAATTTAAAACAAGTTATCGTGCAAAACTTTAAACAACTTTTTTTAAAGATAAAAAAACTCTACAAGATTGGGGAAATAATATTAGGTCTGGACGCTTAGAGGCTGTAAAAATGGGCATTCTCCCAAAAATTACTTATTTGTTACGCAGTTTTCCACTGTGGGTTCCAGCATACATTATCAATAAATTCCAAATCTTAATCGATAAATACATACATAATTATAAAAGAATTAGGATAAATAAAGTCTATATGAGATGCGATTTTAAAAAGGGAGGAGTCGGATACCCGTTGATTAAAAACTACCAACAAGCCATACAAATGTCCCAACTAGTACTATGGACTCAGTCGCCTGACCTATCTTATTGGTCTCAAATTGAGAACTTCGACTTAGAATCGGGGGATCTAAACCTCTTATTGTTTTCCACAGAGGGGGAGTTTAAGGATAGTAAAGTACGAGGAAGTCTTACATTAAAAAATCATAGGTGGTGGTGTAAATGTAATACTTGCTTCTATCTAATGCCCCTTCCCAGCTCGATTACGCCTTTGGCCTCATTGGCCAAATTATTTGATTCTAGCGTACTTAGGATGTTAGTGAGAAAAGGAGCCCTTTGTCTGAAAGATATATATGGGGATAAAAAATTTATGGAGTTCCAAGAACTTACTAGTAGTTATTCAATCTCCTTAGATAATTGTCTAGAATATATTAAATTACGGAAACTATTGGTTTCATCCCCTTTCTATATGGAGGAGACAAGGAAGCTAACGGATTTTGAAATTTGAATCTCTTCTAAAGATAATAAGCACCTTGTGTCTAAATGCTATAAAATCATTAAGAAACAATAGCAACTTGAGAAACCCTTTAATTGGAGGTTATGGGAAAATTATATAGGTGATTCTCGGCCTATCGAAAAATGGCACTCATCCTTTTCTCTAATGGCTAGATTTATTAAAAATGTAACATATAGGGAAATTCAGTTTAAAATGATGAACTGATGGTACATAACTCCAATTAAATTGGGACAGTTAAATAACTCAGAGGAAAAAAAGAACTTTTGTTCACATTTTCATATGTGGTGAAGTTGTCCGCTAATATAGAATTTCTGGTCGGAGAGTTTTAAACACTTATCAAAGATCTGCGAAAAGGTAATAACTCTGGCACCAGAATTGGTGATCTTACATTTTTTCCCAGATGATTTTTCAATTTTAGTTAAAAGTATGGCTTTGCTTTTCCTTATGGAATCAAAAAAACTTGTAGTTTATAGATGGAAAAATCAAGTATGCCCATCTTGGATGGAACTTCTAGAAAGATTGGAATATGTTCACCTTTTAGAATGTGGTTTAAGTAATATTAAGATAGGCCCTAAGATTGGAGCTAAATGGGCCCTATGGGGAAAAAATATCTCACCACAAGCGAAGGTTTGAGCTCAGCAAGATGTCTCTCCTCTCTTCTCTCTCCGGAGTGCTTTCCCCATGCTGGAGGTCTATGATTTGTTTATGTGATGTTTGTGTTGTATTGTTTTATGTTTTATAGACTCTTGCTGACCTGTGTGTCAAAATTGGTATATTTAGAATATATGTTCTTTTGTTTATTTTTCCTTTTTTTGTGTGTGTGTAATGTAATTTTTTTTATAAATAAATAGTTAAGAAAAAAAAAAGATAGCCTGGTAGATACAATATTCAGGGTATCCTTGCAGACCATGAAGGATGTAGTGGGCAGCCTTGAAGATACTGAAGGCTGGAGTAGTTTGCCAGATAGATGCTGAAGGCTGGAGAAGATGGCCTTGTAGAAAAAATAGACTGGAACAGGTATCTTGGGACACAGGAGGGCTGTAGCAATGATCCAGGGATCAACTGTAGATGGAACTTAGACACTTCATGCAGGAGTTTATAAGACATGTCAGAGATCAAAACAATGGGCAGGGAGGTACATGCCCCAGGGAGCCTGTGAAGCACTTCAAACGCAAGAAGACAGACAAGAGAGGAGAAAGCACACTGCAGTTCCCTGACAATAACCCTCTCTTTAGATGTGGCCTCAGGAT
The DNA here is from genome assembly GCA_027410445.1 of Discoglossus pictus. Lineage (NCBI taxonomy): Eukaryota > Metazoa > Chordata > Amphibia > Anura > Alytidae > Discoglossus > Discoglossus pictus. The sequence continues at coordinate 48,762,849 of CM050172.1, read as the reverse complement.
GACTTCAAGATGACTTGTTAGTCTACTTTCAATGAATGTCCTTCTGTAAGTTTGAGCTGAAAGGTCCTTAGAGGAGACCCAGGAACATTTCTATAGACATAAACTTTTTTAATGGGCCAAGTACTTTAATCATCTTCCATAGTACTTGGACCCTAGAATTCTGTGTACTTTGAATTCTTCTTGCCCTTGAGCATCAAATGAGGAGGAATAGTAGGGACTACTGTATACTGATTCCTGGTGAGAAATGTGAGAAAAATGTAGCAAGCACTCAGTTTATGATAAGGTCTTTAGTGACACCAAACCATATCACCCACTTTGTAGTTGTGTACAGACAGTGGTGGAGCTAGAGAATGGAGGGCCATGGTGCCAAAAAAAAGTTTTGGCCCTCTGGAACCAAATCGCTAAGTGCTCATCCCCTTGACTCCTTCCCATAGCAGCAAACCTTCCCAAGACCAATACCCATTGCTGATCAACTCCCAAGACCCCTTTCAAATATATAATTATATATATATATATATATATATATATATAATGCAATTTAGTAATTATTAATGTATATACCGTATATACTCGAGTATAAGCTGACCCGAGTATAAGCTGAGAAACCCATTTTACCACAAAATACTGGGTAAAATTAGTGACTCGAGTATAAGCCGAGGGTGGGAAATGTGCTGCCCCCTGTGTCCCTCTGGTGCCCTCTGTTGTCCCTCTCTCTCCGTGTCTCTTCTCCCCTCTCCCTTGCCTTTGTCTCTTCTCCCCTCTCCCTTCCCTGTGTCTCTTCCAACATTTCCCTTCCCTGTGTCTCTTCCCCCTCCCTTATCACCCTCCTCAACTCCACTCCTCAACCTCCCTCCTCATCCTTAACCTCCCTCCTCATCCTCAACCTCCCTCCTCATCCTCAACCTCCCTCCTCATCCTCGACCTTCCTCCTCATCCTCAACCTCCCTCCTCATCCTCCACCTCCCTCCTCATCCTCAACCTCCCTCCTCATCCTCAACTCCCTCCTCATCCTCAACCCCCGGTATATGCTAATGACGCGTTTCTCATGTGACGTCACTCACATGCGCGCAGTCGCCGGGTCGAGGAACGGAGGCCGGAGCACAAGCAGGTAAGTGAGGGGAGAGGTATTTAGGGGGGTTTAGGTGGAGGAGGGGGGTTGAGGGGGGTTTAGATTGAGGAGTGGGGAGGGAAAGAGACACGGGGGGTAGAGAGACACACGTGGGGGTTAGAGACACACAGGGGGGTTAGAGACACACGGGGGGGTTAGAGAGACACAAGGAGGAGAGTGACTTGAGTATAAGCCGAGGGGGCCCTTTTTTGCCTTAAAAAAAGGGCTGAAAAACTCGGCTTACACTCAAGTATATACGGTATATATATAATATAAATTAATAATGATTATTGCAGTATATTATAGTTACGGGCGATTGGATTCAATACTCTCTATTTATCCAGGATAGCCCTTAATGCCCTTTTTATTTAAAAATATATCCAATCCCTTTTTAAAGTTATCTATCAAATCTGCTGTCACCACCTCCTTTGGTAGAGAATTCCACAGATTAAGCACACTTACTGTGAAGAACCCTTTACTTTCTTTAAGGCAAAATCTTTTTACTTCTAATCTCAACGGATGTCCCCTCCATTTACCACAACCCTTTGCTTCCTGTCTTTTAGCCAGCTATCAATCCATAAGCAAATATTTATGGCAATTCCTGTACCCCTTAGTTTTCTCAATAGTCTCCCATGTGGCACTGTATCAAAAGCCTTTGCAAAACCCAAATAGACTACATCCTCTGAGTTACCTTGATCCAAGTTTCTACTAACCTCCTCATAGAAACTCATTAGGTTTGTTTGACATGACCTAGCCTTCATAAACCCATGTTGGCTCCTACTTATAATCCTGTTTGAATAGACATATTATTTTATATTAATGCTTATTAACCCTTCTAAAAGCTTTCCCACTACCAAAGTGAGACTTACTAGTCTATAATTCCCTGGATTTGCTCTTGCTCCCTTCTTAAATATAGGTATAAAATCTGCCTTTCTCCAGTCATCTGGTAGAGACCCTGTGTTGAGTGAATCTTGAAAAATTAGATATAATGGTTTTGCCATTACATAGCATAGTCCCCTCAGTACCCGTGTATGTATTACAAAAGGACCCAGGGTTTTATTAACATTTAGTTTTTCCAACCTCTTCTGGATTTCTTCCTGCATTAACCAATTATTTGGGGAAGATAGTGTAGCCCCCTTATGTTGCGGTGTCGCAACCACTGGTACCTCCATTGTGTATACCGAAGAAAAGAACCTACTTAGCTCATCTGCGTTTTCCTGGTCACTAATTATCAGACGGCCTGTTTCACATTGTAATGTTCCTATAGCTTCCTTCCTGGCCTTTTTCTCATTAATATATTTAAAACATATTTTACTCTCCTTGGCTTTTCAATTTGGATTTAAGCCTTGTTGATTTCCTTGTACTTACGTAAAGCAGTATTTGTCCCCTCTTGTTTGTATAATTTAAATGCTTGTTTTTTACTCCTCATATTCATCTGTAATTCATTGTTAAGCCACATGGGTTGTGACTTACTCCTTCTACTTGTATTTCCACATGGTATATGGTTGTCAAGTATGTATATTTAGTAAGGATTTGAACGTTGTCCATTTATGTTCAGTATTTATAATTGTCAGTTCTCGGAAGCAATCAGACTTGATAAAGAGAGGTTCAACCTCTCGAAAGCTTGTCACTATAAATAAGATCTCTCTCTCTCTTTCTCTCTCTCTCTCTCTCTCTCTCTCTCTATATATATATATATATATATATATATATATAAATATATATATATATATATATATATATATATTAATAATTACTAGATTACTGGACATTTATAGCTGTTTCACTCTTCAATTATATATATATATATATATATATATATATATATATATATAAATACATACAGCAATCACCCCTCATAACATCCATCCCCACCTAATCCTTGTTAGCAGCCATCCCCTCTCAGCATCCATCCCTGCACAGTACCTTAACACTTCTCATTACCCAACTTACATAGCACCCATCCCTATCTCCTTCCTCCCTTCCTCCCTCCCTCCCCCCTCACAAAACCCATCCCCCTTTTACTTTGCTGCCACTTTGCAGCCCTTGCTCTCTTACTTGCTTCCCTGATACTATCTTATCTTTTTCCCTGATACACATCCCCTACACTAAAAAAAAAATGCAAAAAACACACACAAAAATATAATTACACAGCACTGCTCCTTCCCCCCCAGAGGAGGGCCCTGGTGCACTGCACATCTGCACGACTGGTAGATCTTCCCCTATATACAGAGAATCTTCACTTGTCAGAGTGTTTCTTCTAGAGTTCTGAGGCATTTTTCAAATTCTCTTGTATCTATGACCAGACATGTTTCAATTCCTGTAGTATTTGAGCAGCAGCAGGGATTTCAGAAATGGCTGGAATAAGAAGCATGCTGGGTTGGTAGCCAAGAATTGATTGAAATTGTGACATTTTGATAGATTCTTGATATAAATAATTATTATCCAAAGGGATTTCCATAAAATAGAGAAATTGGTGACTAAATAGCAGATGAGATTTAATACGAATAAATGTAAAGTTATGAATCTGGGAAGGAAAAATAGCCATGCAATTTATAATCTTAATGGAGCAAATCAAGGTGTATCAGATATTGAAAGGGAGTTGGGAGTACTTGTGGACAACCATCTATGTAACAGTGTTCATTGCCAAGCATATATATTAGCATGTATTAAGATGGATATAGATGCAAGGAAAGCATCTGAGAGGGATATGATTGCCTTATACTGTATAAATATATCCAGGGTCAATATAAGGCTATGTCAAGTGAACTTTTTGTGCCAATAGGTTTTCAACTGACCAGAGGGCATCCTTTGAAGTTAGAAGTAAAAAGATTACATTTTAAAGAAATAAAAGGGTTCTTCAGAGTAAGAGTGGTTAACCTGTGTAATTCTATACCAAAGCAGGTGGTGACAGTAGATTTGATAGTTAACTTTAAAAAGGGAGTTAGATATATTTTTCCTGGATAATTAGAGAGGGAGTATTGATCCCGGGAGGAGTCCGATGGCCAGCATCTGGGGTCAGGAAGGAGTCCACCTCAATGATAAATGGCTGACTAGGATCTAAATGGGTAAGTATAGGTGCGTTAGTGAATTTCTCTTTAATGTTTCAAATGCGTAATTAGCTTCAGGGATCAATGAAAAAACATTGAGTATAGATTACATAACCAAGGAATGAAATCTTTGTATTTTTCATTTCTGTATTTAATCTTTTAAATACTTAATCTCAAGTTTTAATTCTTTGTTAATTTTAACCAGTTTATCCTGCTCTTGATCTAACTCATCAGTTCTGATCCCAAGACACCCTATTGCTTTGGAGTTACTAGCGATTTCCTGTGTTATTTCAGCTTTAATGGAGGTTTGGAACTCTTTCATCAAAATTTTCATAGCGCATAATGTTAAAGGCTCATCTTTAATCTCTGTTCCCTCTATACCTTCCTCCAAATGCAAACTTTCATTAGTCAAGGCAATTATGGATTCTGAATATGATTTAAAGGGAGAGTCTAATTGCATTTTCTCTATGTACAATAATAGAGACCCTCACCTTATGGAACCTCAGCAATTATGAGGTATTATAATCACTTGTGATAATCAGTCCTCAAAGTCTGTGTCTTATTCCAATAGACAATCTTCTTTCTTGAAGATCTAGTGTATGTTATGTATAATTGTTTGTGCTGACAGTATACAACTAGTGTCTGTTTGCATACATGCACTTATAGCTGACACTCTACTAAGAACACTATGTACTCATTGTAACAGGAACATTTTAATATCTATTAATTCCCAACAAAAATTAAAAGACAATAAATAACGGTAATATACCCCAAAAAATGTATATGCATGAACAGTAATACGCGTTTCGCTACTTGTACTGTAGCTTCCTCAGTTAGGTTAAAACCTTATGATCCTTTGTGGACAAATATGCAAATATTAACACACTACTGTATTTTATATTAAAGGAAAAGTAATGTTAGGTATTAAAATTAATAGCACAACATTCTCAAGCTTGCAAATCTGCAATATAAAATACTTTTTATTATGTTTAATTTCCGTGTTATATCGATCCCGGCAATCAATGTGTTAATACATATAAAGGAACCCACATGGACTAAAATATAATATTTGCTGATTTATTAATATTGCATTATTTGTGGAATGTGGGCCCGATCGTAACTCGGAATTCAAACCCGCAAGGGATTGAAATCTAACCTCCATTTTTCAGTGACGTAATGATGACTATTTCATTTGCCATTGGCTCTGTCTAAACCCATAACTACGGGTTTGACTAATTGATCATGTTCATGGCCGCACATGCAATGTGTTTACAGAATGGTTTACAGGTTTGGATGTCGAACACTTCTGTTGCGGGCTTGACTAATTTGTAACCCGCAAATGGAGGCACAAACATTACAGCCTCCAAATAGAACCCGCAAAGGGTTTACAGACAATTTCTCAACACTATAAACAACAATATAAACACTCCAGTGGACTTTAAGATATGGGGAAAACATGGAAAGGCATTACAATTACAATTACTATTCCACGAATAATGAATAAGCATTAAAAATATTTTATTTCATCATATGTTGGAATGGTCATGCATATGTCAATATGAAAAGCCATGCTGCAACATGCAGAAAGCAATTAAAGACACACTACCTGATTAAATTGTAAAACAAAAACATAAAACTGATGCCATATTAACCCTTCCTCACTCACAGAGGCTCTAATACAGACCCTGAATATATATATGATTGCATATACATCTCACTCATCGCATCTACATTGGGAAAACAAATAGTGACCAAATTACACATCACATAGATCCAGGGGAACATTTTATTATTTGTTGTTCAGTCCTTAAGTCGTTCCTGACTCTCTGTGACCCTATGGACTGCAGCACATTTAGCTAGGTCACGGTTTGCATGCCAAAGATACTGGAGTGGGTTGCCAGTTCCTTCTCTAGTGGAATGGGATTTGTCTGACTTTTCTGCTATCACCTGCCCACCTACACTGGCTCTACATGGTATGGCTCAAATCTTCATTCAGGTACACAAGCCCCTTCACCACCACCACTTAGCAATCCACATGGGACCAGGGGAACATACACCACACTAATGTAAAATTATGAATAGCAAAACATAATGGGAGGTCAGCAAATGGGAATGGCTATACATCTTGGCACATGGCCACAAGTAATGGCATGAGGCTTTCCAGGATGGGCGTAGCGAGATTATCACTGATGGAGGTGAGTTGGCTGTTTATCCACGTGCCTCTGCACAGCCTCCATGTGTTTTTGCGGCCCTTCCTGATGGGTTACAGTGGATTAGTGTTGTGTATGTTCCCCTGGTCCCCTTCAATATTGCTAAGTGGTGGGGATGAAGGGGCTTGTGTACTTCAGTGAAGCTGTGAGCTATACCATATAGCGTCACTCTAGGTGGGCAGGTCATAGCAGAGAGGTCAGACAAATCACAGTCTAATAAAGAAGGAACTCCAGTATCAACTGTCATATTCCTATCAGGCCCTCAGGGGAATGTTGAAATGCCACATTATCACTAATTGGTCTTTGCGTGTGTATTAACTCTTTATGTTGATTATATATGATATACAGTTGCAAGCACAAGTATGTGAACCCTTTGGAATGATGTGGATTTCTGCACAAATTGGTCATAAAATGTGATCTGATCTTCATCTAAGTCACAACAATAGACAATCACACTCTGCTTAAACTAATAACACACAAAGAATTAAATGTTACCATGTTGTTATTGAACACATCATGTAAACATTCACAGTGCAGGTGGAAAAAGTATGTGAACCCCTAGACTAATGACATCTCCAAAAGCTAATTGGAGTGAGGTGTCAGCCAACTGGAGTCTAATCAATGAGATGAGATTGGAGGTGTTGGTTACAGCTGCCCTGTCCTATAAAAAACACACACCAGTTCTGGGTTTGCTTTTCACAAGAAGCATTGCCTGATGTAAATGATGCCTCACACAAAAGAGCTCTCAGAAGACCTACGATTAAAAATTGTTGACTTGCATAAAGCTGGAAAGGGTTATAAAAGTATCTCCAAAAGCCTTGCTGTTCATCAGTCCACGGTAAGACAAATTGTCTATAAATGGAGAAAGTTCAGCACTGCTGCTACTCTCCCTAGGAGTGGCCGTCCTGTAAAGATGACTGCAAGAGCACAGCGCAGACTGCTCAATGAGGTGAAGAAGAATTCTAGAGTGTCAGCTAAAGACTTACAAAAGTCTCTGGCATATGCTAACATCCCTGTTAGCGAATCTACGATATGTAAAACACTAAACAAGAATGGATTTCATGAGAGGAAGCCACTGCTATCCAAGCAAAACATTGCTGCACGTTTACAGTTTGCACAAGAGCACCTGGATGTTCCACAGCAGTACTGGCAAAATATTCTGTGGACAGATGAAACTAAAGTTGAGTTGTTTGGAAGAAACACACAACACTATGTGTGGAGAAAAAGAGGCACAGCACACCAACATCAAAACCTCATCCCAACTGTGAAGTACGGTGGTGGGGGCATCATGGTTTGGGGCTGCTTTGCTGCGTCAGGGCCTGGATGGATTGCTATCATCGAAGGAAAAATGAATTCCCAAGTTTATGAAGACATTTTGCAGGAGAACTTAAGGCCATCTGTCCACCAGCTGAAGCTCAACAGAAGATGGGTGTTACAACAGGACAACGACCCAAAGCATAGAAGTAAATCAACAACAGAATGGGTTAAACAGAAGAAAATACGCCTTCTGAAGTGGCCCAGTCAGAGTCATGACCTCAACTCGATTGAGATGTTGTGGCATGACCTCAAGAAAGCGATTCACACCAGACATCCCAAGAATATTGCTGAACTGAAACAGTTCTGTAAAGAGAAATGGTCAAGAATTACTCCTGACCGTTGTGCACATCTGATCTGCAACTACAGGAAACGTTTGGTTGTAGTTATTGCTGCCAAAGGAGGTTCAACCAGTTATTAAATCCAAGGGTTCACATACTTTTTCCACCTGCACTGTGAATGTTTACATGGTGTGTTGAATAAAAACATGGCAACATTTAATACTTTGTGTGTTATTTGTTTAAGCAGACTGTGATTGTCTATTGTTGTGACTTAGATGAAGATCAGATCACATTGTTTGACCAATTTGTGCAGAAATCCATATCATTCCAAAGGGTTCACATACTTTTGCTTGCAACTGTATATGATTATATGATATCTAATGCTATTATGACTATTATTATTGTTATAAGTATTGATCTATTGCATCATAAATAGGGTTTATTAGTTAACATATATAGGAATGGGACACAAATGTGATATATGTGGATGTCCCATAACCCCCAACCATTAAAACACACAGACATGGTTAGAACGGTATAACAAAGCTTTATTTCATACACAGAGCACAATTACAAATGGGCAAGACTGTGCATTAATATCATGGGTGTGGTGTGGGTGGATCCTGGGAGAACAAGAGGCTTATGGGAAAAAGAGAATACCTATAGGGGGTAATGTCATAGTCTAGAATAAGCATGATGCATAGCATTTACCAGGGTCACATGGGGTCACTACACCACTGCAACCAGAATCTGATAAAAAAAGGATCATCAGAAATCACTCCATTTAATTGAAGAAGCCATAAATGTGCATAACACTTACAACTTGTCTAGATCTGCTCACTGAAACAGAGGATTCAACCTCTGGACTGTGTAATCCAATCCAGTTTCACACATACAGTGTGGTGACAAAAACAAAATCTGAAAAAAGTGGTCAACTAAAAAAAGGCCTAGGAGGATATTGAGGTCATTATCACATGCTTCACTAGTGCATTAATTAATGCTGGCTGTCATTAACATGCCTTTGTGAGACTTTGCAAGTCCACCACCATAGCGGTATTAGTCTACATTTAAGCTAACAACAATCATGTCTTAGATATCTGGCTATATGATAGCATTAAGATTAGCATGATAGCATTAAGATTGTGGGAGCTACATGTTAAGGCGGGGGCTGTCATTGAAGGAATGTCTACCTGAGAGGCACTGTGAAAAGCTTACACCTCATACATTTCCTTCACAATGCTTGCAGATGCAGAAGATGCCTTCATGGACCTGAATTGTACCTAAAACAAAAAAAAAACTATACTAAATTTATATAAAACCTACAGTATATAAAATAAGGCCTTAAGAAAATATAGTGACTGCAGCATCACTTCTCAACAGCATTCCTCAGAGACCATCAATTGGTGACATGTTCAGCAGAACCCTATGTGTCCACAGAGAAGAGGATCATGGACCATGTGATGGGAGGTAGCCATCTGCATACAAAATATCATTATCACATAGGCCAAGATCCAAGACTCTGTAGCCAGGCTAGATTAGGTTAACATTGTGTCCAATAGATTATCACTAAGGAGTGCTGTTGAGAAGGCAAACATATGCACAGCACCTAGGTCCTCCTCCGCCTAGGCACAGGGCCCAAATCCTTTGTGTCCGGCTCCTGTCTCCCTGGTGGTGGTGGTGGTGGGGGGGTCAGGGAGGCAGCGGCACCTGCAGTGGAGGAGGCACGGTGGGAGGAGAGGAGAGGCCGGGCTGTGGGTGGCCGGGGGATGCCTCCGGGGTGGAGGAGGTGGGCTGGGGACCAGGGAGCATTGCATGGCTTCTACGGTGACTCCCTGGAATGCGCCAATCCTGAGCAGCCTGGCCAGGTACGACGAAGTCAATAGGTAGTGCCTCCTCTCCTCCCTATTGCGCCTTGCCAGGCTGTGCATTACCCCTGCATGATTGGCGGAGATGCTGGCCTGCATCCCCCATAGAATCCTGGCGGTGTGGCCGTAGCTCCAGATGTGACGCCACCAGCCACATCACATCCTCCTCCGAACCAGAGTCCTCGGCTTCGCTTCTCTTCTCCTCCCCCTGCACCTGTTCCTGCTTGGCGGGGGCTTGCTCCTCCACTTCCTGCTCCGATGGAGCCGACGCCCCCCTTCCTCTGACTCGCCACAGGACCCAGACCTCCTTGATGCTGAATGAGAGAAAATAAAGGTATATGTCATTAGTATGATGAATAATATATTGTTTTGTGTGCATTCCTTACTATCTGACATCTAGGCTTGAACCTGGATCATTCTCATAATTGCAACTCACCTTAGCTATCATTTGCTAGATGCGATCTATTCTTTGGTTCTTGGCCTTGATTGTTCTTGGCTCCTAACACTATTTTGATTCTGGCTGTGGTCTGTAACTGCATAGGCTGCAGTGGGCACACCAATACATGGACTATCTATTGGTTTATTACTGTTGTTGTGCCCAGGAATTACAAAGTTACATAGTAGTTGAGGTTGAAAAATTACTTTTAGCCCATCAAGTTCAACATTTTAAGATCTCCTCTGATCTGCAATATGAGGTTGTTAATTGATCCAGAGGAAGGCAAACAGAAAAAAAAAACAAGTGAAAGTAAAAAGGGAAAAAAAAAATCCCTCTTGACCCAGATACAGGCGTTCGGATTTCTCCCTGGATAAAAAACGCCCTCTCCAATTAACCATGATAACCCTGAATACCCTTTTTATTTAAAAATATATCCAATCCCTTTTTAAAGTTATTTATTGAATCCGCTGTCACCAACTCTCTTGGTAGAGAATTCCACAGATTAACTACCCTTACTGTGAAAAACCCTTTTCTTTCTTTAAGGTGGAATGTTTTACTTCTAACCTCAAAGGATGTCCTTATGTAAATTGAAAACCTCTCGGCACAAAAAGCTTCCTCGAGAAATCTTTATGCTGACCCTGGATGTTTTTATATAGGGTAATCATATCCACTCTTAGATGCCTTTTTTCTAGAGAAAATATGTTTAATTTTGTTCTTCATAACTTAGCCCCTCCATTCCCCTTATTAGTTTTGTTGCCCTTCTCTGTACTTTTTCAAGTTCTAAAATGTCCTTTTTTTGAAGTGGTGCCCAAAACTGTACTCCATATTCCAAATGAGGGCGTACTAGGGATTTGTATACTGGTAGAATTATATTTGCTTCCCTTTCTTCTATACCCTTCTTAATACATGCTAATAGCTTATTTACCTTTGCAGCTGATGCTTGGCATTGAGAACTGTTACGTAGGTGGTTGTCCACAAGCACTCCCAAATCTCTTTCAATATCAGATACCCCTAGATTTGTTTCATTAAGTTTATAAATTGCTGGTTATTTTTCCTTCCCTGATGCATAACCTTACATTTATTCGTATTAAATCTCATCTGACATTTAATTGCCCATTTCTCTAATTTATGCAAATCCCTTTGAAGGGAAAGTACATAATTTTCTGATCTAATTATCTTGCACAACTTTGTGTCATCAGCAAAAATTGAGACAATACCTTCCAGTCCTACTTCTAAGTCATTAATAAATATGTTAAAAAGGAGAGGACCTAATACTGAGCCCTGAGGAACCCCACTTACCACATTAGTCCAGTCTGGGTAAGTTCCATTTACAACAACCCTGTGCTTCCTGTCTTTTAACTAGCTCTCAATCCATGTGCATATATTTACTGCAATTCCTGTATCTCTTAGTTTGCACAATAGTATCCCATGTGTCACTGTATCAAAAGTCTTTGCAAAATCTAAAATGACTACGTTCACTGAGTTGCCTTGATCCAAGTTCCTACTAACCTCCTCATAGAAAGTAATTAGATTTGTTTGGCATGACCTGTCCCTCATAAATCGATGTTGGCTCCTACTTATTATCCTGGTTGAATAGACATATTCTTGTATACTATCCCTTATTAACCCTTCTAAAAGCTTTCCCACTACATAAGTGATGCTTACAGATCTATAATTCCCCAGATTTGCTTTTGCTCTCTTCTTAAATATAGGTATCACCTCTGCTTTTCTCCAGTTATCTAGTAGAGACCCTGTGTTGAGTGAATCTTGAAAAATTAGATATAATGGTTTGGCTAGTACATAACCCAGTTCCCGCAGTACCCGTGGATGTATTCCATCAGGACCTGGAGCTTTATTAACATTTACTTTTTTCAAACCTCTTTTGGATTTCTTCCTGCTTTAACCAATTATTTAGCCCCCTTATGTTGCAGTGTCCCAAGCACTGGTATTTACCTCGTATATACCGAAGAAAATAACCTATTTAGCTCATCTGCCTTTTCCTTGTCCCTAATTATCAGACGGCCTGTGTCACATTGTAATGTTCCTATAGCTTCCTTCCTCGCCTTCTTCCCATTGATATACTTAAAAAATATTTTAGAATTAATCTTACTCTCTTTTGCAACTCATTTTTTATTTTCTATTTTAGCCAGTCTAATAGCCCTTTTGCAAGCCTTATTGATTTCCTTGTACTTACGTAAAGCAGTCTCTGTCCCCTATTGTTTGTAGAATTTAAATGCCTGTGTTTTACTCCGTATCTTGATCTTTAAATCATTGTTAAACCATGCTGGATTTAATTTAATCCTTTTACTTTTATTCCCACATGCTATATGCCGATGTGTATGTACATTTAGTACGGCTTTAAATGTTGTCCATTTATGTTCAGTATTTTTACCTGTCAGTTCTTTGTCCCAGTCTATAATTTGTATTGCTGCCCTTAGACCGTTAAAATCTGCCCTTTTAAATTTTAGAGTTTTTGTTGGCCCCTTACAGTTTTGTTTTTTTAATTCAATCTCAAATGAAACTGTGTTGTGATCACTGTATCCCAAAGGTTTCCCTATTTCAACATTTAATAGCATATAAATATTATTTGTGATTACTAAATGACATTGATATGTCAGCTTCATTGATTTAATGACGCATACATCTATCCCTTGTTAATTCCATAGAGCTGACATGTTAGTATCCTTTTTTGTCATCATGTACATGTGTAGTGTGTGTGATATACATGTGGTGGCATGTTGGTGTATGCGATATTCACTTGACATGGATGCTGTGTCCTGCGGGGACACCAGGCCTGAAGCTCCAGCGGTGGACACTTGTCTCAGAAGGCTCTTGGCGACCCTCTCCCACTCATTATAGGTCATAGTCTGGTTCTTGTCCTCCTTGGCCATCATCCTCCTCACCTTGGCCCTGATGTCATCAGACCGGTGCTTGACAGACCTCACATCCCTTGGCGCTGTGCCTATTGCTGTAACCTTAGCCGCTACCTCTTTCCATGCCTGAGCCCTAGGCCCTGGTCTAACTTCCTTCCCACCTGCAAGAATCACGGGGCGGCCACGGATAGCACCAAGGAGGACCACATTACATAGTTACATAGTTACATAGTTACATAGTAATTCTCCCGGTGCATGTAATTGTGGGCCCTGTGCTTGCCTTTAGCCTCTTGACCTCCCCACAGTGGACAGGGATCCTTACCTCCCTGACCTGTCCCTGAGGCCTGTCCCTCCCCTTTACCACCACCCAACTTGGGATCAGGCCCCTTCCCCTCTCCTAGGTGTTTCTGCTGCTCGCGCCACCCTGCCGCCTCCCTCCTCATCTACACTCCCCTCCTCCTCCTGCTCTTCCTCCTCCTGCCCTTCGTTCTCCTGTTCCTCCTCCACCTCCTCCGACATCTCCTCCTCCTATGACACCTCATCCTCCCCTGCCACCTCTAACTCCTCAACCTCCTCCTCCTCTCCTCCACCACTCCTCACCTCCACCACTCCTCACCTTCACCACTCCTCACCTCCTTCTCCTCTCCACCACTACTCCCCAGGGCCACCTCTCTCTCCTTCTCACCTCTCCTCTTCTCCTCCTTCCGACCTCTCCACTCCTCTTAAATAAATGAAAATAAGTGTTACTGAAAATATATGATGGGAAAAAAGTGTGTATTATGTGTAGCTAATAACTTGGCGGATGGGATGTGTGTGTGTGTGTGTGTGGGGGGGGGGGGGGGGGGGGTGTATGGAGTGACCTAGCTCTATATGTCTCTGTGTGTACTTTAAATTATGGGTATTGTAATTATGTGTAATCTGTAAATATGTGTAATCAAGGACTAAGTGTAAATTAGTAAATAGTATAAGGTAAATCAACAAAACCGCAAATTACTGCTCTCAAAATACTCCTGCTCTCTTTGTCTCTCTCAAAAACCTCCAACTCCAGGACCTGCGTGCTACTTCGTCAGAAAAAACAACACATTCAACACATGGGAGGGTGGAACGCAAATTTTTAATCTCCCTCTATCAGTCATCTGCGGCTAGACCACTTTCTATTGGCTGAGAGGCCTGTGTCGCACTATGTTATACCGCTATGGGATAGTAACGGCCGATCACGGCTCGGCCAGCCCCTTAACAGCTTGCATGCGCGGAAATGGTTTACGGGCTTGTGTCTATGGTCCGTAGCTTGCGGCATGGTTGAATGTAATAGCTCTGTAATGCAGCAGAATTTCAAGTCTGAAGGCTTTGCGAGTGTGCCGTTGCCGCTACGGGCTTGGAATTTAAAGGGGCTACAAGACTACATTAGAGCACCCATCAGGAGAAAAAATCCATATAAAAGTGAAATCATAGACATGACTGTGCCAACATGTTTAATCATTATAAAATAGCAAAAAGTTATTTAAAGATGCCTTTTCCAATTTGTATGTGTGGACTGAATTTCTGGATACTGCCAGGTGTGGTTTATGTTGTATTGTCCTTTTTACTACCAACTTCTGACTGCAGTTTTTCCTACTCTGCAAGAACTCTGTGAGATCTAACTACTGCATGACCTCCAAGCTCCCATTTAAGTTCATACCCTCAATTTCAAATCAACTATACTATTGGAACCCCTTCTGGATTGCTACATTGTCATGTTGAATGGGCTTGTGTACTTCAATGAAGCAGTGAGCTATACCTTCTAGGATCAACCAAGATGGGCAGGTCATAGCAGAGAGGTCCGCTGGAACTGGCAATTCACTCCAGTATCTTTGCCAAGATTACCTTATAGATTAGCACAACCAGAGACATAACAAGTGTGCCTGGCATGCTGAGGTGCATAGGCTCATGGAGAGTGGGACACGACCGAATGACTAGAAAAACAACATACTATTGGATATTTAGAGGGAAGTTTCAATGTCAAATATCTATGGGTAATAATTTGAATTCATAATATGTAGCATTCTAAACTAATATTATATAGTTCTGTTTTAAAATATCTTTTTTTTAATGTCGATTTCAATAATATAATACTTAGGAAATTGTATTATAATGGAAACAGACAGCCTGGGTACTATGGGCCTCATTCTATTAGCGGCCGCAGCCGTTGCGGGGCCGCAAGGACCGGCCGCAAGCTATTCGGCTATTCTATTCCCTTACGGCCGGAGGCTCCGGCAGGCTTGCGGCCGGTGCCTTGCTATCTCTTGCGGCCGCTCGCGCCAGAGGAAAGCCTTTGATCTAAAACGGCCGCAAGAGTTTTGCAATTCAATTGCTCCGGGAAACCTCTCTGCAAGGCTAAAAGCGAGCCGCAGCTTACTTGCAGGAAAGAGGTCTCGCTAGCACCAATTAAGCACATAAAATAGCTCAAATAAAGCCATCCTGCACTTTGCGAAGACTATAAAGGGATTTTAGGTGTTAGAAAAAATAGCACATAATTATCCTGTACTCAAATCCGTAAAATATTTTATTTTTACTATCCGTAAAATATCCATGTAAAAAGTCCAGAGTGCTTGGAGCACCTCAGACACACCCACGCCGCAGCCGGAAAATAAACAGTTAATTTGAACTCGGGTTTGGGCAGATGTGCAAGCTTGAGAGTGGGTTACTTTTAATCCTCATGTCCCCCAATATGATCCCTAGCATTTACAGAGCTGTACAGTGCAGGCTTGAATTTATTTTTGAGTTTTTATATTTCTGAGATTACGGCCGGTTCCAAGATATGCGGCCGGCCGTAAAAGGAGATCCTTGCGGGGCCGTATAATAGATTCGCGAGTTAACTGAACCCCCGCAAGGAATCGCAGCCTTACGGCCGATTTACGGCCGCTAATAGAATGAGGCCCTATGTATTTTAGGTTTTTTGTTCTACCTTAACTCTATTTTTTTCATGAAATACTTCAATGACATCAATAGAATTGATTATTTAATCTTGACACTCATTTATTTGAATTTAATTACTTATAAAGGAAACGGTATGCAATGTATATACATTAAATGTTTCAAACAAGTGTTCAAGCATGTTTCAAATCAAATCATCTTTTTGAATTATGTAATTTGATTTTAATGGAGATCTGACATTTGTTGACTAATCAAATATTTTGTTACAGTTCAAGTAACAATAGGAATTTTGTGTTTCATTAACTTAAGTATAAGATAATTATAACTATTCAAATTCTATTCATGTATTTCCATCTTTGAGCTTTTCTGTTAATATATAGTTATTTAACTAAAAGAAAAAAAGAATGAAAAGAAAATACTGCTATGCTAATTGTGACTAGACAGCATCCCCCCGCCCAACCCCCCACCCCCACCTCCGTTTATAGCTGAAACAGAGCCCCTCCTCCAAATACAAACCCTGTCCCTCTGTCCATTTTTCCATTTGGCCAAACAACCCCATGTTTTTGCACCAGGTCTCTGAAACTACTGATCAACCCACTCACCTCTTCTTCCCTTGTATTTTTATTTGTGTGAGAGGGATCTGTTGTTTCATTAGGACTTTAGTTTGTGTGGCTTTGGACCAAGATCTTTCCCTGCAGTGACAATTCCCCAGTGCAAACTGTTCCGAGGTTAGGACTAGAACTTGACGCCTGTGGGTATAGAAAACAATATATATTAAATTATAATTTATGGTAAGCACAATGGGATTACAATCTATACAAGCAGGTGGACCATCTGGCTATGAACAATCAAATGATCCGGAAACATCATGGCTTTCAGATGAGTCTATACTTAAATCTCACTGTGCCCAGGTAGATGGGATCAAATATATCTATTTAAAGGTCCCTGTGATTCTGCTGAATGGTTTCCAACCTTAGCTCTGGTTGTTTGCTCTCTATTTTTTCCTTCAAATAGTTTTATTTAGTTATTACACCCAATGTTATAGGTGCATAACCAAAGAGCTCTTTCAAAATTTTTAATTTTAGGCTGCTCAGCTTTAACCAGGAGAGACATGAATGTAAGAAGAGAACACAAAAGGCTAAATATATCTAAATTACTTTTTTTCTGGTGGGGGAGGAAGGTGCCCTTCTACTGTAGCCCAGGCTGTGGCTCTATCAACTTCTCTAGTCTGTAAGGAACTGAATATTACTGAACCCATATGCTAGTAAGGGTATATTTATTTTTGCTGAAGGTGCCCCAACAAATGAGCTATACAGTATGGACTGAAACCCACTTGTCAATATGAAAGCAGGAGTTAAATCTCCTGAAGGACGTGGTAGTCTTTACCCCTGCACTAAATAGTATTTCATTTATCTGGGGAAGATTTTTTGGCCAGCTTTTCACTTATATATATCAGTCAAACAGTGACGAGTAAGCTGTGAAGTTCTGAGACCAGATGGAATGGTTTGAGATAAACATTTCCAGAATAGCTGCAAGAGAACTGACATTTCATGATGAACTGGAAGAATTTGATAGTACAATACTTCTAACTGAGCCTTCATTTAGTAAAAACTACTTTTTGATCCCATGTTCTTAAAACCTCAAAGCATTCTTCCACTATAACAGTTGCCCATAACATTGCAGATATTTATCTTCATGTGATATGCTGTCTCCTTTTCACTGATTTAGCACTAAGATTCTGGCTATTGGATTTTATACTAATGTTCAATTTTATGCTGCTCTCAGTTTCCATTCATATCCTCTACTTCTCTCTACAGTTCATCATGTATCCAAGCCACTGATACAAAAGTGAAAGAAGTAGAAGCAGCATAGTAAAAGGCCCAAGAAGATCTCTTTGGTGCAGAAACATGCATGTGTCTTTACATGATGGAGCCAAGAAAAAGCTATTACCAACTATCTAGGTGTACAACTCTAGTACAAATATTAAATAGTTACATAGTTAAATATTAATTGAGGTTTGAAAAATACTTTGAGCCCATCAAATTCAACTTTTTAGATCTCCTCTGATCGCAATATGCAGATTAATTGTTAATTCTTAATTGATCCAGAGGAAGACTAACAATTGACTCAAAAGGGGAAAAAATATATAAAATTCCTTCCTGACCCCAGATACTGGCGATCGGATTCCTCTCTGAATCAATACTCACTCTCTAATTATCCAGGATAACCCTGAATGCCCTTTTTATTAAACATATTTCCAATACCTTTTTAAAGTTATCACCACCTCCCTTGGTAGAGAATTCCCCAGATAAACCACCCTTATGGGGAAGAACCCATTTCATTTTTTAAGGTAAAATCCTTTTACTTCTAATCTCAAAGGATGTCCCCTTGTCAATTGAAAACCTCTTGGCACAAAATTTAACTTGAAAAAGCCTTGTATTGACCCTCGATATATTTATATAAGGTAATCATATCCCCTCTTAGACGCCTTTTTTCTAGAGAAAATACGTTAAATTTGGTTAGTCTTTCTTTATAACATAGGCCCTCCATTCCCCTTATTAGTTTTGTTGTACCTCTCTCTACTTTTTCCAACTCTAAAATGTCCTTTTTATGTGGTGGCGCCCAAAATTGTACACCAAATTCCAAAAGAGGGCGTACTAGGGGTTCGTATAGTGTAAGAATTATATTTGCTTCCCTTGCTTCTATATACTTCTTAATACATGCTAATATTTTACATGCCTTTGCAGATGCTGCTTGGCGTTGTGCACTGTTTCCTAGGTAGTTGCCCACACGTACTTCCAAATATTGCATGGCTATTTTTACTTCCAAGATGCATAACTTTACATTTATTTGTATTAAATCCATCTGCCATTTAGAAGCCCATTCCTCTAATTTATGTAAATTCATTTGGAGGGAAAGTACATCATTATCTGATTTAATTACTTTCCAATCCTACTTCTAAGTCATTAATAAATACATTAAAAAGGAGAGGACCTAATACTGAACCCTGAGGAACCCCAGTTACCAAATTAGTCCAATCAGAGTATGTTCCATTTATAACAACCCTTTGCTTCCTGTCTTTTAGCCAGCTCCCAATCCATGAGCAGATATTTACTGCAATTCCTTTATCCCTTAGTTTGCTTAATAGTCTCCTATGTGACACTGTATCAAAAGCCTTTGCAAGATCCAAAAAGACTGCATCCACTGAGTTGCCTTGATCCTAGTTCCTACTAACCTCTTCATAGAAACACATTAGGTTTCTTTGACATGACCTATCCCTCATAAATTAATGTTGAGTGCTACTTATAATCTTGTTTAAATAGACATATTCTTATACTGTATATTATACCTTATTAACCCTTCTAAAAGCTTTCCCACAACAGAAGTGAGGCTTACAGGTCTATAATTTCCTGGATTTGTTCTTGCTCCCTTCTTAAATATAGGTATCACCTCTGCTTTTCTCCAGTCATCTAGTAGAGACCCTGTGTTGAGTGAATCTTGAAAAATTAGACAAATGGTTTGGTTATTACAGAGCCCAGTTCCCTCGGTACCTTTGGATATATTCCATCAGGACCCGGAGCTTTGTTAACATTTTTTTTCCAACCTCTTTTGGAGATTTTTTCCTGCATTAACCAATAGTGATGGTTGTGTAGCCCCATTATGTTACAGTGTCCTAACCACTGGTACCTCTCTTGTATATATTGAAGAAAATAACTTATTTAGCTCATCTGCCTTCTCCAGGTCACTAATTGTCAGATGGCATGTTTCATATTGTAATGCAACACATTTTTCATTTTCTATGTTAGCCAGTCTAATAGCCCTTTTGCAAGCCTTATTGATTTCCTTGTACTCATGTTAAGCAATCTCTGTCCCCTCTTGTTTGTAGAATTTAAATGATTGTTTTTTACTCAGAATGTTGATCTTTAAATCATTGCTAAGCCATGTTGGATATAATTGACTCCTTTTACTTGTATTCCCACATGGTATACGCTGATGTGAATGTATATTTAGTAAGGATTTAAATGTTGTCCATTTATATTCAGTATTTTTTACCTGCCAGTTCTTTGTCCCAGTCTATACTTTGTTTTGCTGCCCTTAGACAGTTAAAATCTACTCTTTTAAAATTCAGTTTTTGTTAGCCCCTTACAGTTTTGTTTTTTTAATTCAAACTCAAGACTGTGTTGTGATCACTGTTTCCCAAAAGTTGCCCTATTTCAACATTTCATACCATATCAATATTATTTGTGATTACTAAATCCAAGATAGCTTCATTTCTAGTAGGCTCTTATATAACCGGGGCCAGATAATGATCCCTGAGTGTACTCAAGAACCTGCTCCCTTTACCCTAATCGCAACATTAAAACTGCAGACTGATATTACTAATTACAGAGTCCTATGGATGAACAGCCAGAAACCAGCAACCAATATAAGCTACGTCTGGCCAACGAACGGAAAAACATATGGAGAAACAAACTGTCACATGAAAGTAAGGAAAATATCAGAGAACAAGAGCATGACTGAATTGCAAAGAAACAACATATTGGTGATCCAAAATGTCCACGTAAGAGAACAAGGAAACTAAAAAATATTGTGCAACAAATAGATGCTGAATATGGTCATTATGGTAATGCAGCTATAGCTTCTTATGTTGAAATGCATTCACAGGAAAATCCATTATTCACAGATTTAAATGTTGAGACTCACAATTGTGGTATTTTGAATGTGCTTTGTCAATTTTGTGGGGCTTATCATTTTAGAAATGAAAAACCAAGAGCTGGTAAGTTCATTAGTTGCTGTCAAAAGGGAAAAGTCAAACTTCTTCCCAAACAAGAATTTCCAAAATATTTACAAAGTATAATGACTGACCCAACTTTCCCTAATTACTAATCTTTTTAAAGCAAATGTACGCTCTTACAATGGTGCCATTTATTTTGCATCTATGGGTGCTAAATTAGTTGGTAATGTTGAAGTACATGGCCCTTACTGCTTTAAAGTCCAGGGCCAAATTTACCACCGTACTTCACATTTACACCCAGACAAAGGAGAGCAAAGAAAATTTGCTCAACTGTATTTACTAGATACAAACAAAGCTGTGGAACAATGTATGCAGCTTCCTGAAAATATTAAATGGTTACCCACTGCTTTTCATGAGCTTAATAAGATTATGGAAAAAATCCATACACTCAAGCTTATAAAAAACTCTCTGAAGTTGAACAACAAGAACGCATTCATGCTGAAGAAAATCAATTGGACATGCCAAAAGTTAATAAGAGACCGACATACTGATAAAAGACGTTATAACTTACCCACATGTAATGAGGTTGCAATGGTTTTTCAAGATGATGAGGGTGAACCACCTTTTCAGAGGGATATTAGAATATATCCAAGAAATGAAGAGCAACCTTTCATTAACATAAATATATTAAGTACCAATTTGGATCCAATGACTTATCCAATTTTGTTTCCCAATGGGGAGGCAGGTTTCGCAATCAAAATGAATACTTCCCAGTTATTCAAACACTAAACAACGTGTCAGAAGTATTATTCCCGTTCTTGAATTTAAAGTGGCTCAAACTGTCATTAGGAATTAATTTAATCCCATCTTAAGTGCTGGAAAACTGACACAACAATGGATTATTGATTCATACCTGCAAGTTGAAGCAAATAATTTAAATTTCATCAGATATCAACAAAATAAACTCCATGTGGAACAGTATTGTGGCCTTATGGATTATGTGGCCGAGGCAGCTACAAACCAAAATCTGGCACCTGGCAGAGCCATTATTTTACCTTCTTCCTTCCAAGGATTGCCTCACAATTTGCGAGAAAGATACAATGATGCTATGGCTATTGTCAATAAATTTGGCAAACCAGATTTATTTATTACACGTACATGTAATCCTCAATGGCCAGAGATTGTCGACAATTTAAAAGAGGGCCAAAATGCTTCTGATAGACCGGACTTAGTGGCTCGAGTCTTCAAAATAAAATTAACAGCCTTAGTAGATGACATCACCAAAAATCATTAATTTGGAAACTATGTGGCTTATGTTTATACAATTGCATTCCAGAAGAGAGGCCTGCCACATACAAATATGCTTATCATACTTCAAATAATGATAAAATGAATACTGCAGAAAAAGTGGATTCAGTAATTACTGCTGAACTACCACATCCAGAAAAGCATGAAACACTCTATCCCATTGTAACACATAGCATGATTCATGGACCATGTGAAGAGCTAAAACCAAACTCACCATGTATGGAAAATAAAGAATGCACTAAAGATTTCCCCAAAGACTTTAGAGATCAAACCTTTGCAAATTGTGATGGATATCCATTGTTCAGATGAAGAAAAGGTACAAACGCAACAATTCAAGGAAAAAATTTAAATAACACATATGTGGTACCATATAATCCACATGTACTAATGAAGTATATTGCACACATAAATGTGGAAGCTTGCACTTCTATCAAATCAATTAAATATGTCTACAAATATTTTTATAAAATATATGATGCAGCAACTGTTGTGGGGAAAAATGGACCAAATGAACAAGACAATGAGTTAATACATGATTAACTTTCTTCTCATGTAGATGCTCGCTATGTCAGTGCATCAGAAGCAATGTGGTGACTTTTGAAATTTGAAATGCAGGATTGCTCACATACAGTATATAGATTAGCTTTACATTTGCCACAAAGACAGTTAGTTTATTTCCATAGTGGTAATGAGAAAAATGCTCTTGCACAAAATGAACACCGACAAACAACACTTACTGCTTGGTTTACATTAAACTGTAAGGATATTGAGGCAAGACAATACTTATACAATGAGATTCCTTATCAGTATGTCTTCGTGAATGGATTATGGAAACAGAGAAAACAGTGTGGTAATAAAATGATACCCCGGATGTATACTGTAAGTCCAAGAGACATTGAACGTTTCTTCTTTTAAATGTTTCAGGTGCACAAAGTTTTGAAGAATTGAGAACTGTCACTGACAGAGTTTATGACACTTTTCAAATAGCTGCCAGACATAGAAACTTACTTGCTGATGAGACAGAATGGGAGAGATGTCTAGAAGAAGCAGCTCAATCTAAAATGGCATAGCAGATGAGGGAACAGTTTGCATACATTTGCATATTTTGCAATGTTCCAAATGCATTTGCTTTGTGGGAAACATTTAAAATCCATATGTATGACTCAATAGCTGAATTAAAAGCATTAATGGAAATTCAAGACGTCTTATTATGTCATAGATTAAATTGTGCAAGTTTCAATCTCCCAGATCCAGGAATTAGAGATGATATCAACTTTGAGGACTATGACGCTGATGTTAAGAAACACAAAACAGAGGAAAAAATTGCCACTTGAAATGATTTGCAAAAGCACGCTTTCAATTCCATACAACAAGCACCAGATGATGACTTGGTCAAACAGTGTTATTTTTATCTAGATGGACCTGGTGGATCTGGAAAAACGTAACTGTATAATTTGTTGATGAGTTCCATTAGAGGTAAAGGTGAAATTGAACTTCCCTTTGCAACAAATGGAATTGCGGCTCTATTGTTAGAAGGTGGCAGAACAGTACATAGTGGATTTCAGCTTCCAGTTCCAATTCTAGAAACATCAGTGTCCGATATTAGAATGAAATCACCTCAAGCAAATAAAAAAAATGAAAAAAATTGATTATCATAGATGAGGCCACTATGATGTTGTGCCATGCTCAGCAATGTATTGATCATTTATTGCGTGAAGTCATGGGTAATGATTTCCCTTATTGAGGAAAAGTAATGTTATTAGGTGGAGATTTCAGACAATCATTACCTGTGGTTGTACGTGGAAATCGTACAGATATTGTGGAAACATTTATAAAGTCCACTCCACTATAGAAAGAATTTACACACCTTTGATTAGAAAAAAATATGAGATCTGAAGGCCAAAATTAATTAAATCATTGGCTAATTGAAATTGGAGAAGGAAAAGCCAACTTAATTAATCATTTACCTGATGATACTGTGGAAATCCCAGCGGACATGATTTGTAAAGATTCAGTCATATCTGTTGTCCAAAATGGAATAACTACAGAACATTGTGCTGACCTTGCCCAGAAAGTAATCTTAACATCCAAATATAAAGATGCTTTGGATTTGAATAACGAAATTTTGAAATTAATTAAGGCACCTAAAAAAAATAATTACAGTGCAGATTCTGTTCTAGCTCATGACAAAGAGACTGAATCTAATTTTTCAACAGCATTTCTAAATACATTAACTCCGTCTGGAATGCCACGACATGCTTTGCAACTAAAAAAAGGAGCAATTGTCATGTTATTGAGAAATATGAATCCAAAAAAAGGTCTTTGTAATGGGACAAGATTAAAACATACAGAAGAGTGGTTTTATTTTGAGGACTAACTTTTATGTCACTTGGAATCTTTCCAGAGGACCACTATTTCACGTAGAAAGCTGTATGTGCCTTTCTGAAGAACTACAACCCCCGCAAAACAAGAAAGTGCTTACATCCCACAGACAACATTATTTGTCAGCTGGGCTCTTTTTCAAGGAAACACTACTAACATCAATAAACAGCAACCATAAAAACAAAAAAACAACTGTGACAAAGCACGCCAGAAGCCTAAACTATGCCATCCCTTTGTACTTGCACTCTATGTAATTACCAATGTATGTATTGCAAATTTGTTTATACAGTTGTTAGCTGTTTCAATTATTCTGATGTTAAATTGATTTGTTGTGAGTTTCATTGTATGTAGTTACAAGTATGTATATATGTTTATCGTTAGAAAAATAAGTTAATTGTGTATCTAGCTGTGCTTCTGGATTAAAAATCAGGAACATTTTTGTAACACACTTTTATACAATTAAATAAAAATAAGAAATTATAAAAAGCAATTGTGTTGTGTATCAAATACAATATTCATAGTTACATAGTTACATAGGGCCTCATTCTATTATCGGCCGCAGCCGTTGCGGGGCCGCAAGGACCGGCCGCAAGCTATTCGGCTATTCTATTCCCTTACGGCCGGGGATTCCGGCAGGCTTGCGGCCGGTGCCTTGCTATCTCTTGCGGCCGCTCGCGCCGGAGGAAAGCCTTTGATCTTAAACGGCCGCAAGAGATTTGCAATTCAATTGCTCCGGGAAACCTCTCTGCAAGGCTAAAAACGAGCCGCAGTTACTTGCAGGAAAAAGGTCTCGCTAGCACCAATTAAGCACATAAAATAGCCCAAATAAAGCCATCCTGCACTTTGAGAAGACTATAAAGGGATTTTAGGTGTTAGAAAAAATAGCACATAATTATCCTGTACTCAAATCCGTAAAATATTTAATTTTTAATATCCGTAAAATATCCATGTAAAAAGTCCAGAGTGCTTGGAGCACCTCAGACACACCCACGCCGCAGCCGGAAAATAAACAGTTAATTTGAACTCGGGTTTGGGCAGATGTGCAAGCTTGAGAGGGGGTTCCTTTTAATCCTCATGTCCCCCAATATGATCCCTAGCATTTACAGAGCTGTACAGTGCAGGCTTGAATTTATTTTTGAGTTTTTATATTTCACAGATTACGGCCGGTTCCAAGATATGCGGCCGGCCGTAAAAGGAGATCCTTGCGGGGCCGTATAATAGAATCGCGAGTTAACTGAACCCTCGCAAGGAATCGCAGCCTTACGGCCGATTTACGGCCGATAATAGAATGAGGCCCATAGTATTTAAGGTTGAAAAAAGACTTTCAGTCCATCAAGTTCAACCTTTTAAGATCTCCTCTGATCTGCAATATGCGGATTAACTATTAATTAATTAGTTGTATATAAAAAAAAAATATATATAAAAAAAAAAAAAAATTCCCTCCTGATCCCAGACACCGACGACTGGAATTCTCCCTGGATCAATCCTGCCTCTCTAATTATCCATGATAACCCTGAATTACCTTTTTAATTCGAAATAAATCCAGTCCCCTTTTAAAGTTATCTATCAAATGCGCTGTCACCACCTCCTCTGGTAGAGAATTCCACAGATTAACCACACTTACTGTGAAGAACCCTTTACTTTCTTTAAGGCAAAATCTTTTTACTTCTAACCTCAAGGGATGTCCTCTTGTCAGTTGAAAACCTCTTGGCAAAAAAATCTCCCTTGACAAATCTTTATACTGACCCTGGATATATTTATATAATGTAATCATATCTCCTCTTAGACGCCTTTTTTCTAGAGAAAATAAGTTTAATTTGGTTAGTCTTTCTTTATAACTTAGCCCCTCCATTCCCCTTATTAGTTTTGTTACCCTCCTCTGTACCTTTTCCAGCTCTAAAATGTCCTTTTTATGAAGTGGGGCCCAAAATTGTACTCCATATTCCAAATGAGGGCGTACTAGAGATTTGTATAGTGGCAGAATTATATTTGCTTCCCTGGCTTCTATACCCTTCTTAATACATGCTAATATTTTATTTGCAGCTGCTGCTTGGCTATGAGCACTGTTACCTAGGTGGTAGTCCACAAGCACTCCCAAATCCCTTTCAATATCTGATACACCTAGATTTGCTCCATTAAGATTATAAATTGCATGGCTATTTTTCCTTCCCAGATGCATAACTTTACATTTATTCGTATTAAATCTCATCTGCCATTTAGATGCCCATTCCTCAATTTTATGTAAATCCCTTTGGAGGGAAAGCACATCATTATCTGATTTAATTACCTTGCACAACTTCGTGTCATCAGCGAAAATGGAGGCACCACACTCCAATCCTACCTCACAGTCATTAATAAATATGTTAAAAAGGAGAGGACCTAATACTGAACCCTGAGGAACCCCACTTACCAATAAGAGTATGTTCAATTTACAACAACCCTTTGCTTCCTGTCTTTTAGCCAGCTCTCAATACATGAGCAGATATTTACTGCAACTCTTGTATCTCTTAGTATGCACAATAGTCTCCCTTGTGGCACTGTATCAAAAGCCTTTGCAAAATCCAAAAAGACTACATCCACTGAGTTGCCTTCATCCAGGTTCCTACTAACCTCCTCCTAGAAACAAATTAGATTTGTTTGACATGACCTATCCCTCATAAATCCATGTTGTCTCCTACTTATAATCCTGTTCAAATAGACATATTCTTGCATATTATCCCTTATTAACCCTTCTAAAAGCTTTCCCACTAAAGAAGTGAGGCTCACTGGTCTATAATTCACCGGATTTGCTCTTGCTCCCTTTTTAAATATAGGTATCACATCAGCTTTTCTCCAGTCATCTGGTAGAGACCCCGTGTTGAGTGAATCCTGAAAAATTGAATATAATGGTTTGGCTATTTAAGAACCCAGTTCCCTTAGTACCCTTGGATGTATTCCATCAGGACCCGGGGCTTTATTAACATTTTTTTTTTCAAACTTCTTTTGGATTACTTCCTGTGTTAACCAATTATTTCGCAAAGGTAGTGTAGCCCCATTATGTTGCTGTGTCCCAATTACTGGTACCTCCCTTGTGTATACCGAAGAAAATAACCTATTTAGCTCATCTGCCTTTTCTTGGTCACTAATTATCAGACCTAATTATCAGGCCTGTGTCACATTGTAATGTTCCTATAGCTTCCCTCCTCGCCTTCTTCCCATGAATAGACTTAAAAAATATTTTAGGGTTAGTCTTACTCCTTTTTGCAATTAATTTTTCATTTTCTATTTTAGCCGGTCTAATCGCCCTTTTGCAAGCCTTGTTGATTTCCTTGTATTCATGTAAAGCAGTCTCTGTCCCCTCTTGTTTGTATAATTTAAATGCCTGTTTTTTACTCCGTATCTTGATCTTTAAATCATTGTTAAGCCACATTGGATGGGATTTACTCCTTTTACTTTTTTCCCCACACGGTATATGCCTATGTGTATGTGTCATGATTTAATTGTTTAAGGACTCAGATAGTCAGCAATTTAGGAATATGTCCAAGGGAGCATGATATTGTTGCATTGGGATTATGTGTTATTGTGTGGTTATATGTTACCTGTTCATGGTTATTATGTAGCCTAGTTATAATATACTATAAGAAGGAAAATGTTATATAGAACATATGTGGTATTGGTAGAAATGCTCTGCATAGAAGTTAGCTGCAGATTTTGTACACTCACATACAGACCTTGGGTCAAGACAATTGCATGTACTTCAAGTAGTCCTAAGCAAACACTTGAGTTTAACATAAAGGTTTGTTCACTAGATATGTGGTGAATTTGATCTCAAGAACTTTGATAGCCCAAGGTTGCAAGCCAGATGGTCTGACATCGCACATACACAAATGTACACAAGGGTGTGGTATTGGAGAGTATAAATATGTTGTTTTGATCATTCAATAAAGGTTGAGAGATAGTTTTCACATAAACAAGGTGTGAGACTATTTCTGTGTGTTGTATCCTGACTTGGGGAGTGGTCTTGCCATGGGCCACTAAGTAAGCTGGATCCAGTATTCTCTGCCTGTACATTTTGGGCCTTGCCCTCTTCAGAAGCCATCTTTTGTGCCACAGAGAACAGGAACTACATGATTCTGCTGGGGTAGGTTTGAACTAAGTTCATATCAAGCCCCCTAGAAGAAGCAGATCGTGACAGTATGTATATTTAGCATGGATTTAAATGTTGTCCATTTATGTTCAGTATTTTTACCTGGCAGTTCTCTGTCCCAGTCTATACTGCCCTTTTAAAATTAAGAGTTTTTGTTGGCCCCTTAAAATTTTGTTTTTTTTATTCAATCCCAAACGAGACTGTGATGTGATCACTGTTTCCCAAAGGTTGCCCTATTCCAACATTTGATACTATATCAATATTATTTGTGATGAGTAAATCTAAGATAGCTTAATTTCTAGTAGGCTCTTGTACAACCTGGGCCAGATAATGATCCCTGAGTGTACTCAAGAACCTTCTCCCTTTAGATGAACTGCTGGTCTCATTTATCCAGTTTATTTCAGGGTAATTAAAATCTCCCATTATTAGAACTTGACCATGCTTAGCTGCATTTTCAATCTGTAACAATAATTGTATTTCCTCCCTTTTAGCTATATTTGGGATTTTATAGCATACTCCTACTAATATTCTTTTGGAATTTGCTGCTCCGCTATTTAACTATACCCACAAACAGTCAGCTTTATCACTAGGTACACCATAAATATCTTCTCTGACTATAGGCTTAAATTCAGGCTTAACATATAGACAAATCCCTCCTCCTCGTTTACCATTGCCTCTATCTTTCCTAAAAAGGTTATAACCATCCAGATTCACTGTCCAGTCATGAGATTCATCCCACCACGTTTCAGTAATGCATATTAAATCCCATTTTTAATTAATTGCTAATAATTCTAACTCTCCCATTTTTCCTGGCAAGCTTCTGGCATTAGTATGCATACACCTTATGTTATGAGTCTGTAGTTCTGAAGTGCCTGCCACTGTACTTGAATTACTTAGTACTACCTCCCTATTAATTATACTACCCCTCCCCCCATCTCCTCCCCTATGAGTTGTTAATTCATCCCTTATACCCTCTACACTTTCTACCCCATTACTTATATCTAGTCCCCCACCTACTAGTTTAAAAACTCCTTCAGCTTTTCTACCATACTATCCCCTAGTACAAAAGCTCCCTCATCATTAAGGTGCAATCCATCCCTACTGTAGAGATTGTACCGAAGTGAGAAGTCAGCCCAGTGCTCTAAAAACCCAAACGCCTCCTTAGTGCACCACATATTTAGCCACGCATTAACCTCCCTAAGCTCCTTCTGCCTCTCTGGGCTAGCACGTGGCACTAGTAGTATCTCAGAAAATACTACCTTGGAGGTCCTTGCCTTCAGCTTATTACCTAGTTCTCTAAAATCATTCTTTAGGACACTCCATCTTCCACTAACTTTGTCGTGGTACCAATATGTACCAAGACAAGAAGCCTGTTCTAATTTTTCAGATCCCTTTGAAATCTTTTTCTATGCTTTTATATTGTGTCGTTAGATCCTTGGCGCTTATCTTCAGTTTCTTTTTCCTTATTGCTGAAAAATAGACAAGGAGAAAAGAGGCTCCTCTAAGGTAGCAGGTTTTGAAATGAGGAAAGTTCTTTAAAAAGTAGGTAATCTCCTTACATTTATGTCAGGTTATTCAGGCCCGCAGTGAAGCCTGTCTGGGATAAATATAAGGTCACCTTAGGACTTCATAAAGCCAGACATTTGGGTTGATAGAATGGGCAAACACGATGCGCCTTTTTACTTATCTGGCATCAAATCAATGTTTCTATGTTTAAAGGAGGAGACAAGACAAAACAGAATCAAATGTACAAACAAGGATGAGAGAGAAAGACAATGGTAGAAACAGAAAGAGACAAGGAAGAGAGAGAATGGGTTAAGAGTGAAGGGAAGAGAAAAGAGAGAGAATATGTAAAGAGGAAAAAAAATGTGAGGGAGCAAGAGAAAATAAAAAAGGAAGGTTGAGGAGACAGTAAGGTGGGGAGGCAAAGCTAGAGAAGGAAAGGGGAGGAGAGATAAGGGATGAGAATGGAGGGTGGAAGAAAAAGGGAAGTGAAAGAGAAAGGGAGGGAGAAAAGTCTAGACAGCAGGAGAAGGGGAGAGAGAGATAGGGAAAGAGGGAGGAGGGGAGAAGCCATCGGGATGGAGAAAGAAGGCATCAGAGGGAAAGAATGGAGCAACAGATGCTACATAAGGGTTTGTATTGGTAGAAATGTCCTAATGTTCCCCTTGTTTTTACATATATAAATATATATATATATATATATATATATATATACAGTATATATATAAAACTATAAATAAACAACATGAATGGAAATCAGCCTCCAACTCGCTATCATATCACTGCATAACACAGGCTTGCCCTGCCCTCACTATCATATCTCTGCATATTGCAGGTGTGGCATTCTTCTGTTGGGCTTGATAAGGCTGTTATGGCCAAACCTACCCAGCAGATTTTTCAGGTACTTTTCGGTCCCTTCATCAAGACAGCAATGTCTCTAAAATACCCTTTCTCGGATGCATTTTAAAAAATATGAACACAGGATCAGCATACAAAATCCGCAATCAGGATACACATTTTCTTTGCATCTAAACAAGCTGTCCTGGAACAGCTTTTATTGCTGTTGGAATCCATGGCAGGTCCAATGGATGTATATTTAAATATGAACTGATAACATTCTGTAATAGTTTTTGGATCTTCTGGATTTTGTATAAATTGCTAATAGCAACTTTTTAAAATATTTTCAGCCTTATTAAATTATGATTCAGTTAATTGAAAATGGCTCTATATAAGCACAGAGCATATATATATATATTTTTACAGAAGTTTTTAGTTAGTGAAGACCTTGTTTTTGGATAGAAGTCCACTAACTAAAAACTTCTGTAAAAACATATGCTATGTGCTCATATAGAGCCCTTTTCAATTGTCCGAATCGCAATTTAATAAGGCTGTTTGTCTGCAAGGCATCATAACATCCTAATATCCACTTCACTAGTTCTATAGAACAGAACAGCTCTTGTCTTCTCTGAGGATTTTGACACTTATATCTTCTAGATATCTTGTTCCATATTCGTATTCATCCAGTCAGTGACAATGATATCTGCAACCTCACTTTATCAAGTCTAGAGCACAACTGACTATAAATTGTACTTTCAGTTTGAATAAAAATTGTCATGCACCATCCTGACACAGTGCTGTGTGACCCGGCGGAGCCTGGGCGCTTCTGATTGGCTGGGGGAGGAGAAGGGACTTCCGCCCTTTTCGCGGGCTTCCTCCTCACTCAGCGGCAGGCATTGAGCCGATCTGAGGTCTGCACGCTGTGCTCCTCTGCAACCCATAAGGGCAAGTAAAAGGGGGTCTCCAGATGTATAGGCTAATTACTCCAATCCATTTAATAGCTCAGTAATAGAGCCCCATTCGTCCTGGGTCAGGTCTGAGTGCCCCCTGCCTGCATCCTTAGCAGTCAATCACCCTATATTATATCATCCCCTCCAGTGTGGGTTCCTGGGTGTCTGTGTCTAGCTTGGCCAAGGTGGGGGTAACTATAATGGACCCTGGGGAGTTAGAGGCCTTGCTGACCATGGTCATTACTCAGGCATTAAGCCATGGGGTTAGATGGGTTCAGGACAGGATGGATTCAGGCCATATGGGAGGGAGGTTGATGTCAATGGGGGACAGGCCCGGCCTGCAGTGACCGGTAGCCTAAGCCAGGTGGACAGGCCTCATAGCCTAGATAGGCCGGCGGAGCAGCGTGCTAACTCTGATCTGAGCAATAGGGCAAGGAGCAGCGTGGAGGGCACGGATAGGGTCCTTGAGAGCCAGGAGCTTTTCCCCCGCAACGCAGAGAGCATGGTGCCAGCGGGAAGCGCGGGCAAGGGCCTAGCCATCCGGCCACCACCCAGCGTCTTGTCCCATGGACCACAGCAGAACCTAGGTTCTGGCGACACCCCTAATCAGCCTCGAGGCTCCAGGGGTAACAGCAAAAGTGCAAGGAGCTCTAAAAAAGCTCCTACATTTGGAATATGGAGTACAATTTTGGGCACCACTTCATAAAAAGGACATTTTAGAGCTGGAAAAGGTACAGAGGAGGGCAACAAAACTAATAAGAGGAATAGAGGCCCTAAGTTATGAAGAAAGACTAACCAAATTAAACTTATTTTCTCTAGAAAAAAGGTGTCTAAGAGGAGATATGATTACCTTATATAAATACATCTAGGGTCAGTGTAAAGAATTGTCAAGGGAGCTTTTTGTGTCAAGAGGTTTTCAACTGACAAGAGGACATCCCTTGAGGTTAGAAGTAAAAAGATTCCACCTTAAAGAAAGAAAAGGGTTCTTTACAGTAAGGTTGGTTAATCTGTGGAATTCTCTACCAGAGGAGGTGGTGACAGCGGATTCGATAGATAACTTTAAAAGGGGACTGGATATATTTCAAATTAAAAAGGGAATACAGGGTTATCATGGATAATTAGAGAGACAGTATTGATCCAGGGAGAAGTCTGGTCGCCGGTGTCTGGGATTAGGAGGGAATTGATTTTTTTTTTTTCCTTTGGGGCGATTGGCTAAGTCTTGCTTGTTTTTTTTTTTCTGTTTGCCTTCCTCTGGATTCATTAATAACTTAAAAATAATAATAATTAAATCATTGATTAATAATTAATTAACAACTAATTAATTAATAGTTAATCTGCATATTGCAGATCAGAGGAGATCTTAAAAGGTTGAACTTGATGGACTGAAAGTATTTTTTTAACCTCAAATACTATGTAACTATGTAACTATGTAACTATATGTAACTATCATTCCACTGTAACATAATTAGCTCCACCCCCAAATCCTACGCTAAGGTAACAGCTTATCGTAACACGCTTGCAGCTGCCCCATAGGCTATGCCAGTGGCAGTGGATAAGCCATCATAGCCCCTTGTATTAAATAAATACATTACACCATGCAGCATAAAGGCACAATGGCACCCATTCAATTTCGGGCGATCTGGTAGCCCATAAGTGAGGTTGCAAGTTAAGTTGCTATTTAGTTAATTTATTTTTGCAGGTTGCAAACGGCTTATGAGTTACATTTTAATTGGTTAAACCTGTAACTTACAGCCTCCCTAAGCCTTTGATCATTCACTTTCACAAGAGTTACGACGGTTAAAATTGCAAAATGCTATTCAATTTCTTAATTTCGCCAAGACCGCAAATGTTTTTACACCCGTAAATGGCAAAAGAAGGAGAAACTCCTTTCAATCAAAGAGAGGACCCACAAAGGGGTTAAACTATTTGTAGCACTGTAAATGCAAATAAAAAATCAATACTGCACTGTAAAATAATGGGGAAAACAATGAAAGTCATTAGAATTAATTGCACAACAGTCTCAAGCGCACAAATCGGTAGGAAATTAAATTTATTTTTATGTTTCATTTCGGGGCTAAATCGATCTCATTTTCATAATTATTGATTTTGCGGGATTGCAAGTCTGTTCGCATATCGGTCCCCCAAACCTAATTGATTGACATGTAACCTCCATGTTTTACTGCCGTTATATTGACAGTCTAATTTTCTATTGGCTAATTCAAAATGGGAGGTTATGGGCTTGCTGAATTGATCATGTTCCTGCCCTGAACTGCTATGAACCAGTGCATGGTTTACGATTTCTTTGTTGGGACAGTAACTTGTGGGCTTGAGCAAATCAATAGCATCGTAATCGGAGACCAACGGGAGTCCACAACACACCCGCAGACTTACGGCCTACAGCAATCGAGTTGCGGGATTGGAATTGAATGTGGCTCAATATTTTCAACTTATTGATCAGACGAAGGAAACTAAACCTTTCTTTTAGTAAATATTTAATCTTTAGAACTTCTTGATAACTGTCATGTGCTAATGATAGCACAGCTTTATATAACCAATTTCCTTGGTAACAGAAAGCCGTTGTCATTGGTTACTGAGAGTTCCTGACAAATTCTTGCAAATTCTTACAGCTTTTCCTAAGCATGGTGTAGTTGTCTAATATATTATATTCCCTGTTACATATCAGAAAGTCTTCATTTTTAGTTTTATTTCAGCATTATTAATACCAAAATCAATACATTATTTTGCACTATTATAGGATAAAGAACATTTGACAGGATATGTAAGGTGTTTTGATCAATAGTATGCTGGATTTTCTAAAAAACACTATAGAGATGTAGGATTGCAATAATAATTAATATAATTTAGCTTGTGTTTGGGCTTTTAAAGTATGTCATAGATATAAAACCATTTTTGGGGAAAATCAGAAAATTTGAACACTGTTTATATGAGCAAAGGAATCCATCTTGTCTTTGTTACATCACTTCCTTGAACTGGTAGTTTGCTGTTAATCTTTTTCAGATCAAATTACTGACCTCTCCCTGATACCTTCTTTCCATTTTTCCTCCAATCACATATAATAGTTCTACTGCGAGTTGTCGTCAATGTTAAAAGCAACTGTGTGCCTCGCGATGAGCGTCGAAGGCCCTACACGACTTAGGCAACAGTGAGCGCCAAAGGCTCTCATTGCAGGCCTCGTGATGAGAGCCGCTGGCGCTTATTGCGAGGCCCAGCATGAGTTATGCTGCAATGAGTGACAAGGGAGCTCATTGCAGACCTCGTAATGAGCGCCACAGGCACTCATCACGATGCCCGCGGGATGCAGAGGCTGCAATGAACATCAAAGGCGGTCATTGCAGGGCTCGCTGGCAAGACTTTACAAATGACAAGGACTGCAATGAGCATCAAAGGCGCTCATTGCCGGGCACGTAAGGAGCGCCAAAGGCACTCACCGCGACCCCCGCAAGACTTTAAAACAGCCTACACATGAGCACAAAAGGCACTTATGTCAATGCTTTCAATCCCCCACGAAACACGTAGCACTTTACCGCTGATCGCGAGGCACGCAACAGTTTACTATTTTAACTCTCAAAAAGGTCTCACCCGCATAACTCCAAAGACCCCCAAAACCAGCCAAATAATTTTAAAAAAGGTGCTCATCCCGAGGCCTGTAAAGTAGATGGGAGGAGAGGCTCTCTCGAAGGCGCTCATTGCGAGCCACCCAATGAGCGCCAAAGGCACTCCCCATGGGGATCACGATGAGCGCCGAAGGTGCTCAAAGGGGGCAGAACCTTGCATTGTGTGGCAAACAGCAATGCCAGGCTTCAAAAGTTTATTGCTGTGATAGATAAACAAAAAACACCATACATGATCGAGCTCTCAGGAAGTTATGCAACAAAGACAAAATTGATACATCTATTCAAAAACAGAATGTTTTAAAATTATGTTTTTCATGAAAAAAAAATGTGTTAATGGCTTACATATTGAGAGACTATTGTGCAAACTAAGGGATACAGGAATTGCAGTAAATATTTGCTCATGAATTGAGAGCTGGTTAAAAGACAGGAAGCAAAGGGTTGTTGTAAATGGAACATACTTGGATTGGACTAATGTGGTAAGTGGGGTTCCTCAAGGTTCGGTATTAGGTCCTCTCCTTTTTAACATATTTATAAATTACTTGGAAGTGGGATTGGAGTGTGGTATTTTCATTTTTGCTGATGACACAAAGTTGTGCAAGGTAATTAAATTAGAAAATTATGTATATTCCCTCCAAAGGGATTTGCATAAATTAGAGGAATGGGCATCTAAATGGCAGATGAGATTTAATACTAATAAATGTAAAGTTATGCATCTGGGAAGGAAAGATAGCCATGCAATTCATAATTTCAATTGAGCAAATCTAGGGGTATCAAATATTGAACAGGATTTGGGAGTACTTGTAGACAACCACCTAGGTAACAGTGCTCAATGCCAAGCAGCAGCTGCAAAGAGAAGTAAAATATTAGCATGTATTAAGAAGGGTATAGAAGCCAGGGAAGCAAATATAATTCTCCTACTATACAAATCTCTAGTACGCCCTCATTTGGAGTACAATTGTGGGCACCACTACATAGAAAGGACATTTTAGAGCTGGAAAACTTTCAGAGAAGGGTAACAAAACTAATAAGGGGAATGGAGGGGCTAAGTTATGAAGAAAGAGTAACCAAATTTAACTTATTTTCTCTAGAAAAAAGGCATCTAAGAGGAGATATGATTACCTTATATAAATATATCCAGGGTCCATACAAGGCTTTGTCAAATGAACTTTTTGTGCCAAGAGGTTTTGAACTGACAAGAGGACATCATTTGATTAGAAGTAAAAATATTTCACCTTAAAGAAAGAAAAGGGTCCTTCACAGTAAGGGTGGTTAATCTGTGGAATTCTCTCCCAAAGGAGGTGGTTACAGCGGACTAGATAGACAATTTGAAAAAGGGAATGGATATTTTTTTTTAATAAAAAGGGCATTCAGGGCTATCCTGGTTAATTAGAGAGGGAGTACTGATCCAGGGAGGAATCTGATTGCCAGTATCTGGGGTCAGGAAGGAATTTCCTTTTATTTTTCCCTTTTGAGACAATTGGCAAAGTTTCACTGATTTGTTTTTTTTTCTGTTTGCCTTCCTCTGATTTAATTAACCAATAATCCGCATATTGCAGATCCGTGGAGATCTAAAAAGGTTGAACTTGATGGACTAAAAGCATGTTTTCAACCTAAATTACTATGTAACTATATAACATAGCTGCGGATATCGCTAATTTGTTTGATACTTGATAACAAACAGCCTTATCAAATTGCAATTCGGCAAATCTAAAGGGCTCTATATGAGCACAGAGCATATTTTTTTTTACAGAAGTTTTTAGTTAGTGAAGACCTTGCTTTTGGATAGAAGTTCACTAACTAAAAACTTCTGTAAAAAATATATGCTGTGTGCTTATATAGAGCCCTTTAGATTTTCCAAATTGCAATTTTATAAGGCTCCAAATGCTTTTTTTTTGGACTACTGAGGTCCTTTAAATATGAATATACCAATTCAGCTAAGAAACCTAAAACCTAAAACTCTAAATTTGTTTCATTAAATTCACACATGCTAAAATTAAATTAGCACTATCTCTGGTAATCTTCCCATAGCTGCTAGATTCCTGTCATTACCTAATTGAGTTAATAACTAAAATTCTAGCTCCAGGCTTTCTATTTTTATATTTAAGAATTGCTCTATTATATTCTGCAAAAGCTGAAGATATACCAAATAACTTATCTCACAGTTTTTTATCCACTATATCAGTTGTCTAACTGCAGTTCAATTCTCTGGTAAATCTGTGTTTAGGTGAAGTTTTGAAAACATCTTTGGCTCCTACACATCATGTAGCTTTGTAATAATATGAAATTCTCTGATGTGTTCACTGTTGCCTTGTATAAGCTGGATATTCAGTGTCAGTGCTGGTATATTTTTAATGAAGTCTTACCCCTTGTCTAATATCTGATGTCAGTGTTGGCTTGGTGCATGTCTCATGTACATCTAGGCAGATGGGTGCACTGCTAAACCCTTTGATTCAGACTCTTTGTTATTGTCACTGCACAACCGCATGGGCTCCAAGCAGCCTCCAACTAAGGGGTATCAGCACACAAACGTTTCTGGAGTAACTGGTCAGCATCAGGAGCAGATACAAATGACGACTGAATCAGGTGGCTTGCTCCCCTGTCAACAGAACTCAGGCAGCTGGACTGGCAATGCTCTGGAACTCCCACCGATTCTGTGATTCTGGAAATATAAGGAGGTATGTAGCTGTACTGCTGTACAGGAGATGGAGCACAGGTACACTGAATCACAAGAACACTGGTGCTCTTGAACACTGGATCAGTGGAGTCAGCTACTTGAGCAGGGAGGAATTCCCTTGTCTTCCCAGGGAAGAACTACAGCTCTCTGTCATATAGTTTCCCCAGCAGGATCTTAGAATAATGTCCCCTTTACACTCTTTGTGATACAGTTGGGTGGTGGGTAGACCTGCAAGAAGCGAGTTACAGTAGTCAAGTCGAGTGATGATGAGAGAGTGTATTAGGATTTTAGTGGTGTCTTTGAGGGATGAAAGACAGGGCGGGGTCCAGTAGAACCCCAAGGCAACGGGCTTGGGAGGTGGGAGTGATGATGTTGTTGTTGACAGTGAGAGAGATGTGAGGAATTGATGCTGTGGTAGAGGGAGGGAAGATTAGGAGTTCAGTCTTAGATATGTTGAGTTTGAGATGGTAGGTGGATATCCAAGAGGATATACTAGAAAGTCAGTTGGAGACGTGTTAGAAGAGAGGGGGATAGATCTGGTGA
This sequence comes from Discoglossus pictus, assembly GCA_027410445.1. Lineage (NCBI taxonomy): Eukaryota > Metazoa > Chordata > Amphibia > Anura > Alytidae > Discoglossus > Discoglossus pictus. Next base: position 48,724,106 of record CM050172.1, on the reverse strand, counting down.
TGAGAGGTAGATTTGAGTGTCCTCTGCATAGAGATGATACTGAAGCTCAAAAGAGTGTATTATGGTACCAAGTGAGGATGTGTAGATGTAGGGGGCCTGGTACTGTACCTTGGGGTACTCCAACAGACAGGGGGTAGGTAGAAGACGACAAATAGAACAATACAATGTTTGTTCAACCCACAAACATGATTAAATTACACAGGAAATAATCAACAGGTCCCCATACCCAACTTAAGCCTCCCTCACCCTTGATTCTCTCAGCAGGGGGAGTTTTCAGAAGTGGCCATGGTGTCAGCAAGTCTGATCCCTATCCATTCTTCAAATGTCCTGTGTCCTGTGATGGGGAAGGCTAAAAAGCACAAATCCCTTTCAGGGAGAGGTCTTCAGTAGCCACCAGCAGGCTCCAAGCTGATGATCACTATCACTCCCCCCTTCCAAATGTCCAAGAGTGCTATGATTTCCACATGTCATGACTACAACAGACACGTCTTTGCTTGACTGCCAGAGATTGAAGTGCTAACCAAACCATGGCAAAACGTGCTAAGGCCCTTGTCAATGTTCAAACCAGTCCTCTGAGTCTTCTCAGTGATCCATGGGAGAATTACCTGGTAGTCCTGCAGTAGGGTCCAGGCGGCATCTGGTCCCGTCCAGCTGGTGTGAGTGGAAGGGATTCTTCCCATGATACTGGCCTACATCCCAATACAACCATCACCCAAACAAAACAAGTATCCTGCATCAACTCCTGTGGAACCAAACAAGCCCCAATTTTCTCTAAGCCCCAGCATTGGAAGAGACAACAGTTCCATTGAGAATCTAAGGGATACCAAAAAGCACTGGTCAAGGGCAGCCAAGGCAAGGTCAGCTAACAGTTCTTCCTGTGCAAATCCAGGTATAAAGATTTGGTAGTCCAGTCACTATTTAGGTGTCATCCCTGGTCATTAAGCCAGGGGAAGCTGAATGGCTCCTCTGACAAGCCGGGGAGGTTGCTCCTCTCCTCATTCTACTCCAGGCCCTTAGATCCTTCCTCTCGATTGCTTGCCCTGTTGGCAGCAGTACCCACAGAACTGATTGGGAGAAACTTCTCTGTCACTGGATCTTTTCCCCAGGGCAGGCCATCATTCCGCACTCCTTGTGCCTACTTGATGGCAGTTCACTAGCTGGATCTCCCTCTGGCTCTGTCATGCTTTTGGTTGCTGGCTAGTCAGACTTGCCTTCCTGATCACTTCTGTTGGCAGGAGGCTCTCCGTCGGGCTCATCAGCTGGCCTTTCTCCAACTGTCTCTTCTGGCTCGTTTATTCTCCAGGTTATAGGGCAGACAACTTTGCCTCCCTGATCACTGCTGTTGGCAAGAGCCTCTCCATCTGGCTCATCAGCTAGCCTTCCTCCAACAGCATCTTATGGTTCTGTTATTCTCCTGCATACAGGGCAGACATCCTTGCCTCCCTGATTGGCAACAGCTGCAAAGGATCCATCTGTCTGATCTCCCACTGGCCCTTATGCAGTACAGACACTCTTCCTTACCACTGTTTTAGGGGGAACCAGGTTTTCCCCTATCCTCACTGCAAGGCAAATGGTCTTGTCTTCTTGCTCCACCTCCTCGGAGCCTCCAGACAGTCCTCAATATCTTCTGGGCACTCTACTAGAATCTTTCTTCTCTGTTTCAGCAGGGCTTATATCAGGTCCTTGAAGGTGTCCTTCTGGTCTTCCCTATGTTTCCAGTAAGATGGAGCATCTCAGCAGGGACCCCAGGAGGCGATCACTTCAGCCTTCAGGTGATAGTATTTTGTGAATAGTTGAAGCCAGGTGGCGTGTACAAGCTTATTATAGTACTCTTCAGTTCTGTTGGACCCTAATCTGCTTTTCTGCAGTAGGTATCCCTGGAGCACTTCATCCTGATACTCACTTTTGGATACAGACATTATTGCAGTCTTCTTGGCTGTTGCACTATGCCCCTGCCACAGCTTGACACAGCACAAACCACCTGACCTCTAGACGGCCTTCAACCATCACTAGCAAGGATCATCTCCAGGGTAATGGCATATGGACCTTTCAGGAGTAGCCTCAGGAGCAGAAGCTAATGGCTGTTGAATCAGATGGCTTACTCCCTTGTAAACAGAACCCAGCCAGTTGGACCAGCAATGCTCTGAAACTCCCATAATTCTGTATCTGTGAGAGTATGTAGCACTTAATCTCCTGGATGATGATGCTGGACAGGTGCTAGACCACAGGAACACTGGATCACAGGAACACTGGAACAGTGGAGTCAACTAGTTGAAGAGGAATCCCCTTGTGTTCCCAGGGGAGAGCTACAGCTCTAAGGCATATAGTTGTCCCAGCAGGACCTTAGACAAAGTCATTTTTTCAATTGAACAGGAAACAGCCAACATGTCCCTATATCCAACTTAAACCTCCTTCCCCCTTGAGGCTCTTTGTCCACTAATGAACCAAGTCACCAGGTTACAGATATTAGCAGGGAGGAATTTCCAGGTGTCGTTCTGGTGCCAACAAGTCTCATCCCTAACTATTGTTCAAATATCCTGGATTTAGCAGGGACTGAAAGGTGGACAGGGAGAAGGATAGAGAGCACATATCTCATTCAGGAAAATGTTTTCAGTGGCCACCAGCAGTCTTCAAGCTGATTGTCACAGGAATATTTCTTCACAATTCATATATTATATTATTTAATTTTCTTATTATACTTTATTTGCTACATACCAACACATTCCATAGCACTATACAGAAGTTAAGTACAAAGTAAAATACAATATTAACACATGCAAGAAAATGAAGAGTTTGGATTCAGCTTTTTCTCATAAATGAAATGTAATCGTTTTGACATGGTTGCTCTACATATCTCATATAAGGATTAACAAGTAAGTATACTAAACTTGAAAACTTTAAGATGACAAAGTTCTGCATTAGGGTTGATATGGCACGATAAGTATAGCAAATAGATAATAAACTACAAATCTACAGTAATCATCAAGTATGTAGGGTCTTAAGTGTAATGAAGCAAAATGTATATATGTGCCGGATTGGGGGGATTGTTGGGAAAGCAAAAAAAAAAATAATAATTTTAAAAATAAAAATGATACTGCACTTGTTTCCTCCAGAGCAGGGCTCCGGTGCATTGCACCACCTGTATTTGGTGATAGCTCCGCCGGCGGTGCTAATTCAACTCTGTAGATTCCTAGTCATACCCCACCTAGTATAATGTAGTTCTGGAGCCAATATCTACAAATGGATATTAAAGAACCACTGTAGACACATTTTCAAAATATTTTGATAATAGCCAGAATGCTTTTAGAATATAATAAAACAAGTAAAATATAGACTTTATTTTTTTTATCTTTCATATGATTTTATTATGCTATGAAATCTATAATTTTGGCTTTAGCAGATCAACCAGGTCCTGACGGAATACATCCAAGGGTACTGAGGAAATAGGGTTCTGTTATAGCAAAACCATTATATCTAATTTTTCAAGGTTCACTCAACACTGGGTCGCTACCAGATGACTGGAGAAAAGCAGAGGTGATACCTATATTTAAGAAGGGAGCGAGAGCAAATCTGGGGAATTATAGACCAGTGAGCCTCATCTCTGTAGTGGGAAAGCTTTTAGAAGGGTTAATAAGGGATAATATACAAGAATATGTCTATTTGAACAGGATTATAAGTAGGATTCAACATGGATTTATGAGGGATAGGTCATGCCAAACAAATCTAAATAGTTTCTATGAGGAGGTTAGTAGGAACTTGGATGAAGGCAACTCTGTGGAAGTAGTCTTTTTAGATTTTGTAAAGGCTTTTGATACAGTGCCACATGGGAGACTATTGTGCAAACTAATGGATACATGAATTGCAGAAAATATATGCACATGGATTGAGAGCTGACTAAAAGACAGGAAGCAAAGGGTTGTTGTAAATGGAACATACTCAGATTGGACTAATGTGGTAAGTGGGGTTCCTCAGGGTTCAGTATTAGGTCATCTCCTTTTTAACATATTTATTAACGACTTAAAAGTAGGACTGGAAAGTATTGTCTCCATTTTTGCTGATAATACTAAGTTGTGCAAGGTAGTTAAATCAGAAAATTATGTACTTTCCCTCCAAAGGGTTTTGCATAAATTAGAGAAATGGGCAATTAAATGGCAGATGTGATTTGATACAAATAAATGTAAGGATGGAAAAATAGCCATGCCATTTATAAACTTAATGAAGCTAATCTAAGGGTATCATATATTTAAAGGGATTTGGGAGTGCTTGTGGACAACCACCTACGTAACAGTGCTCAATGCCAAGCAGCATCTGCAAAGGCAAATAAAATATTAGTATGTATTAAGAAGGGTTTAGAAGCCAGGGAAGCAAATATAATTTTGCCACTATACAAGTCCCTAGTATGCCCTCATTTGGAATATGGATTACAGTTTTAGGCACCACTTCATAAAAAGGACATTTTAGAGATGGAGAAAATACAGAGAAGATCAACAAAGCTAATAAGGGGAATGGAGGGGCTAGTTATGAAGAATGACTAACCAAATTAAACCTATTTTCTCAAGAAAAAAGGCGTCTAAGGGGAGGCATGATTACCTTATATAAATACCTTGTGTGCCAAGACATTTTCAACCGACAAGAGGACATCCTTTGAGGTTAGAAGCAAAACGATTCCACCTTAAAGAAAGAAAAGTGTTCTTCACAGTAAGGGTGGTTAATCTGTGGAACTCTCTACCAAGGGAGGTGGTGACAGCGGATTCAATAGATAACTTTAAAAAGGGATTGGATATATTTTTAAATAAAAAGGGCATTCATGGTTATCCCGGTTAATTAGAGAGGGAGTATTGATCCAGGTAGGAATCCGATCACTAGTATCTGGGTCAGGAAATTTCTTTTTTTTCCCTTTTGAGACAATTGGCAAAGTTTCACTTGTTTTTTTTTTCTCTTTGCCTTCCTCTTAAAAGGTTGAACTTGATGCTGCCGGATTCTTGACCACAGTTTGGTGGTTTTCTGATATGAAATGTCCCATTCCAGTCTATTTGAGTTCACTAATTCTATGGTCAACCTCGTAATCTCATGTTTGCCACGTCCAGTTTGCCTTGGTTCATAACTCTAACTTTCCAGGTTCCTATGCTGAATTATTCTTTGCAGCGGAAGACTTTCTTTTTTCTCCTACATACACATCCGCAGCTGGGTGTCATATCGGTTTAACCCCAACCACTTCATTAGATCTGAAGCTACTGGTACTTCCCCTTTGCTCTTCCTCATTAATGTGGATGGCACCTTCTGACACAAAGGGCTCATGTTCCAGTGTCATATCATTATGTTTCTGGTTGTGCTTGTCCATAAAGTTATCTTAGCAAAGTTTCTGGGGTAGGTTGCCAGTTTATTCTCCAGTGAACCATCAATCATCTGACTTCTCTGCTATAACCTGCCCATCTTGGGTGACCCTGAATGGTAAAGCTCACAGTTTCTTTGAAGTACACAAGTCCCTTCACAACAACAAGGAACCAATCCAGAATTGGTAATAGGGAAAAGTATACAGCAATATATCCATGTAATAGGTCAACATGAATTTATGAGGGATAGGTCATTCCAATCAAATATAATTTGTTTCAGTGAGGAGATAAGTAGGAACTTGCACCAAGACAACTCAGTAGATGTAGACTTTTTGGATTTTGCAAAGTTCGGATACAGTGCCACATGGGAGGTTGTTATACGGTAATTACAGTAAATGCGGGAATAACAGTAAATATATGCACGTGGATTGAGAACTGGCTAAAGAAGCAGATACATGTAGCTGTTGTAAATGGAACATACTCAAGCAAAATTCAGTGTTAGGTCCTATCATTTTTAACATATTTATCAATCACTTAGAAGAAGGACTGGGAAGTACTGGCTCCATTTCAGCTGATGACACTAATTTGTGTAAGGTAGTTAAAACAGAAAATTATGTAGTTTCACTCCACAGGGACTTACATGAAGTTGAAGAATGGGAAGATAAATGGCAAATTAAATTGAACACAAATCAATGAAAAGATTTGCATTTGTGAAGGAAAAATAAGCATGTAATTTATAATCTTGGTGAAGCATATCTAGAGATATAAGAGATAAAAAGGTGTCTGCATAAGCAAATACAATATTAGCATGTATTAAGAAGTGTATAGAGGCAAGAGGAGCAAACATAATACTGCCAATATATAAATAAAAAAAATAAAAATAGAGGTAATCAACAAGAGAACAAACTAAACTTAATAGGTTAATCTCTGTGGACATGATAACCCACTCCGAGAGCAACCACTTTTAGCTCATTGAGCTCTTCACAGGGAGAAATATCCTGTAGTATATCAGTCTGGTCTCTGATGCAGCTACAAAATACCAGGCAATTCTACGCTCAATAGGAGAAACAGCAAGCCCCAGATGTACGTTTTGACCTGGATTGGGTTGTGTCAGTGGAGTGTATCTGTACTCCCTAAGGCACAGTGAGCAAGGGATCCATGTCTAAAATACCCTACCACCCTTATGAAGACTAAGCCTTGAGGATCATTTGAATAAACAATAAAAACAAAATATAGGTGCTCAATAATAGGTTAGTTCTATGAACATGATAACCCACTCTGAGGACAACCTCTTTTAGCTCAATTGTGCCTTTCATAGGGAGACATATCCTGTTGTATCAGTCTGGTCTCTTCCAATATAGTGATCCAGCCCTGAAATACCAGGCAATTCTACCCTGAACAAGAGAAACAGTAAACCCCACACAAACATTTCGGCTTGATTGGACCTCATCCGTGAGATGTAGCCAAACTCCCTAGGCACACTTAACAAGGGGTCCACTTCTGGAGTCCTCTATCACTCTTAAGGAGACTAAGCTCTAAGGGATATTTGAATAAGCAGAAAAAAAATAGTGGTGTGGTCTCACTCAAAAGAGTGATCCAGCCCCCACATACCAGGCAATTCTACCTTGAACAGGAGAAACAGCAAACCCCAGGCGTACGTTTCAGCCTTGACTGGGTGTCTTCAGTTTTCCCTAGGTTAGCAAAGTGTCCATGTCTGGAGTCCCCTACCTCCCTTACTTAGACTAAACATTAAGACTCATTTGAATAAGCAAAACAACAAAACAGAGGTGCTCAATCAGATAATGAAATAACCTTAATAAGTTAGTTCTTTTGACATGATAATCTGCTCTGAGAGCATCTCTTTTAGCTCACTTGTGCCCTTCACCGGGAGAAATATCCTGAAGTATATCAGTCTGGTCTCATCCAATATAGTGATCCATCCCAGAAATACCAGGCAATTTTAATCTGAAAAAAAGAAACAGTAAACCCCAGACATATGTTTTGGCCTGATTGGACCTTGTCAGTGAGGTGTAGCCAAACTCCCTAATGCACAGTAAGCAAGGGGTCCCCTATCACCCTTACGAAAATTAAGCCCTAAGGATCATATGAATGAGCAAAAAATAAATAAAAAATAGAGGTCCTCAATTAGAGAATGAAGTAACCAATATAGGTTAGTTCTATGGACAATGATAACCCATTCTGAGGGCAACCTCTTTAACTCACTTGTGCCCTTCACAGGGATAAATATTCTGTAGTGTATCAGTCTGATCCCACTCACTAGAGTGATGCAGCCCCAAAACACAAGGCAATTATATTCTGAACAGGAGAAACAACAAATCCCCAGGCATATATTCAATATATTCAGCCTTGGTTTGGCCTTGTCAGGAAGGATTAGTCTAGAGTCCCCTATTACCCTTAGGGAGACTAAGCCCTAAGGGTCATTTGAATAAGCAAAAATCCAAAGTAGAGGTGCTCAATCAGAGAACAAAACTTAACTTAATAGGTTAGTTCTAAGGACATGATAACCCATTCTGAGAGTTATTTCTTTTAGCTCATTTGCGCCCTTCACAGGGTGAAATTTCATGTAGCATAGTCTAGCCTTGCTCATTAGAGTGATCCACCCCCGAAATACCAGACAATTCTACCCTGAACAGAAAAAACAGTAAAACACAGAAGTACGTTTCAGCCTTAATTGGGTCTCGGAGGTGAGGTATAACTGAACTCCCTAAGGTACAGTGAGCAAGGGGTCCATATCTGGAGTTCTCTATCACCCTTAGAAAGACTAAGCCTTAAGGGCCATTTAAATAAGCCAAAAAAACAAAACAAAATAGAGGTGCTCAATCATAGAATTTAAAAACCTTAATAGGTTAGTTCTATGGACATGATAATCCACTCTGAGAGCAACCTCTTTTAGGTCACCTACTTATGACCCTTAGGGTTTTTTTTCAACCTAAGTGTTAAAAGGTTACATAGTTACATTGTAATTAAGTTTGAAAAAAGACTTCCAGTCCATCAAGTTCAACCTTTTAAGATCTCCTCTGATCTGCAATATGCGGATTAGTTATTAATTAATTAGTTGTTAATTAATTGTTAGTTGATTATTAATCAACAATGTATTTTTTTTTTTTTTTTATTAAGGCATGTAGCCCTATTAAATTCCAAGCCTGTAGCGGCAACGTGAGCCCAGCAATGGCTGCAGGCTTGAAATTTGGCCTAGTTACTAACTAGCTATTATGAACATGATCAATTAGTCAATTGCGAATGAGATCATCACCATTACGTCACTGAAAAATGGAGGTTGTATTTCAAAGCCTTACGGGCTTCAATTAGAGTTACGATCGGACCCACATTTCAGATATAATGCAATATGAATAAATCAGTAAATATGATATTCAAGTCCATGCAAATTCCATTATATAATTAACACATTGATTGCCGGGATCGATATAACACAGAAATTAAACTGAAAAAAAAAGTATTTTATATTGCAGATTTGCAAGCTTGAGAATGTTGTGCTATTCATTTTCATATCTAACATCGCTTTCCCTATACCTATAAGAACAGTAGTGTGTGTATATTTGCATTTACGGTGCTACGGATACGACTATAACCCCCTTGCATGTCCTCTCTAGTACCTGTTGGCTTTTTGGCTCCATTTGCAGGTTACAGGGTTGAACGCCAGTGAATTTGTTTTGATTGGAACGTAACAGTTACAGGCTTGACAGATCAAAGGATTTGCGGGCTCACAGTTCAAATGTTCACGTCCCTTAGCCTTTTCTTGGCCTTATGCCGCAAGTCGTTGGCGGTTTGCTTTACGGGGCCAATTTAATAGCCGCAAATCATATGGGCTACGATTTTCAACGTTGAGGGAATTCAATAGGGCCAATGGACTACTTGCTCACTGTGCAGTAGGGAGTTGAGCTACACATGAGGCCCAGCCAATGGTGGAATGTATGTCTTGTATTTGCTGTCTTTTCTTTTCAGGGAAGAATAGTTTGATATTTTGGGATTAGATTACTCTAAGTAAGACCAGACCAATATGTAATACAGTATATTTCACAAGAGCACAAGTGAATTAAGAGAGGTTGCTTTCAGAGTGGGTAATCATAACCTTTTTGATAGAAGGTTTAGGACATCACTTTATAAAAAGTACATTTTAGAGCTGGTAAAAATTCAGAGAAGGGTAACAAGTATCGGCGGGGCGGTCTATGAAGAAGTATTAACCAAATAAAATGTATGCCTAAAATGGGATAAAATGTGCATACGAGGAGATATGACTACTTTATATAAAAACATCCAGGGTCAATATAAAACTTTTTCAAGTGAACTTTTTATGCCAATAACTTTTTACCAGACAAGAGGAAATCAAGGTTAGAAGAAAAAAAAAATCCACCATAAAGAAAGGGAATTTAGGCTCTGGAAAGCTCTACCTAAGGAGGTTGTGACAGCAGATTAATTATATAACATAAAAGGACTGGATATATTTTTGAATAAATACAGCATTCAGGGTTATCTTGGATAAAGCGAGAAGGATGGGTATTGATCCAGGGAGTAATCTGATTGCCAGTATTTGGGTCATTAAGGATTTTCTTGCTCCCCTTATGAGACCATTAGCAAATTTACTTTTTGTTTGCCCTCCTCTGGATCAATGAACAATGAATCTACATATTACAAGAATCAGCTACAATCTAAAAAGGTTGAACTTGATGGAATAAAAATTATTGTTTCAACCTCAATTATTATGTTAAATACGTAAGTAGTTTATTTTAACATTAAATATATGTAACCCTCCATATCTCTTTAAAATGACTTAAAAGGACCCCATATTCAAGATTTTTAGGTTATTTTAAAAAGGCATGAAAAAAATGCCTGTACATTGTATCACTCATTTATTTCTAAAGTGAATAGATACTGACAAATTCACTATTATTTGTTTCACATTTTTATGCAAGTGAGAGGCTCCGGAATAATAATAACTAGCAGCTTGATATGCTAATAAAAATTACAATTTGCTTGTCTATCCTTATGGTGGCCAAAACAAGGACCCTGTAATGTTGTTGCTCAGAGTCATTCCCACACTCTTACCAGTTAGCAGACAAAGCTGTACATTAGCTACAAAAATAATTATGTATTTATCAGGAATGTTTTGCTGTAGAGAAAAAGGCTAGTACAATGTACTGCTAGTTGTTCATGTTCTTTAAGATGAAAACAGCTTCCTGTTGGGGTGACAGTGTCCCCTTAAGTAATCTATAAGGTAAATTCGGTATCATTCAGTATTTAATCTTCCTTTCATGAACACTTTTCTATGACATTATATTAAAATATTTGTGGATCCACTAGTTAGAAGCTTGTGAGTAATGCCTGCGTGGTGCAGTCTGCACAGACGTTACTCACAAGCTACTACCGCTAAATTCTGGAAGTCAAGCAACTGCACAGTTGTGGCGTATTTGCGCATGAGCGATAGAAAGAATCATGAGAGTGAGGCATATAAGGGAGAGAATTGGGGAGAGAGATGGTGGAATGGGAGGTTCAGAAGGATTGAGGGAAGGGAGAGGGTGGGAACGAGTGAGGGAATGGAGAGATAGAGGGAGAGGATGTGGAGGAGTGAGGGGAAGGAGAGATAGAGGGAGAGGATGTGGGGGAGTGAGGGGAAGGAGAGATAGAGGGAGAGGATGTGAAGGAGTGAGGGAAGGGAGAGGGTGGGAAGGAGTGAGGGAATGGAGAGATAGAGGGAGAGGATGTGGAGGAGTGAGGGAAAGGAGAGATAGAGTGAGAGGATGTGAAGGAGTGACGCAAGGGAGAGAGAGAGGGATGATGGGAAGGGAGGGTGGGAAGGAGTGAGGGAAGGGAGAGGGTGGGAAGAAGTGAGGGAAAGGAGAGATAGAGGGAAAGGATGTGGAGGAGTGAGGGAAGAGAGAGAGGGGGAGGGTGAGAAGGGAGAAAGAGGGGGACGGTGGGAAGGAAGGGTGGGAAGGAGTGCGAGAAGGGAGAGATAGAGGGAGATGATGTGCAGGAGTGAGGGGAGGGAGAGAGGGGGAGGGGGAGAAGGGAGAGAGAGGGAGAAGTTGGGAAGGGAGGGTGGGAAGGAGTGAGGAAGGGAGAGTGGAAAGGAGTGAGGAAAGGGAGAGGGTGGGAAGGAGTAAGAGAAGAGAGAGATAGAGTGAGAGGATGTGAAGGAGTGAGGGGAGGGAGAGAGGGAGACAGAGGGAAGGAGTGAAGAAAAGGGGAGTGAGATAGGAGAGAAAGAAAGGCAAGAGTGAGGGACATCGGAGAAAGAAAGGGAGAGAGAGTGACAATAGAGAGAGAGAAAGAGAGAGAGAGACAGTCACAAGGCATAGGGACAAAGAGAGACAGGAGAGAGTGACATGATGGAGAGAGTCATCAGGGAAAGAGAGAGAGACAATTGAACATCCAAATAAAATGATACAATACCGTCTAATGATGGGCAAGTTACAAGTTTATACATAAAACATATGGACTCAAGACTACAATTTAATTTTCACAAATACAATCATATTGGATTTTTATAAAAATAGACTACTCCCTTAGTGTATCCTGGAAACGGATAAAGATACTAAAAACCCCACAATATGAAGATACAGTGACAGACAAAGAGTGACACATTGAGGATATATTTATTTTTTTCAACTAGACCTGTTGAGAGCACCATCTCACTGAAATAGATTTCCATGGGGAATTTTCCATACATACAAGCTACTATTAGATGCATATATATAAATACTCCTCTCTCTTTCGTAAAGTGAGATGCTGGTAAGGCACAGTTAATGCATCTATTTATATTCAACGTAAATTCCTTCCACAATAATTCATAATTAACCCAACGTATTCGCTAGTTTTCTGACTATAAAAAAGAAAGTAGCTAAATATAAAAATGATAGAGAAAGAAAAAAAAAACAGACTTGACAGCTGATGAGAAATAAATATCTACTCTGCACAATCTATCTACCTATAAAGCTTAGCCTAAAAGTCCCAGGATAGCTTTATTATTATTGCAGGCATGCTTTATTCTTTACTCTTCTGCAGATTGTCCTTCCTCTTTAAACAGAAAGGTTCTTCCACTTATCACCACCCTGTCTGTAAAGTAATAGATCCACACATTACTCCTAAATATTTCATCTTCAAACGTCAAAACATGACCTCTTGTTCTTGCATTTCTCTTTTTCTCTCACTTCTCCAGAAAATTATACAATTTAAAGGACCAGTGGCAGAACTAGTGAATGGAGGGCAATTTTTTTCACTGCCCCTCAGCCCCTTTGATATCAACTTGGTACTATCTATCCTCCCTCCTCAATTAATTGCTTTCCAGAATCCAAACTGGGGGATCCCGCATAGTATCATATAAATGGTTATATACTTCAGGCTGTGTTAATCTATTGTCAGTCTAAAAACATTTTACAAATGTTCAAGTGCCAAAATGTGATATCGTTGGTCCTTTAAGTTATTTAGAAAGTGAAAAAGTAAGAAAAGAGATATGAGATAAAAAATAAAAAAAAAGATAGAGAAAGAAAGAAAAAAAGAAAGGTAATCATAAAAGTGTGAAGAAAGAAAGCAGGACAAAGCAACAATTATAGTAAAACTAAAGAAAGAAAAATAAACAAAGCAAGGACAAGAAATAAAGGACAGAAAGAATGAAAATAAAAAGGACAGAAGGAAGGAAAAGAAAGAAAAAAGAAAGGATGGATGGAAAGAAAGAAAGAAAGGTAATCATTATGAAATTGTGAAAAAAGAAAGCAGGACACAGAAATAATGATAGTAAAGCAAAAGAAGGGAGCAAAAGAAAACAAAATAAACAAAGGCAGGAAGGAAAAGAAAAAAATTACTCAAGGAAGGGGGAAAAAAAGCATGCAAGAAAGGAAGGAAAAGAAAATAGATCAGAAGGAAGGAAAAGAAAGAAACAAAATGAAGGTTGGAAAAAATAGAAAGAAATGTAATTATTACGAAAGGGTGAAGAAGAAGCAGGACAAAGAATTAGTGAAAGTAAACAAAAATAAATAAATAAAAATAAAATAACAAAACAAGGAGGGAAATGATAGAAAGGAAAAAAGAAAGGAAGAAATGATGCAAAATATGGAAAGTAAGAAAGAAGGGAAACAGAATGAATCAAATAATAACACTAAAAAGAAGAGATTAAAAGTAAGCAGAGTAAAATAAGGGAAGATAAACATGCACAGAAAGTGTCAGAAGAATAAGGAAGGAAACAAGAAAAAAAAGACAGAATAAAGTAAAGAAGGTTTATTTAAAAGAATGGGGAAAGGAAGAGTGACAGAAAAGAAAGAATGATAGAAATATAAGAGCAAGGAATAAAACAAACTAAAGACAATGGAAGACTGGGTTTAATAAAAGGAGGGTAATATAAGTAAAGATAGAAAATGAAACATAATGACATGAGAGAATGAGCACCAGGCTGTCTCAGGTACTGAGAGCTTCTGTGATACCATATGGTCCTGTAACTTGGGGTTTGTGATCAGAAGGCAAATGGACACACCCAGATTATAGGAAGGGGGATAATGTGAGGAAGACTGCATGTGTGTGGTGTAAAAACAGACAGACCCCCATAGGGAGGAAACACAGGACCCTAAAATAGAGACATAACCAGACAGAGTGTGACAGGAAAACACACAAAGACAGAGCAATGACTGTGACACACCCACAAAGCAAGAGAAAGAGTACAAGGGAGGGAGGGACCACAGGAGAGGAGAGCAGCTAACAAGAGACAGGCAGCCAAAAAAGAGAGAGAAAGACACCAGCACAATATAGAGACACCCAATGAGAGCCACGTCTCACTTATACAAATAACAGCAGCTTCCTAGCAGCAGTCACTGAGAGGAGGGGTGGGTGGGATGATAACCCTGGCAACGGGATAAAGATAGAGAGAGAAAGAAGAAAAAAGGAGAGAGAGAGAGGGTTACACCTCGCACATGTACCGAGAGGAGAGAGATGAAAGGGAGGAGAGCAGCCTAAACCCTCTGTGCTCACAGGTAAGTGATGCTGGGACCATCCCCTCACTCCTACCCAAAATTACACTCTGATCACCCATACATACACACCATATTATATTGGCATTTTATATAGCACATCTAATGCACATAAGTATAGGGACGGAGCATGCACATTATTACAGTAGCTATACCTATTAGATTGTAAGCTGTTCTGGACAGAATTCCATTACTCAGAGAAATCCAGGTGGTGATGTCTTAAGATATAATAATGTAGAAGGAGTAAAAAAGGAGAGAGGCAGTTTCTGAGAGACTTATTATAAAGACATATTTACACAAGCACAGACAGGACTTGAGAAAGAGAACATGGAGAACACTTTCTAAATATAGGAACTGTGAACCAGATGGTATATTTGACAGACTGACAGACACACATATACAATATCTATCTATCTATCTATCTATCTATCTATCTATCTATCTATCTATCTATCTATCTATCTATAGGAGTATCTATCTATATACAAAATTATATATACAATATATATATATATATTTATATATATATATATATATATATATATATCATTTTGTTTTGCCCCTGTTCGTTCTAATTTCTGCATTTATACAATTTCTGCATTTATACACTTACATTGCTAAATATACACACCAACTACATAAACACATGGTAATAATAATGCATAAATACAATAACTTTGTTTGCATGAAGAATAAAATATGTATTTTGCAAGAAAAATCCAAGATCTCTTTAGGAGAGTATACATTTGAAATTGCAGTGTTGGAATACATTTGATTCATTATGTCTGTATTGTCACTTTAATGATAATTTATACATTGAGTACCAGTTCCAGTTGGGCACATATTCCTATTTTGTGGCACACCCATGATATAACATGCCATCGTATTTGATGTCACCTGGATATGTTATAGTATTTATGGGACTATTTTCTGTATTATGTGAGAGTAACTGTCTAGGAAAAGAGAGAAGATAATATCCACACCCAAATTAATGGGATATATACATATATTATCCCTAACTGCACAGATACAGTGGACCACAGTTCAACACAACTGAAGTCGATTTCACTGTGTAAGGATCTTCAGAGTCATGTGATGGTCCATCTCTGATAATGGAATTCTATGGTGTTCTGCAGGTCAGTGAGTGACATGTTTAGTTGTGCATGTTAATTTATGTATGGTCTTTTGGGGTGTTAGATATTTGGATGCTATAACCAGATGGTGAAGGCCTAGTGGTAGAGTGAGGAGGTCCAAGAGGGTGATTAGACAAATGTGGGTAGTGTGTGCAATCAAGAAAAACTTAGAATTGTGGAAAATAGCAGGTCTTGAGGTTGTGCTGTATGTGGCTACTGGGGTACACATTTGTGAACTATTGTGCCTTGACAGTATATAATATAAGTGAGTGAAACTTGGAGGAGGAGCAGCCATGGCGTGTAAGGTGGGAAGTGTGGCCCTGGGTGGTGAGCGGTTGGGGCGGTCCATACATTGTAGGCATTTATGTTCAGGTCAAGGACTTTGCAGAAGTGACAAGGAAGAGCTCCTGGTGGTGAACTATTTGGTTTAGGATTCTGGTCTGCTGAGTGAGGTTTGGCTGAGAAATTTCCCTTTATTATATTGGTCCCACTTTCGCCAAGCTTTTGTTTTAATCCAATAGTTTTTATTAAGGACATTCGTAAATTTGTTAACATTTCGTTTCATAATACAATAGAAATATAGCATTAGCTGAGTCAAAAATTGAAACATAAGAAGTTTCTAAAAGATATATGCAGAAATAGTAAGATGAAAACAAGAGGAACTATAAATGTTGGTTATCCTTGTTTTTTTGTTGTTTTTTTGTGCCAAAAAAAAACTTTATAAAGAATACTGTCTTTTTTCGCCAAGCTTTTAATGACTATCCTTAAATTCTCTTTACGTCTGTCCCCATAGCTCTCTTTTACCATCTCTGTAACCACCACCCACCATTTTATCTCTGAAATACCATCTCAGAAAAAAATAATTCTTTCTGTCTGCTGTTAAATATTTTTTTAATATAATTTAATACACTGCAGCAAAGCTGCAACTGTGGATCAATAGGACATTTTAATGTAACTTTTTTTTACAACATCTGCCAAAGGTAAATGGTTATCATTAATATTCACCAAAAGTGTGCCGTTCTGAGGTACCTGACTAATTTGGATTTGTTTGCAAAGTAAAAACCATTTCAATGAGCAGTTTTGCCTTTTCCTAAATAAGGCAAAAATGTAGAAAAACATAGGGCCATACTCTCTTAGCTACTTGCAAATGCCTTGAACTCATAAATTTAATTTTTTTTTTTATTATTATAAATGTTTATATGCATTCTATTGACTTAAGAATTAATTAGTGCCAATAAGTAATATTTTCCGAATATATGATTTTAAGTGTCTATAAATTTACAAATTGGGCAATTGAATCAGGCCCATAGTCATCTGTGCAGTTTATTTAAATACAATTATTACATGCAGTAAGAAATAAAGTAAAGTGTATGGTATTATTGAAGTCTGAGTTTTTACTTGATATGGGCAAACAAGCAGACAAGTTTTATCGCAGTTATCATTCTGTAGAATTTAATTCTACTCTTCTTAGTATCTGTAATTGTAATGCGGAGCAGTTACTTTAAAATGTGACTCATGTATGACGAAAGTGGAAAGAGCATCACGTTTGGTGTAATTTTGTTTGAAGCCAGAAACCCATTGGTATAAAAACAGGTAACCTTCTAAAATGATAACATCTTGTTCGTGATAAGTGTTTATGTGAACCCAAAATAAACTCTTGTATAGTCATAATGCCTCTTACGCACCTAGTCATAAGCCCCTGGGTATATGTCCTCAGCAGATGGAAACATAGACAAAAATAAACTTTACGTTCACTTTCGCTGTGTGACACAGGAACATACACGAATGGGGACAGGCTACAAGTATTAGAATTGTCACTGTTTGAAGCAGATCAATTAAAGGGGCATGGAAATGCTTTCATTCATCAAACACAGCACTGAAAACAAACTTTTATTTTTTAAATTGATGCATATTTCAGTATTTTATAAGAGTTTTGCATACATTGATCTTTAAATAGTCCTCACTATTGGCTGTGTGGTGCTTCCTAGACTTGCATTTTCTGAAATGACAAAAAATCAAAAGCACGCTCATATGGCAATTCGCCCTGTTTGCTGTAGCTAGCAAATGTCTACTTATTTCTTTGGGTTCTTTAGACGGTAAAGATAATATGCAAACATGTAGAGGGGTCTTGGAGTTTATTGTCCCTTCTGTTCAGCTTGCAGCTTGAGTCCTGATGACTTAAGATAGATAAACCACTTGAGTACTGTAAAAGATAATACCGCAGCACTTAACAATAAATAAAACATTGAAACACTTATTGTTTTGTTTTTGTATCTACCACTTTCACATGCAGGCTCTCTCAGTTATCTACTACCCTTTCTGTAAAATTGTACTTGTTTACATTAACCAGATATCGTGCTCCAAATCATGACCTCTTGTTCTTACATTCCTCTTTTTGTGCAAATTGCTTCCCTCCGGAACTTTATTATTAGATTACTGCATTTCAAGAAAAAAAGACACTTGTGTAAAACATAGACATAAAACATTTGTTTTGAAAAATCTAAATTTCTCAAGACTCTTTTTATTAGTACGGGCATCCATTTTGTGTTTGTTACATCACATCCTGATAGCTGGATGATGGGGGTGTGTGTTTGTAGTTATCGGTGGAGGGAGTTGTGGGGGAGGAGGGAACAGACAGGAAACCAGATCCACTGTTTGATAACTGGATAAAACTGCAATTGACACAACACCCCTTTTCCCTCACTGGCCCAGAAACAGATCATTTCATGAAAGGATTCAACCATAGCTCTCCAGTTATATCATCCAATCCCTTCTGTCCTGTTAGCCAGTGGTTCTGAACAGCCAGTCATAGTCCAGTACAAGTTCCTGAGATTAGTCCTCAGTGATAACAATACTTTAAACATAACACTACATTTTGTCATAGATTGATTATTGATGAACTTACATTTACAATGTGCTCTATTTAAATGAGTGCAAAACTAGATGGAATTGTTCAGGATCTTAAAGGTTATGAACATTGGAAGGTAACCAGCAACTACTTGGTACTGTACATGAAGCCTTTGCTTATATGTTTCTTTTAGACCAAGAAACATTTTAGTTACTCTCCTTTAAATTGTGTAAATGTATTACAATGCATAATGTATTTCTCTCTTTTGTAGACACTTCCTTCCTAGAACAACTGCTACTGTTGTTATTCACACGCAACTGACCTAACGGGACAAAACAGGACTTAAGCATGCTGGTGAAGGAGTATCGGATTTGCATGCCCCTTACAACAGAGGAGGTAAGCCGTAAAACAATAAAGATTGTGCAGAATGTGTAAGGAAAGTACCTTTCTGCCTTAAATAGTTATGGAAACATGTTATGACTGAAAATGCATGTAAGCGGACTCCTTGGACTTGTGATTTATATAAGATTAATTAATTAATTACTTTGATCCTCCTTAAAGTAATATCCCTATAAAAGTTAAACTTGTTTACTTGTAAGAGACCCACACAGTACTTGTTTCTCAGTCCCCCTCCTTTGCCTCTTGTAGCTGCCATCTTGCATACCTGTAACCTAGAGCAGCGGTTCTTAAATCTCTCCTCAAGATCCACCAGACAGGCCATGATTTCTGTTTAACACGGTTTGATTAGGTAATTAGGGTCTGCTGAATGCTAATTGTTCCTGTGTTCACACATTGTTAAACTGAAATCATGGCCTGTCTCGTGGCTCTTAAGGAGAGGTTTAAGAACCATTGACCTATAGCACTGTTTATTGTGAGCTAAGGACACTCACACAGAGAAAGGCATTCATGCCATGCTATTAAAAGATTAAAAACGTGTTTTTCACATTTACACAGTTCATATATTACATTCACTTTGAGCATGTGGCAATATTCCTTCAGGCAGTGATAACATTAATCAATCAGTAGTAGATAATAGGTATGTAAAGTCTGCAATGTCAATAGAGATAAAAAGGCAATCCAATAGCATGTTTGATTTTAGCCTATTATATAATTTTAATAATATTTAGTTTTTAAATAGAGAGTTCAACACTTACAATTTTGGATGATTTTTGGTGTCTTTCTAAAATATAGCATATAGTTTGCTTTGTTTTTTTCTTGCATGTTGATGTAATGGCAATCTTTGATTTATTTTTGGACTATAATATCCTGCATGATGCAAAATGATGTATTATTTCAAGAAAGAAAAATTCTGGTACATTTTAAAAGCATTTCATCCCTAAACATTTGATGATTTAAGGACAAGGAGACAGATACAAATGGCAGTCTGTCTGCTTTTTTACCAAAATGATTTCCAGTAGTTTTTGTTACACATAATAAAATGTTAGATATTATCCATTACTAAAGTAAATTTTGCCATTAAGCTCTTTAAATTTAGGTAAAGCTTGAAAAGAATTTGGATTTATATGTAATTTTGAGTGCTGCAGAAAATAAAATTCTACAGCAGCTGAGAACAGTTTGGCCTCTGTGCCTGCCCTTTCCTATTTCAGTTGTGAAATACATTGTATTTCACTAAACATTGCTGATGGTCTGAAATATCAATAAGTAAAGTAGGCAGCTGCTAGTTGTACTTTAGCCAATATACTGGGGGATTTCATAGTTTCTTCCTATACAGTTATGTGTCTGGGATGGGAGGATTGTGAAAAGGAAGCTATTAAGATATCACCCAGCAGTGGTAGAGAGATAAATAATTGATTTAGAGCACCTGGGGAACCCATACATGCAAATACATCTTACTGACACAGAACAACTATTTTATTATTTAATTTATAAAAAATATTGTATTATTATATTTAATTCTAAAGCATGTTAAGCGTTATGAATCAGTATTGGTGTAAAATAGGAAAATGGTTGTTTACAACCATAAATAGCTAAAATTACTGTGCCTTTCTTTTGCGTAAGAGTACTTGGGTGAAATTCTGATTCTAATAGATTTTGCATCGCACGGGATCCAAACACAAGTCAGATGTTTAATAGAAATGCAGTAAATTTCTCCTGAGGATCCCATTTATACTGTAAGTAACATGGAAATTGCTCTAAGATGGGTAATTTCTGATCGCATTGTGTCAAAACGAAGAATGAAATGGAAACACTCTTGTTAGAGAGTAATAGAGGGACAAGTTGTTGTTTTAAGAGAAATTACATGGGAGCTTGGTTTTCTAAGATAAAAATTGCTTATTTATTGTAGAAAAATAAATGATATACTTATCCACAGTGAAAATGTCTGTATCAGTCCTCAAGATCTCCTGTTACCAATTATTGATCTTAATCAAACTCCCTGAGACCAGCCTTGGAATATTTTTTTACAGGAAACCCCAAACACTAAGGTGCTTCTTCACAACTGGACACCGAAACTTATAATAGAAAATGGCTGCCAATACTATTAATCACCAGGATACGCCACATACACTGGGATTGCAATTGACTGATTTCTCTCAGCAACCGCTTCTTATTTTCACACCCAGAGTATCGCTATTTATTCGTTACCACACTGACAATTTCATCTGCTTGTTAGAGAAAAAAAAGAGATATTTTTAGAAAGACGTGTTTTCTTTTTTATAACACGCTTACACTGTAATGTTTTTTTTTCCTTCATTGCATATCAAAAGCATCTAAAATCTAAGTGATCCAGTGTACTGAAGCAAAACAATGTTTGCTCCACCACCTTGTCCTATACTTTCCCCACCAGCTACCAGTTCTAATTTACAATTAGGATCCCATCTCATTAATAGATCATCCCAAGATATTTTGGCTCCATTGCCCGCTGTTTTATTGTCGAGAACAGTCAACCTGGTGTTCACACTGATGGGCTTGGAAGAAACATTTTGACCTGGTTTCCATTTAGGATGAGTTTTCAACAACACAAAATCATTTGCTTATACCTTAGTACATTTGTTCTTCTATGTATATATATTTGTTGACACCATGGCAAACAAATACAGGGCCCTTTATTTGTCTGTTTAAAGCAAAACAAAATTAATGTAAAATCCCTGCAAAATGCAATATTTCCACTACAGTCAGATATTAAACTAAATTAAAAACGTTCATCAGATGCTATTCATCAAAGGTTTTTATATCTCTCAGGCAAGATAAGAAAGATATTATTATTCCACCGAGGTTACTAATTGGATTTATGAAATATTACAGTATCACATATTAGTTGTGAGCATGCGGGTTGTTGCTAACGCTGCGGGCTTGCGAAGCGAGCTGGCAGCCAATGCGGCCCTTGCGAAGCGAAGGCCGCAGTTGCTGGCAAGGAGCGCCAAAGGCCAAGGGGCCGCATTTGTGGAGGTGGAGGCTCCCACGTCGGCTGCAATGAGCCGCAGGCAAGACTTACACCGCAAAATTTACGGACTTAGCATCCACAAATACGAGCCTCAAGACTTAGAAAAAAAAACATTACTAGCTCGCAAAAATATGACCTTAGTGCCCGAACCGCCCGCACATGAAAACATTAAAAACACAATAAAGACACACAACAAACACATAAAAAGCTTACCCACAGCAAGCAGGGGCACCCAGGACCTCTGCAAGTGAAGTTACACCTCAATTTAGGTCCAAAATCAAGAGTTTACACACACGAAAATCCCCTAAGCGAGAGAAAAAATGGCCACAGAAAAAAACGAGGCTACACGACCCTAAACACGCAAAACACCACGAAACACATACAGATTTTCCGAAAAAAACGTACGAGGTCCAAGATACATTATTAACAAGGGCGCTAAATCAGCCACAGCCGCGTAACACATACACATTAGCCGTTATTTTACAACACAATGCGGAAGTACACAGCTACCCTAATGGATTTTCCTTGCGCACGCACACTATTTACGCTACACACTGCACACATTGCTGACACTTACACATCAGCTGCACAACAGTGTAAACCGACATTGTATGCTGCAGCAACATCAAAACAGATTGACAGCTCTTCAACACAATGCTTCCTGCATATATTACTTCAAAATAGGTAAAGTATATTCATTTATGAATTTATTAAATATTTCATTACCATACAAAAAACCACAGCCAACGCTGCTCATAGCACACAAACAACCAACAGCCACGCGATGAGCGCCCAAGGCGCTCAGCGCAAGGCTCGCAATGAGTGCCCGAAGGATCTCGGAACACCAACAAAATTAATGTCTCAACCAAACACTATTACCTGCCTTACAATCTTATTGCCGTCATTTTTTGACGGGCAAGTCGCTAGTCACATATATAGTTGTGAGCAAGCAGGTCGTTGCTAACGACCCCGCAGCCTTTGCGAGGGCCGCAGTTGCTGGCAAGGAGTGCCAAAGGCTTGCAATGAGCGCTTAGCACGAGGCTCACAATGAGCGCCGAAGGATATCGGAACATCAACAAAATTAATGTCTCAAACAAACACCATTACCTTCCTTACAATCTTATTGCCGTCATTTTTTGACAGACAAGTCGCTAGTGTATTTAATAAGTTTTGTTATATTAAGCACACAAGTACCAGGTGATTAATGAACCATTCTTTCTTCAGTTTTAGTGTCCTTGCCACTTTAACTTGGATCTTTTACATGAATGCCTACTTAAAAGGGTTTTTAATACAATCTGATTACTGTAAATCATATGAGATGACAAGGTACATTGTCTTTCTATTCGACTCAGTGTATACAGTGTAGCAGTGTCATAGTACAATATAATTTTGGCCGCATGGCTTCAGAAACACCTTTGCCATTATGAGATAAGTTTGGGAAAATATTTCTTCTTTCTGAATAGATCACATATATATTTTTGTGGCCATTCTGATGAGTTTGACATTAAGTTTAAAAGATGCAGATGAGAAGATTTTAGATATTAAAGTGTGAAGTTGCCAAGTGAAAATGGCAACTGTTTAATGGTATACAACTGATCATCTTGGGAACTGACATGTGGTGAAAAGTGAAGAAGCTAAACCCAAGCTTTGACTCTCGGTTCAGGTCAGTTATAACATAGCCCCTGCCACACAACACGTTTAGGACAGTCAAAATCAGAGACAGCGGCAATAAGGAAAAGAAGTGGGATTAAACAGAAAATGGCTAGGCATGATTCTTGGTTACTAATTTACTATTTGGCAAGAGTCAGCTGTATTTGGATCACAATTTATGTCGTAACGTAAGGTTTGCATGGTGTTTTTTTTTATTTTTTTATACGCAAACATTTCTTGTTATGATTTGTGGATGTCAGCCCAACAAATATTTTCATCTACCGTAACTCATGTCATTGTGTGGGTCCACATCTTTTAAATAGTAAAAATCAATATAAATACCTTTTACATTTATAATATTATTATTTTATTTTTTGTTGCAAGAAATGTTTTCCTTTTGTGGAAACTTCATCTTTAAGCTGGTGCTCCTCCCACCTTTTACAAATTTAGCCTTGGTAGCAGAGAATAATTTACTATTGTTGGGAAGTAGTAGTAAACTCTATCACCAATACCAAGCAGTTTATAGGGGACGGGAGGAGCTTCAACCTAAAAAATGAGTGGAAAAATACCCATTAGAAAAATTAAGCGTGAGATCATGTATTGCCGGGTCTTCAATAGACTGGTTGCAATGCATTACATTACATGTTCCAGAATCTGGTAGTAGACAACTTGGGGTTCAAGCATGCAAGACTGGAGAGGATTGGAGGCAATCCGATTCAATCCAGGGTTAGGTCACAGGGTTACAGTAGAGCCAGGGACAGTAATCAGACCATTTTGGTGACACAGTTAAAGGACTGAGTTTTTGCAATACAGGAACTAAATATGAATGGCATATATATATATATATATATATATATATATATATATATATATATAAACAAAAGTGTTAAAAATAAGCTGTATCCTCTTAGAATGTACTTGCCAAATAGGTGGGTATTCAAGTGAAACAAGTTACTGATCATTGCACCAGTTTAACCACATCATGCAACAGTAATAGTATAAAGCAATGTAAAAAACAGTTTGAAGAGCACTTGTTCAGTGATGTTTGAACAATAGACACAACTACTTTGAAGTGATTTGAATAATTCCTTTGCAGTATATATCTTATATATAATTGCATAAAAGCACCAAAAACTGATTGTAATAGTATATGCTAAAATGGCTTTCCAAGTAGATATATCACTGTAGGTATCAGGGAAAATATATAAATACAACATGTTGTAGAATAGAAATAGAAACATTTTATAATATTGACTACCACTGTAGCCCAAGATCCAACATGTTGTTTACATTGCGAACCTTTTTACATGAAAAATAAATTATATTAAACAGCCCCTGTGGTTATTTTTTCCATATGGTCTTTTGAATAATCTTCATAATGTCCAAAATGGTTGTTTAGGATGTAAAATAAAGAAAGAAATAAGTAAACACAGTCTTTATATGTTTTCCATTTATCCACAGATATACTTTACTGTGTTAATTTAAATGTTTTCCTCACGTTTCTATCCGCTAGTGTCTCAGGGTATATTTTTGTAATCTACTGGGCTTTTCATTAGTCTTGTTGAACACAGAGTGGTAGTTTAAGCTGCCAAATTCCTTTTGTTCAGAGATAAGCATTTTCTGCATTCAAAGAATATTCCCATCTCAGAAAATTGATTAGCAGATGCAAAATGATAGCTCCCACTAATAGTGTATATATGATGACTTGCATAATTGTATATAAAATAGTGGTGGGCATCAGGCTGCCAGTAGGACCACAAGCAACACTAGGGCATTTCCCATGAGGCTTCCAGCCTGGTCCATGGAGAGCGAGAGAATGACTCACTTCATAGTTACATAGTACATAGTTACATAGTAATTAAGATTGCAAAAATACTTTTTGTCTATCAAGTTCAGCATTTTTAGATCTCCTCTGATCTCCTCTGCAATATGTGGATTAGTTGTTAATTGAATTTCCTTCAAAAGTAAAAAATAATGGTGGCTCTAGGTATAGAGTTTGTACAACATTTTAAACAGGGGGTGCTCCTAGGGATAAATTGACAAATATTAACTTAAAAAAGTCCACTTCAGAGGGCACACCTCTGTTTACCAATCTCTATAATTTAAAACATAACTTTTATTAATTATAGATAAAATAATTAATTCTAAAATGTATAAAGAAATGCAGGTTTAGAATTCTGTGGAATATTAATTCATATTTCATGTATGAAGATCAATTTAATAGAGTAGTGAAATGGATTTATCAATAGTAGTACATAGTTACATAGTTACATAGTAATTAAGGTTGAAAAAAGACTTTCAGTCCATCAAGTTCAACCTGTTAAGATCTCCTCTGATCTGCAATATGCGGATTAGTTATTAATTAAATTATTGATTAAATAATTATTAATAGTATAGTATTGGAGAATGAATAAAGAGTTAGTCCATCAAGTTCAACCTTTTTAGATCTCTATTGATCTTTTTAATTTGGACTATTTATTATTATTGTTAATTGTTAATTATTGTTAATTGATCCAGAGGAAGGCAAACATAAAAAAAAAAACCATTGAAACTTTGCCAATTGTCTCATAAGGGGAAAAAAAAGCAAAATTCCTTCCTGACCCCAGAAACTGGCGATCAAATTTCTCCCTGGATCAATATTCCTTGCTAGTTATCTAGGATAGCCTTGAATGCCCTCTTTATTCAGAAATATATCTAACCCCTTTTTGAAGTTGTCTATCGAATTCGCTGTCACCACCTCCTTTGGTAGAGAATTCCACAGTTTAACCACCCTAACTGTGAAGAACCCTTTTCTTTGTTTAAGGTGAAATCTTTTTTCCTCTAACCTCAACGGATGTCCTCTTGTAAGTTGATAATCTCTTGCTACAAAAAGTTCACTTGACAAAGCCTTATATTGACCCTGGATGTATTTAAATAACGTAATCATATCTCCTCTTAGACGCCTTTTTTCTAGCGAAAATAAGTTTAATTTTGCTAGTCTTTCTTCATAACTTAGCCCCTCCATTCCCCTTATTAGTTTTGTAGCCCTTCTCTGTACTTTTTCCAGCTCTAAAATGTCTTTTTTGTGAGGTGGTGCCCAAAATTGTACTCCATATTCCAAATGAGGGCGTACTAGAGATTTGTATAGTGGCAGAATTATATCTTCTTCCCTGGCTTCTATACCCTTCCTAATACATGCTAATATTTTATTTGCCTTTGCAGCCGCTGCTTGGCTTTGAGCGCTGTTACCTAGGTGGTTGTCCACTAGTACTCCCAAATCCCTTTCAATATCTGATACCCCTAGATTTGCTCCATTAAGATTATAGATTGCTTGGCTATTGTTCCTTTCCAAATGCATAACCTTACATTTATTTGTATTAAATCTCATCTGCCATTTAGCCGCCCATTTCTCTAATTTATGCAAATCCTTTTGTAGGGAAAGTACATCATTATCTGATTTTATTACCTTGCACAACTTAGTGTCATCAGCAAAAATGGAGACACTACATTCGAGTCCTACTTCAATGTCATTAATAAATATGTTAAAAAGGAGAGGACCCAATACTGAGCCCTGAGGAACCCCACTTATAACATTAGACCAATCGGAGTATGTTCCATTTACAACAACCCTTTGCTTCCTGTCTTTTAGCCAGCTCTCGATCCATGAGCAGATATTTACTGCAATTCCTGTATCCCTTAGTTTGCTCACTAGTCTTCCATGTGGCACTGTATCAAATGCCTTTGAAAAATCTAAAAAGACTACATCCACTGAGTTGCCCTGATCCAAGTTCCTACTAACCTCCTCATAAAAACTAATTAGATTGGTCTGACACGACCTTTCCTTCATAAATCCATGTTGACTGCTACCTATGAACCTGTTCAAATAGACATATTCTTGTATTCTGTCCCTTATTAACCCTTCTAAAAGCTTCCCAACTACAGAAGTGAGGCTCACTGGTCTATAATTCCCCGGATTTGCTCTAGATCCCTTCTTAAATATAGGTATCACCTCTGCTTTTCTCCAGTCATCTGGTATAGACCCTGTAGTGAGCGAGTCTTTAAAGATTAGATATAATGGTTTGGCTATTACAGAACCCAGCTCCCTCAGTACCCTTGGATGTATTCCATCAGGACCTGGGGCTTTATTAACATTTATTTTCTCCAACCTCTTTTGTATTTCTTCCTGCGTTAACCAATTATTTAGTGAAGGTAGTGTAGCCCCATTATGTTGCAGTGTCCCAACCACTGGTACCTCCCTTGTGTAAACCGACGAAAAGAACCTATTTAGCTCATCTGCCTTTTCCTGGTCACTAATTATCAGATGGCCTGTGTCACATTGTAATGGTCCTATCGATTCCTTCCTGGCCTTCTTCCCATTAATATATTTATAAAATATTTTAGGGTTAGTCTTACTTTCCATTGCAACTGACTTCTCATTTTCTATTTTAGCCAGTCTAATAGCCCTTTTGCAAGCCTTGTTGATTTCCTTATAGTCACATAAAGATGCCTCTGTTCCCTCCTTCTTGTATAATTTAAATGCATATTTCTTTTT
Organism: Discoglossus pictus; assembly: GCA_027410445.1. Lineage (NCBI taxonomy): Eukaryota > Metazoa > Chordata > Amphibia > Anura > Alytidae > Discoglossus > Discoglossus pictus. The sequence continues at coordinate 48,696,212 of CM050172.1, read as the reverse complement.
CCTCATCATGATCTTTAAGTCATTGTTAAGCCACATGGGATGTGATTTACTCCTATTCATTTTATTTCCAAATGGTACATGCTGATTAGTATGTTTATTTAGTAAGGATTTGAATGTTGTCCATTTATTTTCAGTATTCTTCCCTGTAAGTTCTTTGTCCCAGTCTATATGTTGTATTGCTGCCCGTAGCCCATTAAAGTTAGCCCTTTTAAAATTTAGAGTTTTTGTTGGCCCCTTACAACTTTGTTTTTTGTATTCAATCTCAAATGAGACTGTGTTGTGATCACTGTTCCCCAAGGGTTTCCCTATTTTTACATTTGATATTATATCAATATTACTTGTGATGACTAAATCCAAGATGGCCCCATTTCTAGTAGGTTCTTGTATTACCTGGGCTAGATAATGATCCCTGAGTGTACTCAAGAACCTGCTCCCCTTAGCTGAGCTGCTGGTCTCGTTTATCCAGTTTATATCAGGGTAATTAAAGTCTCCCATTATTAGAACTTGCCCATGCTTAGCTGCATTTCCAATCTGTAACAATAATTGTATTTCCTCACTTTCAGCTATATTTGGGGGTTTATAGCATACTCCCACCAATATGCATTTAGAATTAGCTCCTCCACTATTTAGCTCAACCCACAAGGATTCAATGATGCCGTTAGTGCCAGCATAAATATCTTCTCTAACTATAGGCTTAAATTCAGGCTTAACATAAAGACAGATCCCTCCTCCTCTTTTACCATTTCCCCTATCTTTCCTAAATAGGTTATAACCATCCAGATTAACAGTCCAGTCATGAGATTCATCCCACCATGTTTCCGTAATGCCTATTAAGCCCCATTTTTCTTGTACTGCTAATATTTCTAGCTCATCCATTTTCCCAGGCAAACTTCTTGCGTTTGCAATCATACACTTTATGTTGCTATGGCTCTGCTGATGTGAAGTGCCTGCCACTGTATTTGAGGCCCCTATTAATATCTCCCTACTTTCTATTGTAACCCTCCCCCCTTCTCCTCCCCCATGGGTAAATAATTCATCCCTTTCCCTCTCTACCCTATTTACCCCAATACTTCTATATAGTCCCTCCCACCCACCTACAAGTTTAAAAACTCCCCCAGCCGTTCTACCATCCTATTCCCTAGCACAAAAGTGCCCTCATCATTAAGGTGCAATCCATCCCTGCTATAGAGATTGTACCCAAGTGAGAAGTCAGCCCAGTGCTCTAAAAACCCAAAACCCTCTGCACTGCACCACTTTTTTAGCCACGCATTAACCTCCCTAAGCTCCTTCTGCCTCCCTGGGCTAGCACGTGGCACTGGTAGTATCTCAGAAAATACTACCTTGGAGGTCCTTGCTTTAAGCTTATTCCCTAATTCTCTAAAATCATTCTTTAGGACGCTCCATCTTCCACTAACTTTGTCATTGGTACCAATGTGTACCAAGACCGCCGGTTCATTACCAGCCCCTCCCAATAATTTATCCACCCGATCCACAACATGCCGAACCCGAGCACCCGGGAGACAGCAAACTGTTCGATTGCTGGGATCTGGGTGACAAATTACCCTGTCTACCTTCCTAATAATAGAGTCCCCTACCACCAAAACATGTTTGTTGCTCTGCCTATTCTGCCCTCCCTCTTCTCCAGTAGAGCTGTTTGCCCGGCTGTTAGAGGGAACAGCTCTATCTGGCATTGCCATTCCTGAATGGACATCGCCAACAGTTTCACTCAATCTGGCAAATCTGTTGTTGTTGGCCAACTCAGAACTGGCCTGCCTCCTCCTGTACCCTCTGATTCCCCTTCTAACTGTAACCCAGCTACCTCCCTGGCCATCCTCACTAGCCCCAGCTCCTCCCTCCATACTAGGCCCAGCTAAACTGTGCTCCGTGAGCACCAACTCCCTTTCCAGTGGAGCAATATCACTAAGTGCTGCAATTCTCCTCTCCAGATCTTCAATTTGAGCTTCCAAAGAGGCAACATGCTCACACCTGTCACAGAGGTATGGACCCTGGATCATCTGTTCCAGTAGTGCATACATTTGACAGGATGTACACTGAATAAGGTTGCCACTGGACTGACTCATAATTATTATTATTGTATACGAAATTTCAGTGGGAAAAATAAAGAATATAATATAATATATTTATATAAAGTTTTCCTCCTTTGCACTATAAATCTGCCCTCCCTTTTCTTTGAAGGCCCTCCTTTTATTTAAACTCCTAGGCTTTTACTAGAATTGCACTTGATACTGAAAATGTTCGCAAGCTCACAAGTTCCCCTTCTCCGGTTTCTATTAACTTCTGCCTTCTCGCCTGGGCACAATTAGTGCACTCTGCAATTTATCAGCCTTTACTTGTAAGGTAAATCCACTTGTAAACAGGCCCCAAACCAGCTCACAAATCCTTTATCCTTGTTTAACAGTCAAGCCACACCCCTCTCACCTGGGCACACTTAGTGCACTCTGCAATTTATCAGCCTTTACTTGTAAGGTAAATCCACTTGTAAACAGGCCCCAAACCAGCTCACAAACCTTTTATACAAGTTTAACAGTCAAGCCACACCCCTCTCACCTGGGCACAATTAGTGCACTCTGCAGTTTATCAGCCTTTACTTTTTAAGGTAAATCCACTTGTAAACAGACCCCAAAACCAGCTCACAAACCTTTTATACAAGTTTAACAGTCAAGCCACACCCCTCTCACCTGAGCACAATTAGTGCACTCTGCAGTTTATTAGCCTTTACTTTTTAAGGTAAATCCACTTGTAAACACAGTAGTCATTTATATTAATTTATAAACGTTCCATAGAGAGTATACTAGACTCTAGTTAATTAATTGTATAGTGGTTTAGAAAATTGATATCCAAAGTGACCAGTGTTTAAAGTGACTGGTGATAAAGTGACTGATATTATTAATAAATCGAAAAAGTGCTTTTAAAGATAAAGTGCTATTATGATTATTATAATAAATAATCCGTTCAGGTGCTTTTGATGAATATTGAGTTGTTATAACTCTCTATGTGATTCTATAAATAACTCTTATATAGTTAAACGCAATACTTAATAGTCTGTTCTAACTCTTCAACTAACTAGTGCTGCATACATGAACATTCAGATTTTGTCCTATCAGCAGATCTGCATTATTTTATCTTAGGCTTGATTAAGAAGCTTCCATAATCCCCCTCACCTGAGTAATTTTGTAGTACTTGAGTTTTGTTCTATTATTTCATTTATTAACTCTGGACTAAGGGGATAAACAATGCAAGCTGGTGATTCTTGTGGGACCCATGAATGTTCATGTATGCAGCACTAGTTAGTTGAAGAGTTAGAACACAGTGATATCAACATTGTAATTTGAAGTTGAAAATATAATTATTAGTCCATTAAGTTCTCCTTTGATCCTAGTGTTATATGAAATGTGAATTGACCTGGAGGAAAATGCACAAAACAAAAAAAATGAAACAGTGCCAATTGTTTGGTTTTCTATTTCCATTACCTGCAGGATGAGAGGAAGGGAGGTAAAATGGTGGCTGGTCACCACTGCCCAGTGGTTATGCATTCTTGTGTGGTAGAACACGTTAACAAGCTCCTACAATCAATGGCTGACTGGTGAGCAAAGAAAACACTGCCCCCATTAAAACTGTGTTCTGTGGCATTGTTTCTCCACATATGAAGATTGAGGTGGTATGGCAAATTTGCCTGTAAAAGGGACAATTTATACATTTGTGCCATGGTTTACCTGTTAAATACTTCTGCTTTATACAAAGTAGCATTTGTTTAGCTTACCCTTTTCCATGTATACATTAATTATAGACAATCAAAATTGGGGCCACTGTTTTTTACATATAAAGAGCTTTGAAGTCCAACATAAACTCTTAATGAATACTTATTACTTCTTCCTCCAAAGATTGTGTCACAAGAGCATAAGGGTCCCTATGGTAATGGAAGGGTTACACATTGCTTTCTGTTTTAGGGGGATGGGGTAGATTAGAGTTATGACGTTAAGGTTGGTGACAAGATGACAGATCCCAGGTGTTACCTTAGTAACACTGACAGATCTGCATTGTTTAAGAGGGTATTTCCATTAGCAGGTAAATTGTTCAGGAATCGTAATGGAGGAGATGAAAGGAGGGGATGCAAGAAAAAGTGTGTGTGGGGTTGGGGGGACATATGGTACTTAAGAATGGTACAGAGTATAAGAAACTACATTGCAAGCCTTTCTGCATTGTATTATATGTAACTTTATGCATAATCTATTTAGTTTGCCTAGTTTCATGAGTAAGACATCTGTATCAAAGTAAACCTAGACTGGATAAAATACAAAAATAATCATAATAACAAGATATAGTAGATAATGAGACTGTCAAGACAAAGGAAATGGAAAGACATATGGACAAAAAATAAAGAAGGGATAGAAAGAGGGAAAGATAAAAATAGAGGAAGGGATACAATAAAAAAATAAGATATTCAAAAAGAAAATGAAAGAAAAGGGAAAATAAAAAATAAGGAGATTAAGACAAAATAAAAAGAAAGAGATTAAGAAAGAAAGCAAAACAATAAAAAATAAAGAGGAATGGAAAGAAAAAATGAAAAGAAAATAAAGAAAAAGTAGGAATGATTAGAGAAAAATATTGAAAAAAGCAAAGAAAAAAATATTGTAGTATAAAAAAATGTCATATAGAAAAGCAGAATAAAATGTGCAAATTACCATTACCACCTTGGTCACACTGCAGTCAGTAGCCAATTTATCAAATAATCACATGAGTTCCGCAACTGGAAAAAGTAAACTGGGTCACAGATCTTGGTGTCTTGGGAGTTAACATTGATGTATATAGTTGTCAAAACCTACAGATGAAGCTCTTAATAATTACAAAAGTTCCATCATTAGCAGAAATATTTAATTTAGTTAGGAAGGTTCTCATGAAAAATGCCAATTAGAGATTAGAGTGTCACAGTACTGATATAATAATATAGTAGTGTAAATATAGATATTTGTTTGAAATACAAATAATTGCATGACTTGCCTATTGAGTATGGTACTTTGGTGCTATTCACAGTAATATTCAAGGGCAAAATAATCACTAATTACATTCTAATAGGATATTTAGTATGACAGAACAAGACACAAGATAATGTATAAAGAAGAAGAAAGGAACAAACAAAGAAAAAAGTAAATTATGAAATAAATATTAATAAAAAAACAAGAAAAAGAAACAAAGAATGAGAAATAAGGAAAGGAAGGAATAAAGTACGAGAAGCTAAATAAAAAATAAATCAAGTGCTAAACAACACAGAAATCAAGACAAAGGAAAGAAAGTATTGAAGAAAACAAGCAGGAAGAAATAGAGCAATAAAAAGAACGGCAAGGAAAGAGAGCAGTTAAAAGAGGAAATTGTTTAAGAATGAGCACAATGTACGTTGTCTCAGCAAATGTCCAGATTCCACCAGGTTTCCGAAAAGTCTGTTATGAAAATGAGACCCTTAATGTGGCTCAATGTAGCAATAGGTTAAAACCCACAAACACACGTATATTTCCATACATGTGCACTATTGAGCATTGATACTGATCCAAATTACTGTTCTGTTTATAAACCATGCATACAGGATACTTTGGACCTCCCTAGGAGACCTCCTAGATCACAGCTCTTCATGGCCTATCTCGGCACACTACAGCCATGCACAATACTTTTGTAAGCACCCCCAAAGAATATTAGTGAGTGAAAAAAAAAGAGAGAGGGAAAAAGTAAAGAAAGAGCAAAGGAAAATAGAAAGGGTAAAGATCAGAAGAAAAAGTAAAGACAAGGCAATAGATTGAACAATGAAAAAAGGTACAAATATAAATGAAGATTACAACAAAATAAAGATTAGTGAAGAAAAACAATGATAATGCATACAAAGTGACGGATGAATGAAGATATAAAGTGATAGAAATAATAAGTTAAGCAAGAAATCCAGATGAAGGAAAGTGATGTTTTACCTGACTTCTTGGTGAGCATACCCTGCTATCTCACTATCAGTGGTTAATCCTTTATTATAACTTTGCCAATGTATTTGATTTGTGTTTGACACGGTGGATGGCCACTGAATTACCCATTCAGCTCTTATCATTTACTAGTGAATTGATGCAACATTTAAAGCTTTTACCTCTTGTTGCTCTGTAAACATTTACCCAGACCTGTCTCCAAGGGCACAATCAGGCTGAGGGTTTTGCAGAGGGCCTGACCTATTTATAAATTTCCCATCCGTCTTCTATTCACCACTTACTGTCTATGTTACACTGATTCCAAAATATTGCACAGACTATTCAATTCCAGCTCTATGTGCAGAGAAGAGATGTATATAGGTTTTATGCAGCCCTCATCCCACAAGTCTTCTAAATGGCCACTTATGTCACACATTTGCTGTAATACGTACAACGCATTTTTTACCATTGCACAAGGTTATTTTAGCATGACGGGTGAGTGCTCCAGGGGGTGATACTGTTTTTTCAATTTCTATACAGACTTTTTTTGCAACAATGGTATGACCCATTTCTAGAAAACAAAATGTCCATGTTATGCACATCCAGTAGAAGGAAGAACTGGTTTCTCCACTGAGCCGAGTAACTTGACATACCCTGTTTATAATTAGCATGGAGGTTCTGACTTTATTGAAAAGATGAATTTTCATAGTATTAAATGTAAGTATTCTTAACATTTTCAGCACTTAATTTTCACTCAGATAAAAACATTTATAAAAAATTGTTTTTTAATATACAGAAGCAAACTTGTGATTTCAGTCAGTGTTTGTTTCATTTTATGACTTATCCTTTCCAGCTCTCTTATACACCATATTTAGAATTAGTCATATAGGAGTTCCTGACATTATTTCAAAGCTGTATTTCTAGCCATTTCTCTTTTCTCGTGTACCCAGGGCTAGATTAACTATTAAACAAAATAAGCATGTGGTTAGGGTATCAAAGGAAAGGGGGCACCACAGAAATTTTCCATTGCTGGATTTACCATGGACCATATGGTGCAAAATTGCAAATGGTGCAGCTGAACCAGGTTAAACAAAAAGGGCACCCAACTATAAATGGAAAAAGTACTTACACATATATACAATAATAATACACTGTATTAATAAGTTAATTATATATATATATATTGTAACAGTATATTTTTAATGACACTAAATTGTGCAAGGTAATTAAATCAGATAATTATGTACTTTCCCTTCAAAAGGATTTGCATAAATTAGAGAACTAAATTGCAGAAGAGATTTAAACGAATAAATGTAATTTTTTGCATTTGGGAAGGAAAAATAGCCATCCAAAAGGGATTGGATATATTTATAAATAAAAAAGGCATTCAGGGTTATCCTGGATAACTAGAGAGGGAGCATTGTTCCGCGGTGAAATCTGATCACCAGTATCTGGGGTCAGGAAGGAATTTATTTTTTCCCCTTTTGAGACAATTAGCAAAGTTTCACTGGGTTTTTTTCTGTTTGTATTTTTCCAACCTCAATTACTATGTAAACCTGTTTACATTTTGATTTAGATATATATAAAGGCACCACAATCTTTTAAGTGCTAAGTGCCTCTAAAAGTCTTAATCTGGCTTTAATAATCTGTCTTAATAATTAAAAATAATAAATAATAATAATAATAATTTGGCCCTGCATTGACCTCTGCTATTTCTATCTACGTAAGCCAAAAGCATAAAGGCAATTTCAGAGAAAGACTTCACTTTGAAGATTCCGCCAATATATAGAAGCTGTCATGATGATAATGCTTCCATTCCAAGGCATGAGAAGGCTGTTATATAGCACAGCTAACATAGTTACATAGTTACATAGGCCCTCATTCAATTGCGAGTTGGCAAATTCAATAGTGCTCTAAATAAGCACATAACATATTTTTTTTAAATAAGTTTTTAGTTAGTGAAAACCTTGCTTTTGGATAGATGTTTACTAACTAAAAACGTCTTTAAAAAAAGATGTTATGTGCTTATTTAGACCCCTATTCAATTGGGCAAATTGCAATTGAATGAGGGCCATAGTATTTAGGATTGAAAAAAGACTTTCAGTCCATCAAGTTCAACCTTTTAAGATCTCCTCTGATCTGCAATATGCGTATTAAATATTAATTAATTAGTTGTAGATAAAAAAAAAAAAAATCCCTCCTGATCCCAGACACCTGCAACCGGACTTCTCCCTGGATCAATACTGCCTCGCTAATTATCCATGATAACCCTGAATTCCCTTTTTAATTAGAAATAAATCCAGTCCCCTTTTAAAGTTACCTATCGAATCCGCTGTCACCACCTCCTCTGGTAGAGAATTCCACAGATTAACCACCCTTACTGTGAAGAACCCTTTTCTTTCTTTAAGGTGGAATCTTTTTACTTCTAACCTCAAGGGATGTCCTCTTGTCAGTTGAAAACCTCTTGGCACAAAAAGCTCCCTTGACAAATCTTTATACTGACCCTGGATGTATTTATATAAGGTAATCATATCTCCTCTTAGACACCTTTTTTCTAGAGAAAATAAGTTTAATTTGGTTAAACTTTCTTCATAACTTAGTACCTCCATTCCCCTTATTAGTTTTGTTGCCCTCTGTACATTTTCCAGCTCTAAAATGTCCTTTTTATGAAGTGGTGCCCAAAATTGTACTCCATATTCCAAATGAGGGCGTACTAGAGATTTGTATAGTGGCAGAATTATATTTGCTTCCCTGGCTTCTATACCCTTCATAATACATGCTAATATTTTATTTGCCTTTGCAGCTGCTGCTTGGCTTTGAGCACTGTTACCTAGGTGGTTGTCCACAAGCACTCCCAAATGCCTTTGCAGCTGCTGCTTGGCTTTGAGCACTGTTACCTAGGTGGTTGTCCACAAGCACTCCCAAATCCCTTTCAATATCCGATACACCTTGATTTGCTCCATTAAGATTATAAATTGCATGGCTATTTTTCCTTCCCAGATGCATAACTTTACATTTATTCATATTAAATCTCATCTGCCATTTAGATGCCCATTTCTCCATTTTATGTAAATCCCTTTGGAGGGAAAGCACATCACTATCTGATTTAATTACCTTGCACAACTTCGTGTCATCAGCGAAAATGGAGACACCACACTCCAATCCTACCTCTAAGTCATTAATAAATATGTTAAAAAGGAGAGGACCTAATACTGAACCCTGAGGAACCCCACTTACCACATTAGTCCAATCAGAGTATGTTCCATTTACAACAACCCTTTGCTTCCTGTCTTTTAGCCAGCTCTCAATCCATGAGCAGATATTTACTGCAACTCCTGTATCTCTTAGTTTGCACAATAGTCTCCCATGTGGCACTGTATCAAAAGCCTTTGCAAAATCCAAAAAGACTACATCCACTGAGTTGCCTTGATCCAGGTTCCTTATTAACTCTTTTAAAAGCTTCCCTACTACAGAAGTGAGGCTCACTGGTCTATAATTCCCCGGATTTGCTCTTGCTCCCTTTTTAAATATAGGTATCACATCAGCTTTTCTCCAGTCATCTGGTAGAGACCCTGTGTTGAGTGAATCTTGAAAAATTAAATATAATGGTTTGGCTATTACAGAACCCAGTTCCCTCAGTACCCTTGGATTTATTCCATCAGGACCCGGGGCTTTATTAACATTTATTTTTTCCAACCTCTTTTGGATTACTTCCTGTGTTAACCAATTATTTGTCAAAGGTAGTGTAGCCCCATTATGTTGCTGTGTCCCAACCACTGGTACCTCCCTTGTGTATACCGAAGAAAATAACCTATTTTGCTCATCTGCCTTTTCTTGTTCACTAATTATCAGATGGCCTGTGTCACATTGTAATATTCCTATAGCTTCCTTCCTCGCCTTCTTCCCATTAATATACTTAAAAAATATTTTAGGGTTAGTCTAACTCTCTTTTGCAATTAATTTTTCATTTTCTATTTTAGCCAGTCTAATCGCCCTTTTGCAAGCCTTGTTGATTTCCTTGTACTCCCGTAAAGCAGTCTCTGTCCCCTCTTGTTTGTATAATTTAAATGCCTGTTTTTTACTGTTAAGCCACATTGGATGGGATTTACTCCTTTTACTTTTATTCCCACTCGGTATATGCCGATGTGTATGTATATTTAGTAAGGATTAATGGTTAATTACTTTCTACTGAGCATGTGTGGGGCATGGGAGAAAGTTTTTCTTTAAAATATGTTTATGATAATGACTTACATAGCTGTGAATGTTGCTGGTATGTTACATATTTCACAAACATATAACATATTTTGTGCTGAGTGTCTGCTCCCCCTTCAGTTTTGCCTCCCTAGACCTTAACCTTTTTTAGCCAATTTATACATCTCTATCTAGGAATTAATGAATAAAATATGAAATGTGTTTTATTGCTCTGGATGTGTTTGGTGGAGTATGTAGGAAGCATATACCATAAAATCAAGTCACAACTGCAGTTTTTATTGTGCTTTTGAATTATTTTCCTATGTCACCTTTGAGATGGTATAATTATTTTTGGCTTAGGCAACCAGAGTGAAATTATTTATGAGACTAACTAGGAAGAGCTGCGGTACACTGCATTTGTTTAGGACATGCTCTATGTTTTTGTACCCATCAGAATATGTGTTGCATGTAAAATTATATTATTGGCACAGCTGCTACACCACTCAACATGGTAGGAAGCCAACATGTGCATGCTTGACAAACTGCAGTTGCATATTTAATCAAATTCTATTATTTAAAATGACACTGTTGTAAAAAGCAGTGGGTGTTTGTTTTATTCAACCCCTATTTCCTCTCGTTCAATACTGGGCCAGATCCACTACCCAAAGAGAGATCCATACTATATAAGTAACCCCCTCCCCATAGAAGATTATCAAACTTAATTAGAGTCAGCTTTATACTAACAGTGCTAGCTTTTACCAACCATCCCCCAAAAATCAAACACTATAAATTATAAAATAGCTTTAGTGAGCCTTTTGGTACAAGTCAGGACAACAAGTAAAAAGTAATTCAAATAGAGAATAGGGGAGGCAAGTGAAGAGAGCTGGGTATAAAAAATAATGGATCAGCATTGCAGTATGGACAGGGGTCATCAAAAAAAATGTTGTAGAGTGGTTTAACATTGAACTCAGGTATTTTTTGGATGGCCCATTTCCACCGTCTAAATATGAAAATGTAGGATGTTGTTTGACAACTCTGAAAAATGTTCTTCCTTGACAGTTTATGTAGTATTGCCACATGTTTAGTCGTTCAGTTGTGTCTGATCTCTCTGCTATGACCTGCCCATCTTGAGTCACCCTACATGGTATAGCTCACAGCTTCATTGAGGTACACAAGCCTATTCACCACAACAAGGTAGCAATCCAGATAGGGAGAATTTCCCCGGTTTTCCCTAAACACGTATTAGAAGGAGATTTTGGGCATGGGTCAGGCCTCTCTCCCAGTGGCCTAGGGGCCAGGCTCTAGTCCCTACTTAAACTAGTAGTTGTTTGTGAAGTATGTAACAAACTAAAACATTAGCAGCTTTGGACATAAAAACATTTTTAGAAATTTTTTGGGAAGTTTGTCGTTGTTTGTCATCACTACATCACTTCCTGAGAGCTGGCTGATGGGAGGTTATCTGAAGACTCTGTCTTTGTTACATGATTTCCTGAGAGCTGGTTGGGGGAAGGCATGTTTTCAATATATCAGTGGAAGCAGTGGCGAGAGAGAAGTGGGCAGAGAAGTCTGAATGCTTTGTTAGATAATTTGATCTGACTGAAATTTACACTACAACTCTTGCAGTTCAGAGGCTCAGAAGCAGACTGTTTGCATCCCAAAATGCAAGAATCGCTCTCCAGAAGTGTAAACTCCTCTCTCTCAAACACACACACACAACTTCTTCCAGGTGGTTCTATTAAAGGCATTAAAATCTACTATTTTCTAATTAAACATTTCCCTAATTAATTATGCTTTTAGTCAGACTTAAAGTTTATATATATATATATATATATATATATATATATGTTTCATACAGTGGTCCTGTAAATCACAGTAAAGCTGTGTAAAGCTGTGATTGTATTGGCCCCTCTGTAGACTGTGGTAGGTAGGTTTAGATTTCTATTAGGTGCTAGGATGGGCTACATAGGTGCATTGGTTCAAGGAACACCTGTTACTTTTTGTCACCGTCCACCACCAATACACTAGGGATTCTCAGGTTATAAAAGGGGTTACGGGTTACCAACAAATGTGTTGTAAAATGGCCAAATGGTGATATACTGTATTTTAGTTAATTTCTGTTTCTTCTGTTCAGGGTAAACTGACTGGTATTTCGGGGCTGGTCACTCTAGTGAGTGGGGCCAGACTGATATACTTCAGGATATTTCTCCCTGTGAAGGGCACAAGTGAGCTAAAAGAGGTCGCTCTCAGAGTGGGTTATCATGTCCATAGAACTAACCTATTAAGGTTCGTTTGTAGTCTAATGAGCCCCTCTGACGTAGTTCTGAATGCTTTGATTGGTTAGTTTCTTGTGGTTATCTACTGTGGCTAAATTCCCATAGTGTTAGTCTGTGTGGTTAATAAATGTCAGTTTTGCTTCTAATACTTCCATGCGAATGTGTGTTAATTTAGCACATCCTAAGACCTAAGTTGGTGTTGGTTCTTATATTAAAAATCTTTTTTTGGAAGCCCCTAACTGAAACTTGAATCTGATGAAAACTCCCCTTTACCAACTTGAGTGTTGCAGAAATGCTTGGCAGGACCTTAGCAATCGTATATATTAAAGATTCACTTTAGTTCAACAAAATAAAGAAACTTGTTTGTCAAGTATGTACCAAACTAATAATTTCAGCAGCTGTGTGAGCTATGGGCATAAAACATTTTTTGGGAAAATCTAACATTTTATAGATTCTATTAGTAAGTAGAGGAGTCCATTTTATAAACGTTAAAACACATCCAGAGATTTGTCTTCCCTAGATTTGCTTCATTAAGTTTATAAATTGCATGGCTCATTTTTCCTTCCCAGGTGCATAGCCTTACATTTATTTGTATTAAATCTCATCTGCCATTTAGTCTCCCATTTCTCTAATTTATGCAAATCTCTTTGGAGGGAAAGTACATAATTTTATGATTTAATTACCTTACACAACTTCGTGTCAACAGCAAAAATGGAGACATTACTTTCCAGTCCTACTTCTAAGTTGTTAATAAATATGTTAAAAAGGAGAGGACCTAATACTGAACCCTGAAAAACCCCACTTACCACATTAGTCCAATCTGAGTATGTTCCATTTACAACAACCTTTGCTTCCTGTCTTTTAGCCAGCTCTCAATCCATGTGCATATATTTACTGCAATTCCTGTATCCCTTAGTTTGCACAATAGTCTTCCATGTGGCACTGCATCAGAAGCCTTTGCAAAATCTAAAAAGACTACATCCAGTTGCCTTGATCCAAGTTCCTACTAATCTCCTCATAGAAACTAATTAGATTTGTTTGACCTGACCTATCCCTCATAAATCCACGTTGGCTCCTACTTATAATCCTGTTTGAATAGGCATATTCTTGTATATTATCCCTTATTAACCCTTCTAAAAGCTTCCCCACTACAGAAGTGAGGCTCACTGGTCTATAATTCCCCAGATTTGCTCTTGCTCCCTTCTTACATATAGGTATCACCTCTGCTTTTCTCCAGTCATCTGGTAGCTTCCCTGTGTTGAGTGAATCTTGAAAAATTAGATATAATGGTTTGGCTATTAGAGAGCCCAGTTCCCTCAGTACCCTTGGATGTATTCCATCAGGACCCGGAGCTTTATTAACATTTATTTTTTCCAACCACTTTTTTATCTTGATCTTTGTGATTAACTCAATCTCTACTTCCACTTCGAGGCTTAAATACAAGACTACATTAAATGAAGATTTAATATGAAGTTTAATTTAAATATTATTTCCCCTGAGTAAGTGGAGCAATGTGCTTCTTATGTTTATGCATTTTATTTGTTATTAATGTATCTATAATACTTTGTAACATGAGCAGCTGGTGGCGAGGCAGCCTATGGATATGTATTAGTCATATACAACCTCTGCTGGCGCAGCTTGCTTAGCCAGTTTAAATCAGTTGTTTTATTCATTCTAAGCAATTTAAGATGCAATAGCAATATTAAAATATCAATGCTACACATGATTAAAGAACATAATCAAAGGTATTTAAAGCAAAAGGAAATATTAACACATAAACCATTTAAACATGCTTCAGTATTATCATCATTACGTCCTCCACTCATACTAATGTATTATTCTCATACTGTTTTCCTTGCACTCATCTGGTAATTGTAAAGAGCTTTAAATCTGTTTTGAACACAAAAAAAACACTGTGTAATAAACTGTTATTTTTATAAATCTCTCCACTACATCATATAAATGAGTGTTTCCAACATATTGCTTATAACTTTAATTTATCAAAGGGTTTTACTGTTTTTCCACAATCAGCTTGTGCTTTACACAAAGTCATCAGGAAGAGAGAATCTAATTAGGTAATGTAAACTGGACTATCAGTAAGTCATGACCATATTGCCAGCAGGCAGCTGAATTTCATCCGCCTTTAAATCTCAGAGGAACTTGTGGCTTCTGCTTCTTATGATTTTTAAGAAAACAAACATATTGAGGGAAATTCACTGAGTTATTGGTATAAGACATGATAGGATACAACACATTGCAAGAATGCATCACAGTCCTTCACAGTATTCACTAATGTCATTTTTAAGTAACTACACCTGTCGTAGCAAGCTGTAATGATCCACAATGATAGGGACGATTTGTGGGCATGTTTGTTGTGTATAAAACACTAGCAGTGTTCACCATCATTGTATTAACAAAAGCAGGGGTAGAAACTTTCTGGGAGCCTGTGCTCCTAAAATATGTACTGCTGGCTCCTAAATATTTTGTATAATATTTTGTTTAACCCCTGTTCAGCTCTACATAATGCAAACTGTACTAATAACAATAATGCATCTCTATGAAAGGTTTCCTTCCAGGATCGTAAACAATCTTCCTGGCTCCTAAGTTTTGGATATTTTTGTATACGTCTACACTAAAGCCTATCTCTGGTTCCGTCCCAGTGCAGCTGGCCAACATAATGGCTTGAAGCCTTGCAATGAGCCTGTTCTCATAATTATAAGCTTATTGTTATTCTTGTTTTAATGAAAGCTGCAAAACTGCAATATTTCTAATCCATCAGTTTTTATTAAAACAGGAATCACATATTACAAATATAATACAGTGATAAACACATAAATTACCTTTGTTGCATATTTGGAGGTGAATCATTGAAATTTAATTTCAATTTGCAATTCCTGTGCATTATTAAGTAACTCTCCACTCTAATTGTGACACATGAATAATTTTAATCAATACAAATGCAAACTAAAAAAGTATAGTAGTACATCACAGACCTAATTTAAATACAGTGTTAGTGAATAACAAAGGTTGTTCTGCAGTAAGCTGTGATAAAGTGCAGTAAATCTCCCCCATTACCACTTTCCTCTGAGTTGATCCAAATGTTAGCTAGGAACAGCAATGGGGAAAATACAGAAACAGGTGATGGAGCGAATGTTATGTATCTCTTCATGTATGTATCCTGTATGCATCTACTGTATATCTGTGCCAACATGACAGCAATATGTGGGTATCCTATCCTCTCCTCTATTACCAACATCATCAACTAGTAAAAGATTCCACCTTAAAGAAAGAAAAGGGTTCTTCACAGTAAGTGTGGTTAATCAGTGGAATTGTCTACCAAAGAAGGTGGTGACAGCGGATTCGACAGATAACTTTAAAAAGGGGTTGGATAGAGTTTTGAGTAAAAAGGGCATTCATTGTTATCCTGGATAATTAGAGAGGGAGTATTGATCCAGGAAGGAATCCAATCACCAGTTTAAAAAAAAATTCTGTTTGCCTTCCTCTGGATCAATTAACAATTAATCTGCATATTGCAGATCAGAGGAGATTTTAAAAGGTTGAACTTGATAAACTAAAAGTATTTTTTCAGCCTCAATTACTATGTAAATATGTAACTGAATTTCTTATATTTCTTTTTGCGATCATCAAACATGGACCTCTTACCCTGGACCACTAATCACCACCTAACATCTGATATTATTCTTCACTGACAAGAACCCTCATTCTTTTAAGATTGTGAGACTGGCATATGGCGATATTATTTGACTCCACTTTCAGTATTTCATCACTTTAAGTTACTCATATTTTTTGTTTGTACTTGTAACACATTTTTAGCAACAACTCTTTTCTCTTTGAAGAAAAAAATAAACTCTAATCCACTCTAATACCGCAACTCTATTCCTGAACCCAGTTATCTTCACTTCAAATCATCAGTCTGTAAAGCTTAAAATATTAAATATAAAAACCTAATAATGCTGCAGTGCCTCCAATGTTTGAGCTTTTGTGAATTTAGTCCTCAAATTGCTCACGGTATACATCATTTAAAAAAATCATCTAATTTATCATAATCTATTCACACTTCTTCTTTCAGAGTCTTTGTTATGGAATTCAATACTATACTGCATTCTTTCTCCTTAGTTTCCAATATTTTAGAAAAAAAATTGTAGGTTACCATATGGTTATTTGGCCTGATAATTATGTGCATGGATTTGGAAAGTAAATTAATCAAACCAGCCTTATGACTTTATGAGTAGGTAAGGGAGAATTTACAGCAAGTGAACATAGAAACCTTCAGACGGATTATTTGGTCAAATAAAACATACATTATAAAAAGTTTAGTTTTCTAATAACCAATGTATCATTATTTGATAACAAGTCAAAATAATTTAACTGTCTTACATTTCAGAACCAAAATCAGCCTGCCCGTGATAGCATTTTATTTCCCTGTGTAGTTTGATGCAGGCTGCCATGTTTCATATTGCATATATTTCAAGTCACACCTATGATAACAGATCTACAATGTGCTTCTGCTCTTCTTTGTACGTATCCATGTGAGCAGGCTTGGAGAGTGAGAGGGAGTGATATATCTATGTGGGCAGGCTTGGAGAGTGAGAGGGAGTGATATATCTATGTGGGCAGGCTTGGAGAATGAGAGGGAGTGACATATCCATGTGGGCAGGCTTGGAGAGTGAGAGGGAGTGATATATCTATGTGGGCAGGCTTGGAGAATGAGAGGGAGTGACATATCCATGTGGGCAGGCTTGGAGAGTGAGAGGGAGTGACATATCCATGTCGGCAGGCTTGGAAAGTGGATGTCTTGATCAATGGTGGGTAACTTGCTGTCCAACGCAGAATGCTGTACCTAATTCTACAGCGAGCAGATTACTCAAACTTGTCCCCAAAACTGTTTTTTGTTACTGTCTATTCCTCTAATCCATCTCTCTGATACACAGTGATTTTGCAGTTGTTACTATGTATAAAAATAAATGTGAGGTCCTTGCATGAAATGCACTGTCCATCTCCGCTTTTGATCTTTGTTGCCACAGCTGTGACTGAGAACTTTTTTCCAACAGAGATGTGACAGCTGGTTAAAGGACCACTGTGGTCAAACATTAAAAATAGTCACTTTTGAAGAACTACACATGAATATAAAAAAACAAAGCCTCTAATTTATTACTTATGTGCAATTTTGCTGTGGTTGAATCTATAATTTTAGTTTACAGTCATCTGCTTCTCAAGGTGGGAAGAGACTTTGAATACACAGGAAATTTGTATCTGCAAAATGGTATTTTGGTATACACAATTACCAGTGCATTGCTGAGGTCTAATGGAAGGCTCATTATTTTACAGGTTGACTTATTTGTATTTATATTCTGTTAAATTTATGTTTCTATACTTTTAAAAGAGTTTTAGACTCTAGAAGTTAATCAGTGAGAGTTTAGCATGTCCTGAATTGCCTATCACAATGTGATAATTGGATATATCATAGTTTCCATCTGTAATTATTAATAGTAATAATAACTTTGTGTAAATTGCCTATTCTTTCCCTAGAGATCTGAAAGCTCTTCACAACTAAAATTAGAGAAAGATTTGTTGTTTTACAAAAGAAACTAAATGCCAGATTAAAATAGCATGATAATTATAAATCACAGGAGGGAAATACTGAATTGTTTAAGAGCAATTGTGAAAATTGTTTGAAAGCACATTGTCAATGTGCCACAATGTATTCATGTTTCTTCATGTAAACCATATTTATATAGATGGCCATATTTTGGTTCACATGCTTTTGACTAAAATTGACACAAAGAATGTAAACAACTTTTTATAAGGTTACTAGGGATCAGAACATTAAAGACCGTAGGGATCACAGACAACGAAGACTTCAAACCATGTGAGTTTATACCATTGCTGCTCAACTCGGTCAAAGATTTTAATACCTCTCTGCTTAGGTGTTCAGGTGCTCTCTGCTAATCTTTGAGTTACTTTGTATCATTCTTTCCAATAATCCACTTGGTTCATTCAGAAAAATATTGTAATCCTGGACTTTTTGGAGGCCGTTGTCGGACCTAGTTGCCCACCACTCATATATGCCCCTGTGTATTATCCAAGTTGTATAATTTTTGTACAGGTAAGATGCCTTGGCCATGGAGAAAGGATAATATAATTTTGTCTGCATATGCTCGCATTTTCATAACACAGCATTGAATTGTGTAACCCACTTTAATTTTCCCCAAGGTGTATTTCAGGTATGGAACTAGAGCACAAGAGTTGCTAAATGTTTTTGTTTTATATAAATGTAAATTAATTAATGGGTGTCCCCCTTAATGTAATTGTTTTGCAAAATTACACTTTGCTTACTTCTAAAAATCCCACAGCTTAACAGACCATGGAACCTCACTCTTTCTTCTTGTTCACTCTCATGCAAATTGCCATTTTTGACATATGTGACCTAAGGCTGCTCCTACAAGGAAGACTTCACTGTTGGATACAGACACACAGCATTACACTGGTGGCATGGGGCCCTACGCTGACATGAAAGATGGCAGCCTTAATGAGGGTGAACAGGAAGAAAGTGTGAGGTTACATAAGCGGATTCTTCTAATTAAGTGAAGTGTACAATTACTTTAAGGAGGATAAAGTTAAGTATAATCTATTACAAGATGTGAATATTTACAATTTAGCCAACAAATTTTAAGAATTTCAAAATGACAATGACGAATTATAAGAAATATAAAAACAATATAAAAACATTGGAAACGATTCAAAGTATAATTGAATTCACTTTTCTTATAGTATACAGAGGTATTAACTGCTTCTTATTACTTTAGAATCATGGGAGTTGTAGTCCAATTAAGATAACTGTTAAACACAGATTCTTAAACAGATGTTATTGTGTCCTACAGGTTTTTTAGAAAAAAAGGATATATCACTCTATGATTAAATAATCAAGGAGAAAAATTCTCTATTGTCACATATTTACAAGTGAGTAAGGATTCTAAAATGTACAACCTTATGCACTTTTCTTATATAGGGTACTGTTTGCAGTCTGAGTGGTAGTACAAATTACCCTAAACTAAGGCAGAGAATTGGAGAATGTTTATCTCATCTCTCAGAGACTTACACTGTTTTTCTTAACTCATATCCTTTACTGATCTTGCCTATATATATTGCTTATATATATTAGACCTATGGCTAACAGATAACTATATACAACTAGCGAATTGCCCGTCAAAAAATGACGGCAATGAAATAGTAAGGTAGCTAAATTAGTAAATGAATATATTGTACCTATTTTGAAGCATTGTGATGAAGAGCTTGCAATCTGTGTTGATGCTGCTGCAGCATTAGTGGTGTGGAGCTGCTGTATAAGCATGCTGAATGTGTGCAGTGTAACACTGTGCGTGCGCGAGACCAAACCGTTAGCGTAGTCGTGTACTTCCGCATTGGTGTAAAATGGCGAGTAATGTGTAGTATAGGTCTGTATCGGAATATCCGTAGGTGTTTTGTGGTGTTTTGCGAGTTTCTTGTGGTGTTTTGCGAGTTTAGAGTGCTGTAGCCTCGTTTTCGTTTTGTTCGGCGGCCATTTTTTCTCTCGCTTCGTTTTTTTTTTAGTCTCTAAACTGTTTTATTTCGAGTAAAATCGAGGTGTAAGTTGCATTTTTGAGGTCCTGGGTGCTCCCTCTTGGTGTAGGTAAGTTTTTTATGTATGTGCTGTGTGTATGTATTGTGTTTTAAATGTTTGTATGTCGGCGTGTTGCGTCCGATGTTTGCGAGGTCGTAATGTGTGGTAACGTGTTTCGTACGTTGTTTGCGTGCCTCGTAAAATTTAGCGAGTGTCGTAATTTGTGTGTCGTGTTTTTGGAGTAGCGACGTGAATTTTGCGAGGGTTTGAGGCCCTTGCCCAGTGACCTCGCCAGCAACTGAGTCCCTCGCTTCGCGAGGGGCCTCAGTTGCTGGCATGGAGCGCCTTCGGCGCTCCATGCCAGCAACTGAGACCCGTGCCCAGTGACCTCGCCAGCAACTGAGGCCCTCGCTTCGCGAGGGGCCTCAGTTGCTGGCATGGAGCGCCTTCGGCGCTCCATGCCAGCAACTGAGACCCGTGCCCAGTGACCTCGCCAGCAACTGAGGCCCTCGCTTCGCGAGGGGCCTCAGTTGCTGGCATGGAGCGCCTTCGGCGCTCCATGCCAGCAACTGAGGCCCTTGCCCAGTGACCTCGCTTCGCGAGGCCCGCGGCTCGCTACGCGAGGGCCGCGGCTCGCTTCGCGAGCCACGGCCCTCGCTTCGCGAGGGCCGCGGGCTCGCTACGCGAGCCCGCAAGCGTGAGCAACGACTCGTACGCTCACAACTATATATGTGATCGAAACATATATTAACAAGTGTAACAGGATCCACAAACGTGACTTAAATACATAGAATATCCAGCATGTGTGGTGAACTGATGCATAATTAACCCTGCCATTAGTCTGATCCATTCAATTAGCAATATTGCTTGTACTAATGTAAATAAAGATAAAAGCCTATCTCTTGCTATCCCATATATGATTAGAAAGTCATCAAATAAAGCTTTATAAAAATTCTTAGATCTTATTTTTAAAAAGTAAGTATGATTTTTGTTTCGGGAAAGAAAGAAGGGGGCTTCTCAAAATTTATATACATGGATTTTTCCATTCATATCCACAGATTGATAAGTGGATTAATGTCTGGGATATTATCTCTGTCAGAGTCTATGGGCTAAAGTATTTCTATATTGTATTATATCACTTCAAGAAAATGTGTTACTAAATTTAAATAAATAGGAATAATTGGGTGAAATACAAGTGAATGTTACTGTGTTTTTTATATAATATATAAATGAAGATTATCATAAAGTTAAGTATCCTAATTAAAACATTTATATAAAACAAAACACATAATACTGATGTCTAATGCCTGACTGTAAGCAGCACTTTTCAAAATCTTCTTTCATAATACCCCCTCCATGTCCCTGTAAAGTAAATCATGACTGTATATGCATCCGCTTCCATGTAACAGAAACTGATTTTATTTAGTAATATCTGCATGTAAAACACCTGCTGTTTGTGTCATAGCCCCATGTAAAAATCACTTTATTTCAGTAACAGTCTAGCATGTCTCTAAGTCTAAAATGAAAATGTCAGAGAAGGTGAAAATTAACAGACAGCAGTACATAACAAACAAGAGAGGGTTGACAATGTTGATTTAATGTAGATAGTGCTGATAGATCTTAGCTGTTTTTAATCACACTTCAGCTGCACGTCAGTTAAGGTTAAAATGCACAGTGGTTTTTATTTCTTTTAGGTGACCCCTGAAATGATTTAGCTATCCAAACCACAAACTGACACAGGGGAAAATCCTTGCTTTTTTATCAAACAAATAAATAATGCAAATTACTGTATATATTTATGATATATGTTCTGGTTGATTGTAGAAAGAGATTTAGTTGATTTAAGCCTCAATTTTTATAAATATTTCTATTTTATAATACATATTCTAGATCCTTAAGTCAGGGGTGTGGTTTTTTTTTTTTTTACATAGCACCAAAATAATTTAGTCTATCAAGTTCAACCTTTTTATATCTCCTATGATCCCTGTAATTAGAGAATTGTTAGTTGGACCAGTACCACAAGATAAAAACACTGCCAAGTTTAAGGCATATGGATTATTTCCCTGATCAATACCTCTCCTTCTTTACATGATCATTTAGCTATCAATTATTGTAGTTTATGCAAGTCCTTTTTGGAGGGAAGGCACCTCCTGGGCTGATAGAATTACCTGCAGAGAAAACATGGAGACATTAATCACAACCCTACTTCTAAATCATTAATACATAAAATAAAAAGATGAGGGCTTGAGATACTCCACTTACCACATTAGTCCAATCCAAGTATATTCATTTATTAACACAACTCTTTGTTTTAAGTCTATTAACCAGTTTTCTATTCATGTGCAAATATTTACTGCAATTTCTGTGTACTTTATTATGTACAATAACCTCCCATGTGGCACTGTATCAAAAGCCCAAAGTCCAAGAGACTATATCATCTGAATTACCGTTACAGGCTTTTACTTACCTCCTCCATCTTGCCTCATACTTATTATCTTGTTCAAATGAACCTATTCGTGAATACAATCACTGAGTAAATCTTTCTAAGGACTTTCCTACTATTGAGGGGAAGTTTACAGTCACGCAGTCAGGAGATGACACAAATACTACAGTGTCTACACTATCAGTTGAATATACACTTTATGCAGAACAGCATTTATTGAAACAAAAGCAAACCAAGAATGAACAACTGTATGTATCAAAACATGTGAAAACAATTTATTTTCATATAAATCACCATATAAAATCAGTGAGAGGTTTATCAAACTCCTTTTAAAATCTGGTAAAAAAAAACAACATAGCGATCAAAATATACAGAAGTAGCATAAAATTGCTTAGGTTATAATGTTAAAATCTTATAGTCAAATATCTATTCAACAGAATATATTTGGTATTAGAATTCAGTGGTATGGCATATGCATAGATCAACAATCAACATACTCCATGATGGCAGCAAATGACAATATTAGGCAAAAACAAACAAACTATATAGCAGCCAGGATACATATATACTGAATTAGGATAAAACCAGTAGATAGAATATAAAAAGGCAATAGTACAGTGCCTTGCAAAAGTATTCACACCCTTGACTTTTTACCTATTGTGTTACATTACAGCCTTAAGTTCAATGTTTTGATAATCTGAATTGTATGTGATGGATCAGAACACAATAGTCTAAGTTGGTGAAGTGAAATGAGAAAAATATATACATAAAACTATTTGATAGAAATAGAAAACAGAAAATGAGCATTTCCGTATGTATTCACCCCCTTTATTATGAAGCCCATAAAAAGCTCTGGTGCAACCAATTACATAGTTACATAGTAGTTACATAGTTACATAGTAATTAAGGTTGAAAAAAGACTTTCAGTCCATCAAGTTCAACCTGTTAGGATCTCCTCTGATCTGCAATATGCGGATTAGTTATTAATTAAATTATTGATTAAATAATTATTAATAGTATAGTATTGGAGAATGAATAAAGAGTTAGTCCATCAAGTTCAACCTTTTTAGATCTCTATTGATCTTTTTAATTTGGACTATTTATTATTATTGTTAATTGTTAATTATTGTTAATTGATCCAGAGGAAGGCAAACATAAAAAAAAAAAACATTGAAACTTTGCCAATTGTCTCATAAGGGGAAAAAAAAGCAAAATTCCTTCCTGACCCCAGAAACTGGCGATCAAATTTCTCCCTGGATCAATATTCCTTGCTAGTTATCTAGGATAGCCTTGAATGCCCTCTTTATTCAGAAATATATCTAACCCCTTTTTGAAGTTGTCTATCGAATTCGCTGTCACCACCTCCTTTGGTAGAGAATTCCACAATTTAACCACCCTAACTGTGAAGAACCCTTTTCTTTGTTTAAGGTGAAATCTTTTTTCCTCTAACCTCAAAGGATGTCCTCTTGTCAGTTGAAAATCTCTTGCTACAAAAAGTTCACTTGACAAGGCCTTATATTGACCCTGGATGTATTTAAATAACGTAATCATATCTCCTCTTAGACGCCTTTTTTCTAGCGAAAATAAGTTTAATTTTGCTAGTCTTTCTTCATAACTTAGCCCCTCCATTCCCCTTATTAGTTTTGTAGCCCTTCTCTGTACTTTTTCCAGCTCTAAAATGTCTTTTTTGTGAGGTGGTGCCCAAAATTGTACTCCATATTCCAAATGAGGGCGTACTAGAGATTTGTATAGTGGCAGAATTATATCTTCTTCCCTGGCTTCTATACCCTTCCTAATACATGCTAATATTTTATTTGCCTTTGCAGCCGCTGCTTGGCTTTGAGCGCTGTTACCTAGGTGGTTGTCCACTAGTACTCCCAAATCCCTTTCAATATCTGATACCCCTAGATTTGCTCCATTAAGATTATAGATTGCTTGGCTATTGTTCCTTCCCAAATGCATAACCTTACATTTATTTGTATTAAATCTCATCTGCCATTTAGCCGCCCATTTCTCTAATTTATGCAAATCCTTTTGTAGGGAAAGTACATCATTATCTGATTTTATTACCTTGCACAACTTAGTGTCATCAGCAAAAATGGAGACACTACATTCGAGTCCTACTTCAATGTCATTAATAAATATGTTAAAAAGGAGAGGACCCAATACTGAGCCCTGAGGAACCCCACTTATCACATTAGACCAATCGGAGTATGTTCCATTTACAACAATTCCATTTACATTACCTTCAGAAGTCACATAATTAGTGAAATGAAGTCCACCTGTGTGCAATCTGAGTGTCACATGATCTGTCATTACATATACACACCTTTTTTGAAAGGCCCCAGAGGCTGCAACACCTAAGCAAGAGGCACCACTAACCAAACACTGCCGTGAAAACCAAGGAACTCTCCAAACAAGTAAGGGACAATGTTGTTGAGAAGTACAAGTCAGGGTTAGGGTATAAAAAAATATCCAAATATTTGATGATCCCCAGGAGCACCATCAAATCTATCATAACCAAATGGAAAGAACATGGCACAACAGCAAACCTGCCAAGAGACGGCCGCCCAGCAAAACTCACGGAACGGGCAAGGAGGGCATTAATCAGAGAGGCAGCACAGAGACCTAAGGTAACCCTGGAGGAGCTGCAGAGTTCCACAGCAGAGACTGGAGTATCTGTACAAAGGGCGACAATAAGCCGTATGCTCCATAGAGTTGGGCTTTATGGCATAGTGTCCAGAAGAAAGGTATTACTTTCAGCAAAAAACAAAATGACACGTTTTGAGTTTGCGAAAAGGCATGTGGGAGACTCCCAAAATGTATGGAGGAAGGTGTTCTGGTCTGATGAGACTAAAATTGAACTTTTTGGCCATCGAAGAAAACGCTATGTCTGGCGCAAACACAACACATCACATCACTCAATGAAACACCATCCCTGCAGTGAAACATGGTGGTGGCAGCATCATGCTGTGGGGATGTTTTTCAGCAGCCGGGACTGGGAAACTGGTCAGAGTCGAGGGAAAGATGGATGGTGCTAAATATAGGGATATTCTTGAGCAAAACCTGTACCACTCTGTGAGTGATTTGAGTCTAAGACGGAGGTTCACCTTCCAGCAGGACAATGACCCCAAACACACTGCAAAAGCAACACTTGAGTGGTTTAAGGGGAAACATGTAAATGTATTGGAATGGCCTAGTCAAAGCCCAGACCTCAATCCAATAGAAAATCTGTGGTCAGACTTAAAGATTGCTTTTCACAAGCGCAAACCATCCAACTTGAAGGAGCTGGAGCAGTTTTGCAAGGTGGAAGGGGCAAAAATCCCAGTGGTAAGATGTGGCAAGCACATAGAGACTTAGCCAAAGTGACTTAGAGCTGTGTTTGCGGCAAAAGGTGGCTCTACAAAGTATTGATTTTAGGGGGGTGAATAGTTATGCACATTGACTTTTTCTATTATTTTGTTCTATTTGTTGATTGCTTCACAATCAAAAAAATATTCAAAATTGTGGACATGTTCTGTAAATTAAATGATGCAAATCCTCAAACAATCCATGTTAATTACAGGTTGTGAGGCAACAAAACACGAAAAATGCCAAGGTGGGGTGAATACTTTTGCAAGGCACTGTATATAGTGTGACAAGCTAAATAAAATGTTTATAAATGTATAAGATTACACAATAAATGATTTTATAAATCCTTAATTTATCAAAGCAATCAGTCTGTTTAGATAAAGTGTGCAGAAGAAGAAATTCATGGATCGAGAACCATATCCGGAGTGTGATTTCTAATACCTTATTTAAAGTTGTATCCACTTTATAAAAATGTAACAGAAAGATTGTATATAGGCTATTTCAACCCTTTTATAAAATAGAATAGAAGCACCCAGCTATACTTTACCAATTGTGAGGGTATAAAGTAGACCCCTGTCTCAGTATGACTCTTTCTTAGATTTGGTTAGAAGTAATCCCCTTTTGGATCGCTACCTTGTTGTGGTGAAGGGGCTTGTGTACTTCAATAAAGCTATGAGCTATATCATGTATGGTCAGCCAAGATGGACATGTCATGGCAGAGAGGTCAGACAAATCCCTGTCCACTGGAGAAGGAACTGGCAACCCATTCCAGTATCTTTGCTAAGACACGTTTATAGACAGGCACAACCAGAGACATAAGGATATGGCAACGGAAGATGAGCCCCTTAGGTCAGAAGGTGCCTACCGCATTACTGAGGAAGAGCAGAGGGCAAGTACAAGTAACACCAGATCTAATGAAGTGGTTGGGCCAAAGGCAAAAGGACACCCAGGTGTGGATGTGTCTGGAGGGGAAAGGAAAGTTTGATGCTGCAAAGATCAATTCAGAATAGGAACTGGAATGTTAGAGCTATGAACCAAGGCAAACTAGATGTGGTCAAGAATGAAATGACAAGGTTAAACATTGATATCCTGGGAATTGGTGATCTTAAATGGACATTTCACATCAGACAACCACCAAATCTTCTACTGTGGTCAAGAACCCTGCAGAAGAAATGGAGTAGCCACCCTAGTCAATCAAAGAGTGGCCAAAGCAGTGCTCAGTTACAACCCAATAAATGACAGAATTTTTTCAATTCAAATTCAAGGCAAGCCATTTAATATCACAGTGATCCAAGTCTATGCTCCAACCACAGATGCTGAAGAGGATGAAGTTGTCCAGTTCTACGGAGTCATTCAACATGTCATAGATATAACACCAAGAAAATATGTTACTATCATCATAGGAGATTGGAATGCTAAACTGGCAAATAACTGGTAAATTTGGCTTTGGAGTACAAAATGAAGCAGGTCAGACATTAGTAAAATTCTGTAAAGATAATTCTCTGGTCGTAGCAAACATCCTCTTCCAACAGCTTCCGAGACAACTCTACACATGGACATCACCAGATGGATAACATAAAAATCAGATTGACTATATACTTTGCAGCCAAAGATGGAGGAGCTGTATACAGTCAGCAAAAACAAGACATGGAACTGACTGCAGTGCAGACAATGAGTTTCTTATTGCAAAGTTGAAAATTAAACTGAAGAAAAGAGGGAAAACCATTAGACCAAGTAGATAGAAAATAAATAATATCCCTTGTGAATATGCAGTGGAAGTAAATAATAGATTTAAGGAACTAGACATGGAAGATAGAATGCCTGAAGAACTTTGGACAGAAGTTTGCAACATAATCCAGGAAAGAATATCCCTAAAAGAAAGAAAAGTAAGAAGTCAAACTGGCTGTCTGATGAGGCTTTGAAAGTAGCCCAGGAAAGAAGGAAATCGAAAGGTAGTGGAGATAAGAAAAGATTTGTCCAACTGAATTCAGAGTTCCAGAGGATCGCAAGAAGACATTCTACAATGAGTGGTGTAAAGAGATTGAAGAAGATAACCAAATGGGTAAATCAAGAGATGTCTTCAAGAAAATTGAGAACCTAAAAGACACCTTTCATGCAAAAGTGGTTTTGATAAAAGACAAAAATGGTAGGGACTTAACAGACGAAGATCAGATAAATAAGAGATGGCAGGAATAAACTGAAGATCTTTACAGGAAGGGTCTTAACAGCAGTGATGTCCTCAATAATTTGTCCAATGAATTGGAGCCAGACACCTTGGAGAGTAAAGTGAGATGGGCCCTAGGATGTCTTGCTGATAATAAGGCTGCAGGATGTGATGGAATCCCAATTGAACTATTCAAAATACTACAGGATGATGCTGTAAAAGTGTTACTTACCTTATTCCAACACATTTGGCCAATAGACTGGAAAAGGTCAGTCTACATCCCAATCCCCAAAAAACGCAGTGCCAAAGAGTGCTACAATTATCAAACAATTGCACACATTTCACATGCCAGCAAGGTAATGCTTAAGATTCTACAAGCTTGACTCCAACAGTATATGGACCAGGAACTATGCAACAAAATGCGGCATATCCTTAAAGATATGGGAGTACCAGATCATCTCATCCTTCTCCTAAAGAATTTGTATGTCAACCAAGAAGCCACGGTCAGAACATGGGACAAGAGAATGGTTCAAGATCGGAAAAGGAGTGCGACAAGGTTGTATATTGTCACCTTATTTATTCAACTTAAATGCAGAGTACATTATGCATAAGGCTGGACTGGATAAATCCAAAGCCAGAATCAATATTGCTGGAAGGATTATCAACAACCTCAGATACACCAATGATACTACTCTGATGGCTGAAAGTAAGGAGGAACTAAATGACTTATTGTTGAAGGTAAAAGAAGAGAGTGCAAAAGTTGGCCTGCTGCTTAACTTTAAAAAGACGAAGATCATGGCAAATGGCAATCTCATTTCCTGGCAAATAGGCGGGGAAGAATTGGAGGCAGTGACAGATTTTATTTTCCTTGGATCCAAGATCTCTGCAGATGGTGACTGTAGTCCTGAAATTAAAAGACGTTTGCTTCTGGGGAGGAAAGCTATGGAAATCTTGGACAAGATGTAAAAAGTAAAGATATTAAACTGTCAACAAAGGTCCGTAAAGTTCAAATTATGGTATTCCCATTAGTAACATACGGATGTGAGAGCTGGACCATAAAGAAATCTGAGCGCCGTAGAATTGACGCCTTTGAATTGTGGTGTTGGAGAAGATTGCTTAGAGTCCCTTAGACTGCACAAAGATCCAATACTTCAGGAAATCAAGACAAACTGTTCACTAGAAGGTATGATCATGAGGCTGAAGCTCAAATATTTTGGTCATATTATGAGACGGCAGGATTCCCTAGAAAATACTCTGATGCTGGGAAAGATTGAAGGCACAAGAAGAAGGGGACGACAGAGGCGGAGATGTATAGATGAGGTCACTGAAGCAATGAACATGAACTTGATGGAGCTCAGAGGGGCAGTGACTGAGGGATGCACCTGGCATTCTGTGGTCCATAGAGTCACAGAGAGTCGGACGCAACTGAATGAGTAAACAACAACAAATCCCCTTTTGGTCTTCTTTTTAGTAAAAAAATATAAACATAATAGGTGTAGTGAAAAATCACAGAGAAAAGACAAAAGGACAGAAGTTTATGGCAGAGTGCGACAGAGAAAGTGAGTCCTGAACCTCCCCCTGTCCTAATAGATAAACTATTTCCTTTTCACCCACTCCCAGTCACCAGATTTATTTCAACCAATGGCAATAGCCTCACACCATGTTTGTATACACATACATGGTTAAAACATATCAATACAATTGTGTATACATGTATTTATGTCCACTAAGGTGCAAACTTGCTCTATGGTCCAACTATAAAATAATATGGAATGCAAGTGTGACCTTCTAAGTGATCACTTGAGCCAAATTATTTTTTATGTTTAAATGGAGCATTGTCTGCTATCTGCACGTGTTTTTTAGTGCATGGCTAAAACAATGGCAAATTGAACAAATGTGTAAATCTAAGTATATGTATTATCATCATAGGACCATCTTATAATCACAAATTCAAGGTTGCTGAGCCTCCTGAAACTATTCAGCGTTGGCTCAGCTCCCACTTTTGGTAGACCCAGAAATATTTGTGCGCACTAGAAAAATTATGAACCCTTCATATGAGGAAGGCCACCCAGCATAAGTATGTATGTATTTACAGTGGTAATAAAACCAACAAACAATCTAAAAAAGTAGATACTATAGATGATCTTTTGTATCTACAAATGTCACAACATTACTGGTCTTTAACTCTCTAAATCTCCCTTCATAAATAAATATATCACATCAGCTCTTCACCTAGTCTGTGGAGATTAAGTCTTGTAAAATTAGAAATAATGGCAATTTATTACAGAACTTTTATCAGTAACCTTGGATGTATTCTATATGGACTTGGTGCTTTATTTACAATTTTTTTTCATGGCACAGATTTTTATCTGCGTTAACCATTTATTCTATAAGGGTAATACAGTCCAATTTTGTTGAAATACCTCTTCCATTTACACCTCTCTAGTGTACAGAGAAAAAAAAAACACTTATTTAGCTCATCTACCGTTTCTTGTTTATTATTATAGAGATGAAATCAGGATCATCTCTATGCAGATGACACTCAAATCTACCTCTCAGCACCTGATTTAACACCCCCTCTTCTAGCACATGTTTCCAACTTCCTCTCAAACATAATTTCCTGGATGTTCGCCCACCATCTCAAACTTAACATGTCTAAGACCGAACTCTTAATCTTCCCACCATCTACTACAGCGTCAAATCCTCACATCTCTCTTACTGTCAACAATTCCATCATTACTCCCACCTCCCAAGCCAGTTGTCTTTGGGTTCTACTGGACCCCATCTTCTCTTTCATTCCACACATGCAGTCACTAACAAAATCTTGTCTTTTCAATTTAAAAAACATTTCCAAAATACATCACTACCTTACACAAGTCACAACTTAGACTCTAATACAATCCCTCATCATATCCCGTCTTGACTACTGCAACTCACTTCTGGCTGGCCTACCACCCACCTGTCTATCCCTCCTTCAATCCATTTTGAATGCCTCCGCTAGACTCATCTACCGTACTAAACACTCAGGGCCTCATTTAATTGTGATTTGGCCAATTGAATAGGGCTCTATATAAGCACATAGCATATTTTTTTAAAGAAGTTTTTAGTTAGTGAAAATCTTGCTTTTGAATAGATTTTTACTAACTAAAAACGTCTTTAAAAAATATATGTTATGTGCTTATTTAGAGGCCTATTCAATTGGCCAAATTGCAATTGAATGAGGGCCTCGGTGTCTGCAGCACCTGTCATTCACTCCACTGGCTTCCATAGCCTCCAGAATAGAATTTAAAATCATGATCCTAACTTACAAAGCCCTCAACAACACAGCACCCCCTTATATCTCTGCTATCTCCAAATATTCCCCACCCACCCTCTTCACTCTGCCAATGAATTTCTTCTTTCTTCCTCTCTCATCACCTCCTCTCATTCCCGCCTTCAGGACTTTTCTTGCGCTGCCTCTATTCTCTGGAACTACTTGCCTCGCTCCACTAGATTATCCACCTGCTTCAAATGCTTCAAAACCTCACTAAAAACACACCTGTTTAAAGAAGCCTATAACCTGCCTCCTTAACATGCAAACTGCATTTCTCACCCTCCTGTACCACACCCAAAACCTTTAGATTGTAAGTCTTCAAGTTTTCAATCTTGCAATGTGCTTTGGGGTAAGCTCTATGGTCACTGGATTGTAAGCTCAAAGACAGGACCCTCCATCTTTGTAATGTGTTAGTATTGTTTTGCCTTGATCACAACTTACTGTATGTATAGTGCTACGGAATATGTTGGAGCGTTACAAATAAACGATGATAATAATAATATTGTGCTTATCTCTCATTTTAAGGTTCAAATATTGTCTGTTATAGTTGTTTGTCCATTTATATATTTTTTAAATTAGGGTTCATTTTAATTTTCTTAGCAATTAACTTTTCATTTGCTAGTTTAGCCAGTCTAATTGTTTTTTCTTTGCAAGACTTACTATATATTTTGTATGCACATAATGCTGTCTCTGTTCCCTTCTGCTTGTACAATTTATATGCTGGCTTTTTCTTCCATTTCCATATATTGTATTTAGATCATTATAAGCCACACTTTGTTCGTTACTTCTTTTTTTAATTTCCAGATGGTGTGTAAAGGGACATTGGAGTTTTCTGGATTTCACTAGAAATATAATATACTTATGTATCTTTACTTTTATGTATTTTATTTTATTAAGAAGTGCTTAAAAGCTCTGATTGTGTCTGCCCTCTGTAACTCACACAGCTCATGAAAAACACACATTGAAGTGCAGTATTTTAAATCAACCAGTCAGTGACCTCTCTCAAGTAGCATGTTGCATAATGTTGCCACTAATTGGTTACTATGAGACAGTGCAACCATTGTACTTAGAAGTACACTGTCTTCATGAGCTGAAGAGGCACAAACCAGTTGGCAACTATTTTTTAAGATTGTAGGCAGAATAGCTTGTAAGCGCTTAATATAATAAAATACACTAAAGTACAGCAATACATAGGTATAATGTTTTCCTAGTGACATTCAGAAACCTGCAATGTCCCTTTAAAGGTTCTCCATGTATTTTTTTTTTGTATTTTCTGACCCTATACTATTGCTTTTCTTAGTTAATTTTAAATGACACTGTGATATGATCACTATTTACTAAGGGCCTCATTCAATTGCGATTTGGCCAATTGAATAGGGCTCTATATAAGCACAGAGCACATTTTATTACAGAAGTTTTTAGTTAGTGACGACCTTGCTTTTGGATAGAAGTTCACTAACTAAAAACTTCTGTAAAAAAATATGCTCTGTGCTTATATAGAGCCCTATATAATTGGCCAAATCAAAATTGAATGAAGCCCTAAGTGTTCCCCTACCTAAATAGACATTATCAGCTTTAATACATTGTGATTCGGACAATTGAATAGGGCTCTATTTAGGCACATAACATATTTTTTACAGAAGTTTTTAATTAGTGAAGACCTTGCTTTTGGATAGAAGTTCACTAACTAAAAACTTCTGTAAAAAAATATGCTATGTGCTTATATAGAGCCCTATTCAATTGGAGGAATTGCAATTTAATAAGGCTGTATATCAGGATTATTTCTAATGACTAGATCCAAGTTCTTGTACAATTTAGGCCAAAGAATGATTTCTTAGTCAAGTCAAAAACCTGCTCTCCTTATCTAAACTACTGGTCTTATTTACCCAATTTATTTTGGGGTAGTCAAAATCTCCCATTATTACAACTTGATCACGATTTGCTGCATTGCCAATCTGTCATAGCAATTACATTTCGTCATTTTCACTTATGTTTGGGGGTTTAAAGCCAGTCTCTACCAAAATATTTTTGGGATTTCTACCTCCACTATTTATTTCTATCTAAAGGTATCATCACTAGCACCACACATATATTTACTGATTATAGACTATATCTCCTAAATATGTCTTATCCTGCTAAGTTAATTCCTCAGTCATGGGAAATCACGTTTCAGTAAAGCTTATCATATCACATTTCTCATTTACCTCTAATATTTCTAGCTCCCCCATTTTTTGTTAAGGTTCTTGCATTAGTAGGCATACATTTATGGTTATTATAATTGTAAGTACTTTATTTGAGTTACTTAGCATTGCCTAAAGTAACCCTTCCCCTTTCTCTACTCCCAAGAACAGTTAATTAATTCCTCATCCCTTCTACACATTCTACCCCGTTACTCTTATCTTGTCCCTCTCCCCAACCCACTACTTGCAATCCTATTTACCATTGTCTCCCCAGTACACAAGCTTACTCTTTATTAAGGTGCAATCCATCACTATCGTAGAGATTGATCACAACAGTGAAGTCAGCCCAGTGGCACTGAGGGCCACAGACTAATAAAAGGTCTGCAGATTAAACATTTTCTAAATTGAATTGTATTATACGTGGTCTATTGTGGTACTGATTGGCCATTATGCAGGATGTTGTCCTTTGCTGTTGTTATACTGATGTAATGCACCACTAATGTGTTCGAATTTGTGCATGTCCTTGGCTAAAACATGCTGCTGGACACAAGTATCACATTCGACCCTCAAACTGCACTTTCCCCATACTTTATACATGGAATTTTCTTACAGTAAACTAACATTGACGTTTAGCATTTTGAGCTAACCCTCAGTCTTTCTGGTCCACCCACAATCATTTGACTACAGTCACCTGTTTCTGAGTATACTTATCTCGTCTGTGCAAAGCAATGGGCGCAATGGGCTAACCAGTAATAATGGAAATGATCTCTCATTATTAATAATAATAGTAATAATAATAAATATAAATACACACATATATATATATATATAATTAGCTTATTTGGTGTGATCATTTGTATCACAGTGTGCTTGTTTGTTTCTGTGGTGGCAAAAATAATGCCTCTCATTATTATGCAATTATTATGCAATTAGATACTCTCCGTCACACATTAGGATACTGATCTGAATGTTGGCTGCATATTGGCATGACGGAGTCACAAACAATACTCATTGCCTCTGAAATTTTTTTGCAGTACAGAAAATAGATGTACAAGCCATTATACCTACTAAAGAATGTTTAAAAGAGCATTAAAATTGGCTATACATTGCACACATGTATAGCCATAGTTAAAGTTCTTTTACACTTTCTTCAGTAGGTATCTCTGGTAGATAGAATAGGGTGCATTTTATGGTCCGGACTAAATCTAAACAAAAAGATATTGCTTGTTTATTGTTATTTCATAACAAGAATTAAGTTGCAGATTCCTTTTCATATGTTTTTCACTTTTACTTATGGATTACAATTGTTTAGAAAATATTAGTTTACCGTATATACTCGAGTATAAGCCGACTTTTTCAGCACAATTTTTATTCTGAAAAAGCCACCCCTCGGCTTATACTCGAGTGAGGGTCCCCTCAGCACACCATTCCTCTTCCTTCCTCCTCCCCATCGTCCTCTTCCCCATCCTCCTCCTCCCTGTCCTCCTCCTCCCTCCTTCCCCTTTCCTCATTCCCCCTTCCCCTTCCTCCCTCTCACCTCTTCTCTGTAACCTCCGATCAGCTCCTGAGCGCGTCTTATGGCTATAGCGTGTCACGTCATTAGCATATGCCGGTTCAAGAGAAAGGCATAAGACACGCTGCAGTGCTCCGATCAGCAGCAGGAGGTGATACAGAGAAGAGGTGAGCGGGGGGAGGATAAGGAGGGAAGAGGAGGGAGGAAGATGAGGGGAAGAGGAGGGTGAGAGTGGGAGGAGGGTGAGAGGGGAAGGGGGAAGAGGAGGATGATGGGGGAAGAGGAGGATGATGGGGAAGAGGAGGATGGGGGGGAGGGGGATGAGGGGGTTGGGGGCAAGAGGAGGATGAGGGGGAAAGGAGGAGGATGAGGGGGAAAGGAGGAGGATGAGGGGGGAGGAGGATGAGGCGGGCTTAGAGCTCATAATATATGTTTTTGTTGACCCTATTTTCCAGTTACACAGCTAGTTTACTGTATTTCTTTAAAATAAATATTCAAAAACATTTAACCTACTGATGCCTCAATTAATGTATTTTTATTTGTGAAATTTATCAGTAGCTGCTGCATTTCCCACCCTGGGCTTATACTCAAGTCAATAAGTTTTCCTGTTTTTTGTGGTAAAGTTAGGTGCCTCAGCTTATATTCAGGTCGGCTTATACTCGAGTATATACGGTAATTTAGGAAAATTTCAGAGACCTGGGGCCTTATTCCAATGCGATTTGGCTAAAAAGTTCTGTAAACAAAATATACTCTGTGCTTATATAGAGCCCTATTCAATGGGCCAAATCGCATTTGAATGAGGCCCCATATAAGCTGGGTATTGGTGCCACTATATGCAAAAAATATATATATATAAATTTGCTTCCTGGGCATGGCTGCTAACAGCCAAAGTTACTACAGATCACAGCCTAATATCATGGCCTAGGAAGTGACTAATCTGCCAATACCAGGGCTGGATAATTCCTACTGCTTATCTGAACAAATTGATTTTTAAGTATCACCAGCTGTTCAAGAGAGGGAAAGGGGGAGAATGATAAATACATTTAGAAAGAGAGAGAGAATGAGAAAGCAAAAGAGAGAAAGAAACAGAAAGAGCAAGATAATGAGAGAATAAGAGGGGAGAGCCTTAGATAATTAGAAAAGGAGATGGCAAGAGAGACAGTTAATGAGAAAGAAAGAGAGAGCACAAGAGAAAGAATAGTAGAAAAAGAGAAAGTATAAGGGTGATTTACAGAATGACAGAGAAGAGAAAATAATGAAAGAACAAGAGAACAGAGAAAGACATTTGAGAGAGAAATACAGAAAGTGCGTGACTTACAAATCAGAATGGAAACTGAGTTGAGAAAGTGAAACTGGTTATAGGACTTAATAATTTGTTAATATTCATTGTGACTCATTTATCTATCTATTACACGGACTAGTTGTAGTCAGGAGGAGAACGATAGTCCTAGATTCACTAAGCTTCACTGAGGTTGTGAGAGGAAATGTGTTCTGGTTTTATGGGCTACAACATTTTAGCAGAGTAACACTATAGTGACACGCTCCATTTTCCTCTAGTTTTGCACAGAATGGAACATAGTGTAGATATCTTGATCGATAATCTGTTTATAACTATGAGTAATGGTAGGGGTATGTTTAAAGTGTTAAACTTTGCTCATTCCTCTTTGTCCCTGAGGACCAGCAGATAAGGTCTCAGTGACCTGCACTGGCAACATCTGCTGAGAACCACTGATTTAATAAAAAAATAGGAGTAACATAGTATTGAGGATGAAAACGGTTGTTTAGTCAATCAAGTCCAATCTTTTAGATCCTCTGGTCCTTGTAATTGGGTGTTTTCGTAGCTCAGTCATGTCTCAGTGACCTCATGGACCGCAACACACCATGCTGATCCATTTGGTATTTATGGCAGATATTCTGGAGTGGGTTTCCAGTTCCTTCTCCAGTGGGCCGAAGCATACAGCTTCTGGTATTCCTAGGTGGTCTCCCATCCTAATACTGACCAGATACAACCCTGCATGGCTTCAGGGTGGTGTGAACTCTTGGTTCCCTGACTGGAATCAAAACAGGTTGAAGTGGTGAAAGCACCAAATTCTAATCACTGGACCACCAGGGAACCCATTGTAATTAGTGAAGTGTTAATTATTAAAGGAGGATGGTAATAAATCACATACAGAAATTGACTTAAAATATAAAGTAATGGAGGGCACCTTGATCCTATGAGGGCTGCCAAAAGTACAAGATATTAATATATCTGTACAGGTGAGCTAAATGGCACAGGTATGCTAGTGCAGAGAGGATCTGAATACACAAGCAGAGAGATCCAGAAATCCTGCATTGTTGGTGGCTCTCAGGAGCAAATTGCCCACCACATGTATATAAAGAGAGAGGCATATACTAGAGTTTAGATTTGCGTGGTATGCGCTATAGCCCCCTGCCGTGTAATGGGTTAAAGTGGCGTTATCTTTACAGCTGCATGAGACAGGAAAAGCCCTCTGAGCTGACTTCCTGCCCTTACCGTTGCTGTGGAAAGTTTACACGTCATGGAACCTTCCATGTTGGTTTTGGGCTGTCCCTTTCTACCTTTTCCACTCCATCAGTACTTGAGAACTTCAACCAGACAAGGGGCCTCATTCAATTGTGATTTGGCCAATTGAATAGGGCTCTATATAAGCACAGAGCATATTTATTACAGACGTTTCTAGTTAGTGAAGACCTTGCTTTTGGATAAAAAATATGCTCTGTGCTTATATAGAGCCCTATTCAATTGGCCGGATCACAATTGAATGAGGCCCAAGTAGCCCTAAATGTGCAATTCTGAGCAAGAGATGACACCCTACAAATACATTCTGTGACCGTAAAACAATCTGTATTGTTTACCAAGTGCCAAACCAGACATGGACCTCAGATAACTATATATAATATATTTATAAGGGAACTTATTAAACATTACAAAACATTTCTGCTGCATGACAGATGAATCAACGGTTCAAAATAAATCATTTTTAATCTATATGCAAATTACAGTTTTTAAAACACCACTCTAGTCAAATTGTTTCTATATGATATATTAAATAACTGAGCTGGATAAATGGCAAATGATTCTAGAAAGCAATAAATATTTTATTTGCAATTATTTTTAAGCAAGCTTTCTTAAAAAATTATTTTTCTTAAAAAATTAGATTTGCATTACTCCTATTGAAGTTACAGGCACTTTTAAATATTATATTCTGTGCATGCACAGTCTTCTCCCACCTCAGTTAGTTAATCAGCAGGAAACCAAAATGTTTACATTGCAATATAATGGCATATAAAAGGTACACAAATTAGAGTCTTTACATTCTAAAAATATTTAGCCTACTTTGAAGTGTAGTTATTCAAAAGAATATAGGACTACATATTTAAGACTTCTTTGAAAATAATATTCCTGGCTCGTTAAGACTTTCTTATGATATACTCTAAGGACCTCATTCAATTGAGATTTGGCCAACTCGATAGGGCTCTATATAAGAACAGAGCATATTTTTTTTAAAGAAGTTTTTAGTTAGTGAACTTCTATCCAAAAGCAAGGTCTTCACTAACTAAACACTTCTGTAAAAAAAATATGCTCTGTGCTTTTATAGAGCCCTATTCAATTGGCAATATCGCTATTGAATGAGGCCCTAATTAGGGAATAAGGGAACTGAACTACTCAATTGTGGAGCTCTGTGAAGGAATACTTTACTTGCATTATATTGATTTGCGGCAGCTAAAACTTCAAAAACAAAATTTGTCAGTGGGAGGTGCAGGGAGTGCTGCAAAGCTGCACTTCCAAGCTTTTAGCCTTGTTGCACTACCCGCTTTCATTCTGTAAAGAAGGAAGATGGTGAGTGGTTAATAGAAGTAGATAGGTGAGAACAAGAACAAATCTAACCCTATTAAAGATTATAATCAAAAAGGTTAAGGAGTATATGGTGTATTTTGCAGATGACGTAGTATGTTATACATGTATCATTATAATCACTATAATAGTTTTCATTGCGTGTATCCCTGATGCCATTGAGGGGCGGGGCCAAGAGATAATCAGGGGCGGGCCTGAGAGTCAAGATAAAAGTGGCCATTATACACCTCAGAGAGACATAGAGACAGACAGCAGGCAGACAGAGTGCACGGGCAGAAACAGGGAACGCACACAGAGAGAGCACACCCGGAGAGTACACAGGCAGAGCATACAGGGAGAGAGATAGATAAAGAGCGCACAGGGAGGGTGCACAGGCAGAGTGTACAGGGAGAGAGAGAGATAAAGAGCGCACAGGGAGGGTGCACAGGCAGAGTGTACAGGGAGAGAGAGAGATAAAGAGCGCACAGGGAGGGTGCACAGGCAGAGTGTACAGGGAGAGTGCATAGGCATAGAATACAGGGAGAGAGTGCACAGAGAGAGAACACACATGGAGAGAGAGCACGCACAGAGAATGCAGGGAGAGGGAGAGATGAGAGAGAACAGAGAGATAGAAAGTGCAGAGAGAGAGAGCGAGAGTGCATTAAGAGTCCACAGAGAGAGCGAGAGCACACAGGAAGAGAAAGAGAGTGCACAGAGAGGGAGAGAGAGCACACAGGTAGAGAGAGCACATACAGGAAGAGAGATAGAGAACGAGAGTGCACAGAGAGCGAGAGCACACAGAGAGAAAGAGAGAGCTCACAGAGAGAGAGAGAGTGCAAGCACAGAGAGAGAGAAGGCACAGAGAGAGAGAGAGCACATGGAGAGTGAGAAAGCACACAGAGAAAGAGCACACATGGAGAAAGAGAGAGTACATAGAGAGAGTGCACAGAGAAAGAAAGCACAGCCAATTCAAGATAACAATCTATGATACTGTCATTTTTGACGGGCAAGTTACTAGTAAAATTATAGTTGTGAGCTTGTGAGTAATGCCTGTGAGATGCATAGGAGAGAGAGAGGGAGGCATAGACAAAGGGAGGGAGGCAGAGAGAGGGAGGGGGAGGGAGAGAGACAGAGAGTGTGGAGAGAGATAAAGAGGGCAGAGAGACAGTGACAAAAAGCAGAGAGAAAGCGTGCACACACAAAGAGAGGGCACACAGAGAGGAGAGCTACAGCACAGAGAGAGAGAGTGACTCACAAAGAGAGACAAAACAGACAACTGAACATACCATATGATGCCGTCATCTATGACGAGCAAGTTACTAGTATAAAATAATTTAGATAACTTACATGTTACATTGCTAATGACAAAATATGTAATCTAAAGAAATGTTTTTATATAAATTACACAATATCAACTTGCAAACTGTTCAGAAACCTATTAGAGTATATTATACAGTACTAAATATGTGAACTGGCATACTGTTTACAGCAATAAGGGAAATAAGATGGATTTTGTTTCACAAGAATTGATAGTTTTCCAGAAGCAAGTACTATAGCGTCAGCAGAAATCCCAAGAAATGTAAGGATTTGTTTGTGTACATATCCTTCCAATCCTTGAGGACTTAGCTATCTCATATTGTTATACGCAGAAGTGCACGCAGACATACCTAGGTAAACAGTGTACAGAAGCCAATTTTTAGGTCATCAACGTACTACTATCTTGCCAGGGTTGCTGCCTCACTTTGAACTATCTCAATTACTTTTTTAAATTGAGGTCAATGCAATATGTCAGTCAGACATCTGCAGATCATGTCAGAGCGCACACAGGAAGCTTGGTGCAAAGAGTAAGGAAACTGGTTAATGTCTGCATCCTGATGTCCTTTCAAGCCACCCTGTCCATTCAAGTATTGCACTAAGAAGTATACAAGAAAAGTGAAAGATGGGAGAACCACAGTGATGGAGTTATAGAGACTCAGAATTAGATTAATATTAATAAGAAAGAAGTAGATAAAAATAGAGGTGAATTATAACAAAACCATAAATAAATACAGACAAAAAAGGATAGCAAGAGAGAAAAGCAATTAGAGATACATTTGAAAAAAATCAGAAAGAGATGCCAAAAAAAAGAAAATTAGAGATAGAGGGGTATACTGTATATATCGGTATGGAGAAGTTGTCTTAAATATCCATGACCCTGGCAAGATCCAATGAGCTTTAGAATAAATAAACACACTGAAACAGCATTTCTTGGGAAAATTACGGGCCACAGCTTTATTAAAGCAACCATAAACCAATAAGCAATTAACATAATTAACATTGTTAAATAACAGCTCAAATAACATCCCGGAGGAGGAGCACGGCCCGGTCAGTAACCTCAGGCCCTGGGCCCGCGCCCAGAGCCTCCCAGTGCTTTCCTAAGCACGCCCATGAGGCAGGGCAACGCCCACTTAAGCCCGTGGGCCGGGTGCCTCACCTCCCGCCAACCAAAGACATTCCTATTTTCATCCTAACTTAGAATTCACAGAATCCTAACCCTTCAACTCTTTTCCACCCCCTTTTTTTTTTAACATAGTTTAAACTTCCTGAACTTTGCTCAACCAAACTCGCCCACTAGACGAACCCT
This sequence comes from Discoglossus pictus, assembly GCA_027410445.1. Classification (NCBI taxonomy): domain Eukaryota; kingdom Metazoa; phylum Chordata; class Amphibia; order Anura; family Alytidae; genus Discoglossus; species Discoglossus pictus. The sequence continues at coordinate 48,654,727 of CM050172.1, read as the reverse complement.
ACTTCCCATCTGCTACCTTCCTATCTAACCACCATTTTAGGGGAGGGAGGGAATCAGATCAATGGCCGGCGCGGAGTGAGGAGGAAGCCCACAAAACGGGCTTAAGTCCCTCTTCCTCCTCCCAGCCAATCTGGATCGCCCAGGCTCCGCCGGGTCACGCAGCGCTGCGTCAGACCCGGAGTGCCTGGGCTGCCTCCGCGCCGGCCAATATCTCTGTAGATGCTATTTATCACCACTTAAAGGGACACTGAAAATATTTTTTTTCTTGTGTCTTAAACAGTGCATTCAATAATGTACCACTGTGTGTTTTCTTTTTTCAAACAAATCTGGGCTTGTTCCTGTCAGCAAATCAGCAGTAAGATAGATGTATGAGTCATATTTGTCTGCCAATGTTGTGCTTATCCTCTGTGCACTTCCTGTTAGTTTTAATGACATTTAAACAGGTTTTAGTTTAGTTTTTCAGACAAAATACAACTTTGGTAATTGTTAAAGAATGTTATTTTAAATGCATGAAAACATAATTGCGTTCCATGCCCCTTTAAAGCATATCCCCACTTGATATATAGACTCCTTAGAAATTATAGGAAGTGGAAATATTTTATGTTTTAAAGGGATATGCAACAAATGTATTTTGGTTTCATGCATTTAAAAAATATGCTTTAAAATTACCAAATGAAATATGAATATGAAATAAAACCTGTTTAAACATCATTGAAACTAATAGGAAGTGCACATAGCACATGTGCATCTGTAGATTTCATTACAAGACAAGTATGGGTCATATAGATTTATTGTTGCTCAGATCCATTATTCATTTTAATCTTTTTTTTCTGCTTTGGCAGCATCATGTGTCACAGTAGTGCATCAACAAATACATAGTTATATAAAAACTGAGGTTGAAAAAATACTTTTATTCCCTCAATTTAAATCTTTTTAGATCTCTGATCTTTGTAATATGCAGATTAATTGAAAATTGGTCCAGATGAAGGAAAACAGAAAAAAACAACAATTGAAACATTGCCAATTGTATGAAAAGGCGAGAAATGCTTCCTGACCCCATATACTGGCAATCAGATTCCTACTTGGATCAATACTCCTTCTCTAGTTATCAATGATAACCCTGAATGCCCCTTTTATTCAAAAATATATCAAATCCCTTTGTAAAGTTACCTATCAAATCCTCTGTTACCACCTCCTTTGGTAGAGAATTCCACAGTTTAAAATACAATTTTTCCGATGTAACAAAAGAAAAAACTAATTATAATGCCCCTCTAGCTCAGCTTATATCCACCTATCACAGCTTATCCCGTTAGTCCCAAAGATGGGGGAGGGAGAGAAATAAAACATTAAAGAGAAAAGAAAAATGGAGAAGTAAAAGTGCAAAAAGAGATTTTAAGATAATAAAAACAGCTAAAAAGAAAGTGGACAGCAAAACAAATTAAGTAGAAAATGAGCAATGAGATGGATAAATAAGAGAGAAACCTGAATAAAGAGAGAAGAGTAAAATAGAGAGATGAGACTACAAGAGCGAGAGAGCGATGATAAGAGAGACTGCTGAGATCAAGAGAGTCATAAAGAGACAGAGTAATGAAGTAGCTAGGAATGAGAGGCAGAAAGTTAAAGACAGCCAGTTGTAATGAGGCTGATGTTGTTTCCATGGCAACAAGTGGTGATGGACGCTTTCTGCACCATTGCTGTCACTACAAACGATCCTAGCGTTAATTGTATGAGCCGCAGGTAACGATAAAGCTTCTTGCTCATCCTTCGTTACTCTGGAGGAGGGGAGGGTCGTTAGCATGGGGTGACCGGGTCACTATTAACGCAGGAATGACATCATTGGATGACGCAGGGCAAGGATTCCTTAACTCATTCAGAGTCCTGTGGCTGCTCTCTCTTATAATCATTACAGTTAGAAGTTATTCCTTCTGGCAGCACGGGGGTTAAGACCACACAATGTTATATTGAAGACTAAACTGTTAATGAGATCCCTGCAGATTTTGTGGTCTGTATATTTTGATACCAGATAATAACCATGTTGTTGGCCCATTCTCCTTTCTATGGTAACTAGTAAAAATCTATAAATACATATCAAGACATTTTTGCATTCTCTTGATATGATTTTGGACTAAACATGCAACCTTTACAATATTATGGAGTAGGAACAATATAATAAACAATGTACTAAGATAGTTCAGAAAAGGATATTATAAATATCAGGATTCAGAGAAAAATAGGTAAATTAATTAGGAAATTTGATAGTTTACGTTATGAATAAATGATAGTCAAACTAGAGATATTGAGTCCAATTCAATTGCAAGGTCTCAACTCAATCGGAGTAGGCCATATATCTGCGGGCCTGCTGCCAGCCCACAGTGGCCACAACTTATGGTGCTATTCAATTGGCTGGGCTTGCAAGTCCCGGCCCGATAGCGCACATTGCAAACCATGCTATCGAAAGTAGCATTTGCAAGCTTGAACATGATCGTTGACGCAAGGCTGTAACTTGCGGTTAGAAAAAGCCAATGGATTGTGGGTCCTATTGTGACTCGTGGTTCAAGCCCGTAGGATTTCAATGCAAAATGGAGGTTGGATTTCAAAGTCCTACAGGCTTGAATTATGAGTTACGATCGGACCCATATTCCAGATATAATGCAATATTGATAAAGCTGTAAAAATAATATTCTATTACATACGAGTTTGATTACATGTATTAACACATTGATTGCCGTGACTTAGATAACACTGAAATAGAACATGAAATAAAGTATTTTTGGGGGGCAATTTGCGAGCTTGAGAATGTTGTGCTAATTTTAAGACCTAACATCACTTTCACTTTTAATATAATTACAGTATTGATTTTTTATTTGCGTTTAAAGTGCTCCGGACATGTCATTAAACTCTTTGCGAGATTTGCGATTTTAGCATTCTGAATTCTTGGGAAAGTAAAATATCAAAGGCTTGGAGGGACATTAACTTGCGACTCTAAAAATCGCAAAGGATCGCAATGAATTGCAGCTCGGAGCCAGTAACTCAATCGGAGCCCGCAAAATGACGCCCATTGAATAGCAAAATAACTTGCAGGCTCCATTTCCGAGCCCGGATCTCCCGGAAGCCTCAATTGAATGAGGCTCATTGTCTCTAGAAAGGAGGTGTTTGAGAGGAATCATGATGTACCAATTAACAACTAGAATAGATAGATGTTATTATTTCTTATTTCTATTTATAGCTTACACAACAGAGGAGTGGTATGATAGAAACCTTCAAATAAATTAAGTTCAGGATTGAAGTACATTCCAGAAAAGTAGAACAAGATGCCATGATTTAAAGTTGAAAATATAAGATTTAGAATTCAGGATTTAGAATTCTTTTAAATAAAAATGTCATACATTGGTCCTTTAAACTTGTTTTAGACAGTATTATGTATCTATGGCAGTGCTTCACAAGCAGTGGTCCATTACATAGTTACATAGTTACATAGTAATTAAGGTTGAAAAAAGACTTTCAGTCCATCAAGTTCAACCTGTTAAGATCTCCTCTGATCTGCAATATGCGGATTAGTTATTAATTAAATTATTGATTAAATAATTATTAATAGTATAGTATTGGAGAATGAATAAAGAGTTAGTCCATCAAGTTCAACCTTTTTAGATCTCTATTGATCTTTTTAATTTGGACTATTTATTATTATTGTTAATTGTTAATTATTGTTAATTGATCCAGAGGAAGGCAAACAATAAAAAAAACCCCATTGAAACTTTGCCAATTGTCTCATAAGGGGAAAAAAAAGCAAAATTCCTTCCTGACCCCAGAAACTGGCGATCAAATTTCTCCCTGGATCAATATTCCTTGCTAGTTATCTAGGATAGCCTTGAATGCCCTCTTTATTCAGAAATATATCTAACCCCTTTTTGAAGTTGTCTATCGAATTCGCTGTCACCACCTCCTTTGGTAGAGAATTCCACAGTTTAACCACCCTAACTGTGAAGAACCCTTTTCTTTGTTTAAGGTGAAATCTTTTTTCCTCTAACCTCAACGGATGTCCTCTTGTCAGTTGAAAATCTCTTGCTACAAAAAGTTCACTTGACAAAGCCTTATATTGACCCTGGATGTATTTAAATAACGTAATCATATCTCCTCTTAGACGCCTTTTTTCTAGCGAAAATAAGTTTAATTTTGCTAGTCTTTCTTCATAACTTAGCCCCTCCATTCCCCTTATTAGTTTTGTAGCCCTTCTCTGTACTTTTTCCAGCTCTAAAATGTCTTTTTTGTGAGGTGGTGCCCAAAATTGTACTCCATATTCCAAATGAGGGCGTACTAGAGATTTGTATAATGGCAGAATTATATCTTCTTCCCTGGCTTCTATACCCTTCCTAATACATGCTAATATTTTATTTGCCTTTGCAGCCGCTGCTTGGCTTTGAGCGCTGTTACCTAGGTGGTTGTCCACTAGTACTCCCAAATCCCTTTCAATATCTGATACCCCTAGATTTGCTCCATTAAGATTATAAATTGCTTGGCTATTGTTCCTTCCCAAATGCATAACCATACATTTATTTGTATTAAATCTCATCTGCCATTTAGCTGCCCATTTCTCTAATTTATGCAAATCCTTTTGTAGGGAAAGTACATCATTATCTGATTTTATTACCTTGCACAACTTAGTGTCATCAGCAAAAATGGAGACACTACATTCGAGTCCTACTTCAATGTCATTAATAAATATGTTAAAAAGGAGAGGACCCAATACTGAGCCCTGAGGAACCCCACTTATCACATTAGACCAATCGGAGTATGTTCCATTTACAACAACCCTTTGCTTCCTGTCTTTTAGCCAGCTCTCGATCCATGAGCAGATATTTACTGCAATCCCTGTATCCCTTAGTTTGCTCACTAGTCTTCCATGTGGCACTGTATCAAATGCCTTTGAAAAATCTAAAAAGACTACATCCACTGAGTTGCCCTGATCCAAGTTCCTACTAACCTCCTCATAAAAACTAATTAGATTGGTCTGACACGACCTTTCCTTCATAAATCCATGTTGACTGCTACCTATGATCCTGTTCAAATAGACATATTCTTGTATTCTGTCCCTTATTAACCCTTCTAAAAGCTTCCCAACTACAGAAGTGAGGCTCACTGGTCTATAATTCCCCGGATTTGCTCTAGATCCCTTCTTAAATATAGGTATCACCTCTGCTTTTCTCCAGTCATCTGGTAGAGACCCTGTAGTGAGCGAGTCTTTAAAGATTAGATATAATGGTTTGGCTATTACAGAACCCAGCTCCCTCAGTACCCTTGGATGTATTCCATCAGGACCTGGGGCTTTATTAACATTTATTTTCTCCAACCTCTTTTGTATTTCTTCCTGCGTTAACCAATTATTTAGTGAAGGTAGTGTAGCCCCATTATGTTGCAGTGTCCCAACCACTGGTACCTCCCTTGTGTAAACCGACGAAAAGAACCTATTTAGCTCATCTGCCTTTTCCTGGTCACTAATTATCAGATGGCCTGTGTCACATTGTAATGGTCCTATCGATTCCTTCCTGGCCTTCTTCCTGGCATTGAATCCTAAGGCTCTATTTTGTGGTTTCACAAGGAAATTACTCCAAATGGCTTACCTTTGTGGGGTCAATGGTAGTGTCATTAGAGGGATTATGATTGCGTAATGGTTTTGTTCAATGGCTACAATGTGCTGGAGCGGATTTGTGGGGTTCCACAACAGCCATTTAGATTTGTGTGGTTACAGTGATTCATTTGTAGCCCACAAATGGCTCTATTGCTGAACCCTCTCATGGCTCAACACTCTCATGGTTTGAATCCTCCCTCTCTAACCGTTCCTTTAGTGTCTTCTACAGTGGCACCTCCTCCATTCCACTACAGCTTTTGGTGTACCGCAAGTCTCAGAGTTGGGTCCATTCCTTTTCTTTCTCTACACCTATTCTCTTAGTAGACTTAACATCTCACTCAGATTCCAGTATAATCTTTATGCTTATCATACTTGATTCAATCTCTACTCCCTCCCCAGACCTATCCCCCACCCTATTAACGTGTGTCACAACTTGTCTTTCTCACAGCTCCTCAGTTGCGTCAGCATTAATTCATATCTTGCTAGCTGTACATTCAGATGCATGTTAGTTTGATTCATTTATTTATAAAAGATAAATGGAAGAGTCCTGAAAATTCTCCTTATATGTCATTGTGCTATTTTATATAAGAGTATCTAAACTTTTGGCATAAATTGGTACTTTAATTATAAAATGTTCAAAACCTCTGATATAAGGTAACTGACTACCCAAGGCAAAATAGGTTTAGAATATGATGCTCAAGTCTGTAAGAAAAAAAACCTAGTCACACAAATTCTCATTGTTGTTTTTGTACATGATGCTACATAATGGTTTCACACAGCAGAAAATAACCCAAAGAAGAGAAGTAATGCAGGGCACAGAAAATGTCACATTAACTTCAGGAAATAATGAAGGCATGACAGGCAAGTCGTGTACTTTTTCTTTCTTACTAGACTCAATATGGAATATTGATGTATGATGCAACTTGCATTAAAACCATTTTGTGGAATGTTTGAACATTTTATATATAAACCATCTTATCTAGATTGGAAATTCTTCCCTTGTCTCTGTGGTCATTATATTCAGAGTCAAGGTAAGCATAATGTCTGCCTGAGGCAGTGATAAAAATAATATTGTGTGGTAGCCAAAAATATCTAATAGTACACACATAACCTTGTGCTTCTTGCCCTGGGCCAAAATGGATTTACCCTTACTGCTCTTAAAAGTCAATTTTTATATCTGGCTTACATTGAAAAAAGTGTACAGGGGATAATCCAGGGATAGGTGAAAGGTGATAAGAATAGATGGTGAAGGCAAAGGAATTTGAGTTGGTGGCAAAAGAGAAAAGTGGAAAGGATGAGAGTGTTGTGTAAAGGGGATATAACAGACAATCGAAATGTGTCAGGTTACGTAAAGCTGAAAGACCTATTGTCTGCAGCACCTTGGATTTATTTTACATTGGGGCCTTGTTGGTCTGGCCATAAGTAAGGGCAGTTGTGTATTTCTGCCTAGACCAAGAGGGCCCATGTCTACAGCAGCACATACAATGCCTTGCAAAAGTATTCACCCCCTTGGCATTTTTTGTGTTTTGTTGCCTCACAACCTGGAATTAACATGGATTGTTTGAGGATTTGCATCATTTAATTTACAGAAAATGTCCACAACTTTGAAGAGGTTTTTTTTTATTATTGTGAAGCAAGCAACAAATAGGACAAAATAACAGAAAAAGTCAATGTGCATAACTATTCACCCCCCTAAAGTCAATACTTTGTAGATCCACCTTTTGGGGCAGTCACAGCTCCAAGTCGCTTTGGATAAGTCTCAATAGCTTGTCACATCTTACCACTTGGATTTTTGCCCATTCCTCCTTGCAAAACTGCTCCATCTCTTTCAAGTTTGATGGTTTGAGCTGGTGAACAGCAATCTTTAAGTCTGACCACAGATTTTCTATTGGATTGAGGTCTGGGCTTTGACTAGGCCATTCCAACACATTTACATGTTTCCCCTTAAACCACTCAAGTGTTGCTTTAGCAGTGTGTTTGGGGTCATTGTCCTGCTGAAAGGTGACCCTCCGTCCTAGCCTCAAATCACGCACAGAGTGGTACAGGTTTTGCTCAAGAATATCCCTGTATTTAGCACCATCCATCTTTCCCTCAACTCTGACCAGTTTCCCAGTCCCGGCTGCTGAAAAACATCCCCACAGCATGATGCTGCCACCACCATGTTTCACTTTGGAGTGGTGTTCTTTGAATGATGTGTTGGGTTTGCGCCAGACATTGCGTTTTCTTTGTTCAATTTTAGTCTCGTCAGACCAGAGCACCTTCCTCCATACATTTTGGGAGTCTCCCACATGCCTTTTTGCAAACTCAAAACGTGTCATTTTGTTTTTTGCTGAAAGTAATGGCTTTCTTCTGGCCACTCTGCCATAAAGCCCACCTCTATAGAGCGTACGGCTTATTGTTGTCCTATGTACAAATACTCCAGTCTCTGCTGTGGAACTCTGCAGCTCCTCCAGGGTTACATTAGGTCTCTGTGCTGCCTCTCTGATTAATGCCCTCCTTGCCCGGTCTGTGAGTTTGGGGGGGGGGGGGGGGGGTCGGCCGTCTCTTGGCAGGTTTGCTGTTGTGCCATGTTCTTTCCATTTGGTTATGATAGATTTGATGGTGCTCCTGGGGATCATCGAATATTTGGATATTTTTTTAAACCTAACCCTGACTTGTACTTCTCAACAACATTGTCCCTTACTTGTTTGGAGAGTTCCTTGGCAGTGTTTGGTTAGTGGGGCCTCTTGCTTCGATGTTGCAGCTTCTGGGGCCTTTCAAAAAAGGTGTGTATATGTAATGACAGATCATGTAACACTTAGATTGCACACAGGTGGACATCATTTCACTAATTATGTGACTTCTGAAGGTAATTGGTTGCACCAGAGCTTTTTATAGGCTTCATAACAAAGGGGGTGAATACATACGCACATGCCAATTTTCTGTTTTCTATTTCTAAAAAAATGTTTTATGTATATATTTTTCTCATTTCACTTCACCAACTTAGACTGTTGTATTCTGATCCATCACATGAAATTCAGATTAACAAAACATTGAGGCTGTAATGTAACAAAATAGGTAAAAAGTCAATGGGCGTGAATACTTTTGCAAGGCACTGTATTCTAAGGGCAGTAGTACTTCTCTAGTTGCAGGATCAGTGCTATGGTATAGTTTGTACATATGCATAGAAATATCTAAATGCAGCTATAAGTTTGTCTGTAAGGATATGTGACACTATATGACTGCATATATACATAAACACACACTTATATTGTTATGTGTGTGGTAATGGTAGGATGGGTACATGGCAAGGTAAAGAAAACTTGGTTGTGGAGGGTGCACAAACTTGAATGGACCTTAAGAAAGCATAACACCTAAATATGACTATGAGGCCTAATATTAGATAAGGGATACACGAGTGAACAAAACAAATACATTTATTTTACTTCCTTCATTTATTTAATAAGCAAGGTTATCAAGAACCATCTGGTACTGTGTGAAAAAAGTAATTGCCCACTAGTTATATCAACCCAATTAAATGCATAAATAGAGTCAGCTGATTTAATATAGCCAGGCTTGATTACAGCCAACCCTGTTCAATATAGACCTCAGTTATATTTGCCATTACTATTTGAGTCAAGTTGCTAGCACAAAGATTCAAGCACATAATGCAACAATCAAAGGAAATTCCCAAAGAGATCAGAAAAAATTGCTGGAAGGTATGATCATGAGGCTAAAGCTGAAATAGTTTGTCCATTTCATGAGAAGACAGGATGCCCTGGAGAAGACTCTGATGCTGGGAAAGAATGAAGGCACACAAAGAGGTGAGAGATGGATAGATGAGGTAATTGAAACAATGAACATGAGCCCAAAGGGGCAGTAGCTGACAGTTGTGCCTGGTGAGCTGGGGTCCATAGGGTCACATAGAGTTGGATATGACTGAACAATTAAACAACAAAATAGTATTGTAAATGCTATCATAGGCAATATTCATTACAGTTCTCTTAGGCCGCAATGTTTGCTTTTTCTGTAGAAATGAATAGAAAATGCCATTACAGGCTGAGAACATCTTCATAGCCTTTGAGAATCTTAGAGAATGTGACCCTTATGTGAAAATGTATGTTTGTTATTACCGTATTTTTTGCCATATAAGACACACTTTTTCTTCCACAAAACTGGGGGTAGGGAAAGTTGGTGCGTCTTATACGACAAATACACACTTTTTGCCTGCATTAAAACTGCCCCTAACTTTGTGTGGTGCTTGCTCGCAGTCCTCTTTCTACCCCTCTTGATCCTCTCCCCCTCCTGATTCTCCCCTTCGACCCCTCTGATCCTTCCCTTGGCCCCCTTTAGATCCCCACTACTGATCCCCCCCCATTGGGGCTTCCTACGGCACCAGCAGCATGCCTCTGAACTGCATCTCGTCTGCCGACGCATCTTAGTGACGTCACACACACGACGCAAGGGAAGGCTGCAGTACAGGAGGAACGCTGGTAGGAAGCGCTGCGCGATGGGGTGAGATCAAGATGGGCCAATGGATGATCATGGATGGGCAGAGGGGAGAATCAAGAGAAGAAAGGGGAGGATCAAGAGGGGCAGGGGGGATCAGGAGGGTCAGGGAGGGTCAAGAGCTCCTGGAGGCTCCCAAATGCTCCAAATGTGTGTGTGTGGTGTATGTGTGTGTATATATATATATATAATATATTTGTGTGTGATGTAGGGGTGTACATGTGTGTGAAGTGTATTTGTGTTTGATTCAGAATATTTTTTTCTTGTTTTCCTCTAAAAACTAGGTGCGTTTTATGGTCAGGTGCGTCTTATATGGCGAAAAATACGGTATATATGTAAAATTAGACATACTAAAAACATTTATGTCTATATTCAATAATGTCATAAGATTTCTCTCGAGTGACTGAAATCTCTCAAATGCCCTATTCTATGGAGTCTATTCAGAGAAGTGGCTACAAAAATGGAAGTTGCCGAATAATTGTGTTTACTTGCATGAAAGCCCTTAGTTATTGTGGAAATACGAATAATTATTGTGGTTTAATAGTGTATGAGCCCCTTTAAGTAACTCAGTAACTCTGAAAATGTCACTACTAAACCTTATTATAAATAACTTTTACATTCAAAATAGATATCTGTTGGTGATAAAAATAAATAAAATATAATATAGAATATAGCTCCTTTCTCCGTTATCTTGGATGTTCTGCTTGCTGACAAAGATGAGACCAGCATCAAATTTAAGATGTTGGGGAAATGACAATGTTGAATTGGCAGCATTTATCACAAAGAACTGACAAAATCAATTTACTGTTTACCGATACTTCGGAGTTGGTTCACAAAATGTTCTTGTTCTTTGTGGAACAATCTAAACATTGCAGCTACTTTATTTCCTCACTATTTATTGCTTTATTGATGCATATATACAGTGTTCTTTGTTTGATTACCTTTGAGCACTCTGTTTTATGCTGATTAATATTAAATCAAATAATATAAAATCTGTCAGCACAATAACAAACAAGTCCGTTAAAAGCTTAAAAAAAAAAGTAATTTAAAGAACAACCTACAACTAACATAAGGGCTGTTAATAATTAATTTAGTATAATAGACAGCATTGTTTAATCCTTCAATTTTTAATTAGCTTTGCTCATGCTTTGATGTATCAGGAACCAACATTTATGCCTATTAAATATGTGACATTATTTACAGGATATTGAGAATTAAATATTTTTTTCTCAGGAGTCATGACATTTGTATGCTACGGCATTATTGCTTAAACTTTTCCATTATGCTTTACTGTGTGTGTATATATATATATATATATATATATATATCTATATATATATATATATATATATATATATATATAGGAAAGTACATTTATAAGCCCATCTGAAAGTTTTAAAACTGATTATTTGCTCAGGTTTCCCAGAAATATAGTGATCGTACTGCATTCTGGTGGGACTGGGTGGGGACATGCAGATGAGATGCAGTGTCCCTTACTCTTTGAATCCAAATTACAATATTACACATGGCTCCTTTGAAGCATATGTTCTCTCCAGGGGTTTAGGAACCAAAATAATTCTGGGGGGGGGTACAGCTCACTTGATATACAGAACTCTTAAAGACTTCTATATGCATACATACACACAGTGAGAAATCTGGGGGGGGGGGGATTTGTCTCCCTCATCCCCCCCAGTTCCTACACCCATGGCTCCCTGTATTAAACAGCTTTTAAGCAAAGTTTAGGATTGGATTATGCACAAGTCAGAAACCCACTTACACACATATATATATATATATGTTTGCGTCGCTCAGTCGTGTCCAACTCTCTGTGACCTCATGGCCCGTAACACACCATGCTGATCAACTTAGTATTCATGGCATAAATACTGGAGTTGGTTGCCTGCTCCTTCTCCAGTGCGCCACTGCATACAGCTCCTGGTATTCCTAGGTGGTCACCCATCCAATAACTGACCAGGCCCAACCATGTATGGCTTCAGGGTGGTGTGACCTCTTAGATCCCTAACTGAAATCAAATCCAGGTCGCAGAGGTGAAAGCACCAAATCCTTACCACTGGACTACCAGGGAGCCCACAACCTTTCATTTTTGGACTTTTGACATGAAATTATGTTGAAGTGGGAGCCTCCCTTTTTATTTCTGATGGCCTCTTCTACAAGTGGGAGCAGATATTGATTGCAGAGGATATGTTTAGTTGAAATGTGGCATTAATTTACTGTAGATAAAGCAACTCAAACAAAGCAATGGTTGTCGTACAAAGTGTAAATGCAAAGCTGCATTAGTTTAAACAAATTTTTGTATATGGGTTCATTAAAAAGAAACCGCAATATGGCATTTCAAATCATAATTGAATATTATTTAAAAGTGCATTGTATTGCTGTAAAATTACACTGTAATTCAATTCAGTCCTTTTATTCTCTTCTGATTCCTTTTCTTACCTTTGTGTTAGAGATTAATAATTGCTGGTTACTCCTATTGAGTTTTCACATGCTCAGAGTATGTATAGTATGTTGCAATGGTAAGGATGGATATTGTTCTCAACCTTAATCCATTTTGTTACAATCTATCTGAGTATATGCAACCTCCAAGAAGGTAATTCCAAATTAGAATTTCTAGGCTGGTTGTTAGACAAAAAATACACTGATGAATAGACCTGTTATGAAAAAAAAAAAAAAGAAACATTAATAACTAATATGAAATTAATACTTATTGAAAACCAAATAGCTGCTGGAATACATAGAAAGGGAAACTGGATGTAATGTAAATTGTTTTTATTGGCGCAAAAACTACATTAAGCTATAGTTGGGGCAACTCAAGGCTGGGAAAATGCAGGAAATTGGGAGGTTAAGGCAGCACACAACAATAATTCCCCTTCCCTGCAAAAGTTTTTTCAAATGACATAATTCATGACATCATATATGTCATTAGGTGATGTCATTCATGACATCACATATGACATATAATGTGAAAAAAAAGTCTGTATTCATAGAGAATATATAGAGCCCCATGTAAATCAGGTGATCTAAGTTAGGATAATGCAGTAAAAAGTCTGTGAGAGCTTTTTTTCTCCTAACTTCTACACTAATGTAAATATTTCACTCCCCCAGATAACTAGCTACAGTAAGGGAATGGATATATATATATATATATATATATATATATATATATATATATATATATTTATTTATATATTTATTTATATTTATTATTTAAATTATTTTTATTAATATATTTTGATATAAAAAATAAGTGACAATTGTATTTATAGGTTCAATAAATAAAAATGTGTTTATTTTGTGGCAAAATATGATATATTTATAGACAATGCATTGTTTGTTACTAGGCAACGTGGTTTTGTGAGGTGTATTAACCCCCTTGAGTACTGGGGTGTTTGTTACCCTGGATTTTATATCATAAAACGGGCTAAATACCAACATATCATATTTTTTAATTACACATATGATGATATTGGATTGTTAAGTGTCAAATAATATTGAAATATCATCATTTTTAGTGTTTTCTGTTCTATACTGTCACTTTAAAGGCTTCTGGGAGACTCAGCAAAGGTTTTCAAAGCATTTGCAAGTGGTCTCCGGTAAACGTAAATCTTAGTTCTGTTTTTTCATTTAAGGCACTGCCCTGATTTGTGAGTGATCCATAAAATCCAAAAATTCTTATTAGCATAGTCTTTGGGTGTCAAAGTGTCAGGGAGTAACTCGTAATTTATTTTCAGTGCAAAACTCAATGGAGATTTATGCATTGCTTTTCGTCTGTGTCGTGAAGTTCACTCGGAGCAGTGACCCATAGGAGTTTGCTTGCAATGTTTTAGGGATAAGTGTTTTACATAGCTAAGTAGAATTTTTTGTGCCACTACCACATTCACAATTGATTTTTCAGGGATTAGCATGAGGCCCATAATCTTTATGACTAATATTATTAATGGAAAAAGGAAACTGGTGTTTTTTTAATTTGTTGATATAAATATTTGTTATTTGCTCTCTTATTAACAGTACAAAATTGGGCAGCTATATACAATCAGCCGACACAGCCACCAGGAAAGTGACAGAGGCGAGGGAGTAGAAGTGATCGAAAACAGGGCACATCAAGATCCTGTCCATGGCTCAGGACAATATACAGAAAAAAGGGTGCATCTGTCCAGGTGAGATCATTTTTCCTTAATTGAAAGTGCAAATGAGAAGGGAAGCATTAAAGGGATATTGAATTTATCAGTGCTGCTCTCTATTGTCAAGCAAAGTACTGAAAAACTATTTTAAAACTTTTAAAGTCTTCAAAACTGATGCATATTTTACAATATTTACGATATTCGTCCTAACCGATGCATGTAGTGTTTGTGTCTGCAAGTTCTGTACAGACCAAAATCACAACCTTCTTGCAAATGCTCATGCAGATCAGAAATATTTGAGAAATTCATAAATATATAAAGAGAGGAGGGGAGAGAAACGTGGGTTCTTCTTCTCCTAGTCCTCCTTCTCCTCCTCTTCTTCTTCCTCCTCCTCCTGACCTTACAAATCTTTATTCAAATGTTTTACAGGTCACTTAGAACCCTCATTCAATTGCAACTTGGCCAATTGAATAGGGCTCTAAATAAGCACATAACATATATTTTTAAAGAAGTTTTTAGTTAGTGAGCATCTATCCAAAAGCAAGGTTTTCACTAACTAAAAACTTCTTTAAAAATATATGTTATGTGCTTATTTAGAGCATTATTCAATTGGCCAAATCACAATTGAATGAGGACTTTAGTATTGTTCTACAAATTGGTGACATACAACCTTATTAAATTAGAATTTGGCCAATTGAATAGGGTTCTATATAAACACATAGCATATCTTTTTACAGAAGTCTTTAGTTAGTGAAGACCTTGCATTTGGATAGAAGATCACTAACTAAAAACTTCTGTAAAATAAACATGCTGTGTGCTTATATAGAGCCCTATTCAATTGGCCGAATCACAATTTAATAAGGCTGTAAATGTATAAATAAATATTCTATTAGAGGCATTATTCATGTTACTTTCACTAACAGGATGACAGGACCAGTTGGCTTGGCACCTGGAAGACATGTTTAAAACATGTATGTATAAAATAGTTAAGGGTCTTGAGTAAATAAATAAAATAATACATTCATTTATTCTTATTCAATTAAAGGACCTCATTAATATTTATACTATAGGGTTCTAATTTGTTTATTTAATAACCATATAACAATGACATTAATTGAAAAAATAAGTATCAATGCAGCTTTTACTGTGGCTTGATCTTTAGAATTGCAGATCTGTTTCTTTCTACCCCTTAGGAGGTGTATAGGTGTAATTGAGGCTGTTCTCATAGCATTCTTTATCTGTCTCTTTGCTGCAATGGGAAATATTGACTGATCTAGAAACAAATTGAAAATAAGCATTTGAAAACATATTGTATGATCACTGTAAGAGTCATTTAATCTGCTATTTGCCTTTTATACTAAATCTAAATAGAGTTTCCCTTCTGTACTGTGGGTGTACTAATATCCTTTATTTGTAGCACACAAACATGTTTTGTAGCTCGTTACAGGGGTTAAGTACAAGGCAAAAACAATATTAACATATTGCAAAATAATGGAGGGCCCCTGTCTTCTTTATGAAAGGCACTCCTACTGACCACATGTTATCCCTGATGTACTGCAGAACATTAGGTTTTATAAGGAAATATTTCATACCCTTAATATGTATAGGTTTAATATGTATAGGTTGGAAGAGATAAGGTACTTTAATACATTTTATGAAGAATCACTTGCTTGGCGGAGGAAAAGGTGAAATAATAATAGAACAAGAACTTATTGTACAGAGAAGGGCAACAAAACGAATAAGGGGAATGGAGGGGCTAAGTTATGAAGAAAGGCTAACCAAATGAAGCTTATTTTCTCTAGAAAAAAAGGCATTTAAGAGGAGATATGATTACCTTATATAAATATATCCAGGGTCAGTATAAAGATTTGTCAAGTGAACTTTTTGCTCCAAGAGGTTCTCAACTAACAAGAGGACATTTGAGATTAGAAGTAAAAATATTCCACCTTAAAGAACGAAAAGGGTTCTTCACAGTAAGGGTGGATAATCTCTACCAAAGGAGGTGGTGACAGTGGATTCAATAGATAACTTTAAAAAGGGATTGGATGTATTGGTTAATAAGAGGAGTATTGATCCAGGGAGGAATCCAATCGCCAGTATCTGGGGTCAGGAAGGAATTTATTTTTCCCCTCCTTTTGAGACAATTGGCAAATTTTTACTGTTTTTTTTTTCTGTTTGTCTTCCACTGAATCAAGTAACAATTAATCTGCATATTGCAGGGCAGAAGAGATCTAAAAAGTTGAACATGATGGACTAAAAGTCTTTGTTTAACCTCAATTACTATGGCCCTCATTCAATTGCATTTCGGCCATTTGAATATGGCTCTAAATAAGCACCTAACATATTTTTTTAAAGAAGTTTTTAGTTAGTGAGCATCTATCCAAAAGCAAGGTTTTCACTAATTAAAAACTTCTTTAAAAGAAATATGCTATGTGCTTATTTAGAGCCCTATTCAATTGGCCGAATTGCAATTGAATGAGGGCCTATGTAAATATGTAGCTTATTATTTGAGGTTGGAGAATAGAAAATTCAGTGATTGTTTGCCAAATTACTCATTTACAGAAAAGAGAGTAAATATGTGGATAATTATTTAAAGGAATTCAATAATGCTGGGAAATGCATAAGGCAACACTGTAGTGTATTTACAAATAAAGCTCATATGTTTGTTTCTGGAGAATAGACTATTAAAACAGTATGCAGTTAAAAATAAATAAAATATTTTTTTCCCTTAATTTTGAATAAGCTAGTTTCCTAAATATCTCAACTTCCCAGTGACTATCAGTTCTTACCAGCTGTACTAAAAAGAAAGTCAGACAAGTCAGATTCTGGTTGAGACTGAGCATGCTCAGTAAAGGGGTGTTGGGGCAATGATGCCTTATGCACTGACACTATGCAGAGCCTATGGGGCAGGTGCAACAGGTTACAATGGGGATGTTAGCTCAGGGCAGGGCCAGTGACATCATGGTCCACTATGGTCCTGTCCCAAGGCAGAACTGGCAACACCCTCTGAAGATAATTCTTGAGGAGAAAACAGACAATTTAAAAAGAAAAATATATTTTTTTTTTATTAATTTTAAACTACATACTCTTTTTATTAGTCCATGCCAAACAAAAAAAAAATGAGTTTTACTTTTAAATGCTTTAAAGTGGTACTTTATATCTTAAATTATTTTTGCACATAACATACTAGATAGGCCAATTTGGGTTTATCAGCGGTCAAATTCTATATTTATACTGACAATCAAACTGATAATATTGTCTATGGAAATAATTGCAAACACTAAAAATGTCTCAAGTCTGCGGTTTTTACGTGTTGAATAATATTACATTCATTTCCCCATTGACTCTTTGCTTACAGTGGTATCTAGGTATGGGTATCACATACAGATACACAGGGGGGAGTGCGGGCAGGAGGTGAAATGGGTGGGGGCGAGGGGAGCTGACTGTGTTATTTTTAGCTCTATCTCACACGATCTTGCTTGCTTTCTATTTATAGAAACAGTAAGTGGGTCCCTGCTGACAATCCTCCCTGCCTCATCATACTCCCCAGCCCCCTCCCCTGCTCTCTGCTTCCTCATTCAGAGACAGCATCAAGGGGTCCGTCTAACAGCATTCGTCATGTGGATGCTTCGATCAGATACGTTGGGGGATGAAGATCTCATTATCCTCTAGGAAAATAGGCTTTGATCAGGGAATAAATAGAAAAATGTTAATATTATCTTATTAGACATTATTAAAGTTAGCTAACAACATTGGAATGTGCTTAAACTGCTCATACAACCAGTCTAAGGAAAACGCTTTGATTACCTTAATTTCTAGATGGCTGTACATGAAAGGCTGGTTTCTATTTAATAACATTATTATCTTTAAGTGTATAAAAGACCTGCAAATCCCCAAAAAGTATAAAATGAATATATGATTGCAGTATTAAAATGATTTTGTTGTTTGGTTTTTAAACAGCAATGTGTTTATTATTGTAAATGTCACATATTTTGATGAATTCTTGGTAATTGATTCACTTTTTTTCTTATGATTTTCTTTTTTCCCTTTTCTGGAATGTTTTATTCTCCCATGAGCTATAGACATCACAAAAACTATGAAGAGCTACACATACCAAAGGCTGTTCTTGTTATTTTCTGTGCATACAATTGTCATTGACTCCTTAGCAAAGTACTTCATAGAAATATAGATATGAAGGTATATGACTATGAATTTAGGGCTTAATTACATGGCTTCTGTAGGAACTTCCATAAGGCTGACAAGGCCATATGGAAGTTTTTACAAGCAAGTTTGCTCCCACCAAGGAACCCATGCCCATGGGGGATTACTCCTTTTCTCTCAAGCTCTAAAGTATGCTCGCAACTTGCCTTATGTATTACCCATGGCAGGGAAAGGATTACATAATAAAAATAATGAATGAATGCAGGGTTAATAACCTCTTTGCCTATGTCCCGTTGCCCATAGCTATCACTGGAGTTTTGGGGGGCCCCATGGACCTCCTCAACACATGGAGAGCTATCAACACCTACTTTCGCCCACAAATTGTGCTTATGGGTAGAGGGGACCACTCTTACCTCTTAACTACCTCTATCCACACTAAATAAATAATAACTTTCCATGGGGGGCCCAATGGGACACTATAGTATCTATCCTTTATGTTGGTCACTTTGGACCCCCAAGGGCCCTGTGTCTATCTACCATGGATTTCACTTTAAACTCCATGCCCCACATGGGTCTTTACATATGTCCATAGGGGTCCTTATGGACCCCTATAAACCTAATATTAACCCCCTACCATAGGGACTCCTATGGACCCTTATGGCATCCTAACATACCCTCATAGGGGTCCCTATGGACCCCATGGACACAATTCTACCATAGGTGTCCATAAGAACCCCCATAGTCCCTACACTACCCCACTGAACTAGCTACCCTATGTTTATAAAATAAAACTAAATTATAATCTTAAAAAAAGAATTATTGAAGATAAAGAGTACAGTTTTCCGAGTAGTTAAGTATTCAATTTCTTGTGCATTAAATGTAGTAATATTTAAGCTGTGCTCTTTTACATGAATGCTAAATAGGTATGTGAATGATTTGTTATTAAGTACATAATTATAGTATCCTGTTTAGGGCATTAGTTCAAGACATTCTATGTTCAATACTGTACATTCTGGTTGTTGATTTCCATGCTCTAAGTTTGCGCTGCTATTCAATTGGCCGGGCCCGCAAGTTAGTCCCACTTCTCGATAATCGCAAACCATGCTATCGGCAGTAAGCATTTGCGTGCTTGCAAGGCTGTAATGAGTGGTTCAAGCCCGCAAACTCGGAGTACTGTAAATGCAAATATAAAATCAACACAGCTCTGTAAAGCACTGTAAATGACGGGGAACACAATGGATGACAGTAGAATTAAAAGCACAACATTCTCAAGCAAGCGCATCCCCAAAATCAAATACTTTATTTCATGTTTGATTTCCGTCCAAAGTCCTAGGGAGCACCGTGATCATATTTTTAAAGAGCTACATATGCAATGTGGTTTTAGAATGTAAAAACAAATATAGCCTCTAATTTTCTTTTATATGCAGTTATTCTGCTGTGGAATCTATTGTTTTGTTTTCAGCAGATCAACCCTCTTTAGGTGGAGGGAGAATACACAAGAAGTATCTATCTGGACAATGGGAATGGCAGTTACATCTTCGAGTGCGCTCAGCTAGTTCAGCACTAAAGGGAAGTTTGTTAGGGCCTCATTCAATTGCGATTTGGCCAATTGAATAGGGCTCTAGATAAACATATATATATTTTTTACAGAAGTTTTTATTTATTGAACTTTTATCCAAAAGAAAGTTCTTCACTAACTAAAAACTTCTGTAAAAAAATATGCTTTGTGCTTATATAGAGCCCTATTCAGTTGGCCAAATCGCAATTGAATGAGGCCCTTAGTTTACAAGAACACACCTACCTGATAAAGTAACAGACAGCAGCAGGGAAGAAACCAAATCCCCACATTAAAGAATAATTGCATATAAAAGTTATAAATATTGTGTTTATTTATTTTTTGTTTGCTTTCTAAAAACATTTTGCCATTATTGAAGTGTAGCAAATCCATACTGGCCAATAAGAGTAAAGATTTAGGCGAATGTGTGGTTTTCATTGATGTTCATGTAAAATGTAGCATTATAATATTATGCTGATAACTTCTCTTTGACTATCATATGGTATCCTTGTATTAATATGACAATCAGATGTATGCACTTCCAGGTCAACAATATCAAGATATATATTTAAATATAAGTAAATTGTTTAAAGAGAATAGATAGATAGTTAAGTGTCTTGAAGAACTGACACCCTTAATGCCATTTAATTTCCTATTTCTGTTTCTCTCTTCAGCAAATTACCAAGTTGGGCCCGAGCAGTGGTTCCCCGAATCTTCTACATCTGCGAGAAAGCTTGGAACTACTACCCCTATACAGTAACAGGTACCTTATAGTGTCTAATTAACTCTCTCTCTCTTTCCTCTCTCTCTCGTTCTCTCTCTCTCTCTCTTTCCTCTCTCTCTCTCTTTCCTCTCTCTCTCTCTCTCTCTCTTTCCTCTCTCTCTTTCCTCTCTCTTTCTCTCTCTCTCTTTCCTCTCTCTTTCTCTCTCTCTCTCTCTCTCTTTCCTCTCTCTCTCTCTCTCTTTCCTCTCTCTTTCTCTCTCTCTCTCTCTTTCCTCTCTCTTTCTCTCTCTCTCTCTCTCTCTCTCTCTTTCCTCTCTCTTTCTCTCTCTCTCTCTGGACAGATTTTCCTCAACTAAGTAGCCAAAAAACAGTGATCAAGGTAGAGTAAAAAATACCTTTTAATCAACAAATCAACAGTTATACAGCAACATGTATCATATCACATATAATAGTTGTCAAACTGCGAGACGTCGTCACACTTTGCGCGGTGTGTACGAGTTAGGCGATGAGCATCGCAGGCGCACATCGCTTGTAAGCCTTGCAAAGCGAGCTGTTAAGGGAATAAAAAATGCGGGACTTAGCCACAAAACACTTAGCGCGTTGCATCACATTAGCCTTCACATTAGACTTTGGTTAATAAAAAAGCGAGATAGCAAAAATACGAGTTTAACGGCGAACCGCGAACATCCTAAAAACACAAAGAAAATACAAATAAATACAACAAAAATATCACTCACAGCACGGGGGAACAGGCAGGAAGTCTGGGAGTGAGGTGGAACGTGAATTTAAGCAAATTTCGAGGACTTTCACCACACAAAAAAAAAACCTACGCGAGAAAAATGTGGGCGCCGGAAAAAACGAAAACGAGGCTACACAACCTCAGACCGCGCAAAACACTGCCAAACGCGTAGACGTGAAACTTAGAAAAAAAAATACGGCAGAGCAAAAATACGAGGCGCTTTACACAACTACACCAATGGATTTCCCTCACGCACACAAGCAATTTAGAGTACACAGTTGGGACATTCATTACACTTTATCATCAGAGCACCAACACTCACTGTACATTGTATGGTGCCGGAAAATATAAACAGATTGTTAGCTCTTCAGGCTATTGATTGCTGTATATATTAATTACAAATAAAGTATATTAATTTATTCAAGAAATTATTCATTCATTATTGATTAAGTAAATATAGATAAATATATATCTCTTTTTATAATGAGTGACGAAGGTGCTCAGAGGAGCAAAAATAGACGTGACAAGAGGATCGCCATAAGTGCCGAAGGCGCTCAGCGCGAGGCTTGCAATGAGCGCCGAAGGGCCTCACAGTACAAAAAGGTTTACATTGTGTGTCAAACAGCATTCCCATGGCTTCAAATTTTATTGCTCCATCATTTTTTATGGGCAAGTCGCTAGTAATCAAATAAGCGCCATTTAAATAAATACTGTACTGTAACATTTGGAATATGGAGTACAATTTTGGGCACCACTTCATAAAAAGGACATTTTAGAACTGGAAAAAGTACAGAGAACGGCTACAAAACTAATAAGGGGAATGGAGGGGCTAAGTTATGAAGAAAGACTAACCAAATTAAATTAGGCGTCTAAGAGGGGATATGATTACCTTATATAAATACATCCAGGGTCAATATAAAGACTTGTCAAGGGAGCTTTTTGTGCCAAGATGTTTTCAACTGACAAGAGGACATCCTTTCACGTTAGGAGTAAAAAGATTCCACCTTAAAGAAAGAAAAGGGTTCTTCACAGTAAGGGTGGTTAATCTGTGGAATTCTCTACCAAAGGAGGTGGTGACAGCAGATTCGATAGATAACTTTAAAAGGGGATTGGATTTATTTAGAATCAAAAAGGGCATTCAGGGTTATCATGGATAATTAGAGAGACAGTATTGATCCAGGGAGAAATCTGATCGCCTGTATCTGGGGTCAGGAAGGAATTCATTTGTTTTCCCTTTTGAGACAATTGGCAAAGTTTCACTTTTTGCCTTCCTCTGGATCAATTAACAATTAGTCACCATATTGCAGATCAGAGGAGATCTTAAAAGGTTGAACTTGATGGGCTAAAAGTCTTTTTTTAAACCTCAATTACTATGTAACATATACCTCATAATTACACTCCATTACTAATTAATAAGCCACTGTTTGGCAGCAGGATCCAAGGAATTGCTACAATTCCTCAAGATCGCAAATGTTTTTACTCCCGGAAACTGTACCAGATCAGACTTGCAAGGGGGTTAAACACCTGTTCGTAGCACTCTAAATGCAAAAGCAAAAAAAAAATACTGCACTTTTAAAGACAGGGAAAGTGGTGTAAGACATTAGAATTAACTAGAAAATTGGCGGGAGTAAAATTGTAAGCCTGGCTATGCTGTTTGTCACACAATGCGAGTCTATGGGCCCTCTGAGAACTTTTGGTGCTCATTGCGAGCCACAACTTTCCTGCTTTGCAATGATCACCTTTGGCGCTCCTCATGAGCCCCAGGATGAGCGCCTTCAGTACTCATTACAAGGCTCTCACCCTGTGTACTTTATAGGCGTCGTGCTTGAGTGTTACTGTGTTGGGTTGTGTTACTGCTTTGGGTTAATTGTTATTGTTTTTCGATAATTGTTACTGCTAATGACTCGTTTTTATGTCCTACGCGTTATTTTTACGTCCTTCATGCTAGTTTTACATCCTTCTGCCTCGTTTACGTCATGTTACGTTTTTTCAGCAGCCATTTTTTTCTCACTTATGCAGTTTTCGTGAAAAAAATTTGAAATATGGCTCAAACTAGCTTGCAACCAAACTCAGAGGCTCGCCGACGCTCCCACTGTGCTGTGTGTGAGTGTGTAAGTTAATTTGAGACATATTTGTTGTTATTTTCATGTTTTTCGAGTTCCGTGGTTCTGCCGTTATGGTCGGATTTTTGTGAGGCGGACAGTGCATGTACAGGTTTTGGTCCTAAGTCATACGGCCGTAAGTCCCGCTTGCGCTGCTGGCCATGAGCGTCTGCGGCGCTCATCGCAAGCCCTGCAATGAGCTCATTGCAGCCTGTCCCACATACCTCAACTGCGAGGCTAGCAGTGCAATGAGAGCCTTTGGCGCTCATTGCAGCCTAAGTACTGCAGGCTTGCGGTTGGGACCCTACGGGCCGCAAATGGCTCGCCTATCTTTGCAAGGCACACAAAGCATGACAAACCCACAAACGTGACTAACGTTCTTGGTCCACAACTATTATATGTGGTTGCACATCAGTCTCAAGCTCGCAAATCTGCAATCAAAAATGTTTTATGTTTCATTTTGGTGCCAAATCAATCTGGGAATCAATATCAGAATACCCACATGGACTAAAACAGTATCACCATTCATTTTTATTATTTTGCACATTGCTGAATTGCGAGTCTGATCGCATATCGGAACTCTAAATGCTAATTGATTAATATGTAACTTCCATATTTTACTGATGTAATGATGACGGTCTCATTTACTGGGGTGTCAGCAAAAGTGGGACCTGATCAGGGCTGGAAAACAGTATTTTGCTGTTAAATTAAATTTAAATTTAACAGCAGATTTTGCCTGAGAAGGAAAACTGTGAAGTATTCTATAGATCCTACCAATGTAACACATAAAAATAATTACATTTGTATTTTTTGTTTATCCTGATTCATTCCTCTCATTTTTCCTTGTCTGTTCCTTTCCCTCCTGTTCTTTCTCTCTGCTTGGAACATCATTTCACAAATATGACTATATTCCACTTGGAATGAAACGTTTCTGGTGACCACAGAATACACGGTAAGCTTTGTTTACTATACACATTCTATATTCCTATATTATCCCAATTCAAGTCAGGTGCTGCCGTCTTAAATAGAATATGCATCTGCATTTGAAATGTAACTTATGACTGACCTTATTATAGAATTTAACTGCACTCACAAAATTCAATTAATCATATGACTTGGTAGAATATGTATTTAAACAAGCATGTGTAATACAGAATAAAATGTGCAGCAACAAGATTTGAGGAGGATGTAAACAGTGGAAATTTGTATTGTGGTCATTGTTGCATTCTCGTTTTTTGACATTATTGAAAAGAAACATTGACCACAGTATAAATTTTCCACTGTTTGAACAAGTCTTGTGAGTGATCTGTGGCTGCTTGGCAACTTCTCACTACTGAATCGGCAGAAGGAGGATGATGTTCCAATAAAATGGCAAGATTACATAGAAACAGACAGCGCAATATAGATTAATTACAGTAGCTCAGATGTAGTTCATATAAGAGCGCTCTGGACAGTACACAAATAGACTTAAAAATAGAGGAGGTTGCAAATATATATTAAGGCTTTAGGTAATAAGAAAGTTATCAATTGAATGTAACCTTAAATTCAAGTTGGAAATGTTTAACTCTCAGCCAGCTATTCTGATCCACTCACACTTAAAATAACAATGAAATAAAAATAACAGGCCTCAGGGGGCAATATATCATTATTAGTAATGATATCCTGTTAGAAAGAAATATTACTCTTTGCTTGGTGGGTGAATCAGAAAGGCTGCTTACCAGCATTGATGTTTTCTGTAAGAATATTTGATTTTGTTTAATACAATTCAGTTATTAAAAAACTTTTTGTTACCTATAGATTAACATTATGCAGAATTTGAAACCACAGGAGAGCACTCTCAGGAATTCTTAAAAATGGCTAAATTCCCTAGGCCCTCATTCAATTGCAATTTGGCCAATTGAATAGGGCTCTAAATAAGCACATAACATTTTTTTAAGGAAGTTTTTAGTTAGTAAGCATCTATCCAAAAGGAAGGTTTTCACTAACTAAAAACTTCTTTAAAAAATATGCTATGTGCTTATTTAGAGCCCTATTCAATTGGCCAAATCACAATTGAATGAGGCCCCTAGTCAATATTTCAACTAATTAATGGTGAAATTTCATCGAAATCGCTGAATATACTATAAAGACTTTTGAGCAATATTTGTAATCCTCTGTTGTACTGTCTTCTTATATACACAAATATATCAGTCAAATAGATATATTTTTTTAATGAAGAAGAACCAGACTGTTTGCAGTGAAGAAAATATCCAAAATAAAAAGGTCCACAGTAATGCCCCAGCAATGAGAGCTAGTTATTTTAATCAAGCATCAATCATTAATACAAATCCTATTTATTAATTTACAATAGCAATATTTAATGTTAAAATCATTTTTTAAAGATTATAGTGTCAGCCTGTGTCCAGTTGAGTGTTTGTCTCCTCCCTGATAAGGTCACTAAGAAAAGGATGGGTGGTTGGCTGAGGGAAAGTTCTAAAGGGTTTTAAGAACAATCATATATGATGAAAGTATAAACAATCATTGATGCTGCCCCAACTGTAAAAGCTGGTTGCCAAAGGAAACCCTTTAGCTCAAGTCTCCAGCCAATAGAGAACATGTAGCAGCTACCTGATAGATAAAGAGCAACCTTCCCTCAAATACCTTACAGTGAGTTTAAACCTGTAGCAGCTGAGCCCAAATTTGTACAATAAGTTTAATGTTGAATATTTTTCATTTTTAATATTTTAATAGTTTTTTTATTAGTGAATCTAATTTGTATTACTGATCAATGCCTACTTAGAACATCTAGTTCATGCACTGCAGTGGTGGTCTAATGGTAATTTGAATACAGCAGTAGAAGAGGGAAGATAATTTAAATGTAGGCAAGCAAAGTGATAATGATACAGGAAAAAAGCCAGTAGGTTGCTTGGTTGTATTGGAAGAGTAACTAGCAGCAGAAAAAGAGAGGTAACAACGCAGCTCTAAGGATCCCAGTGAGAGCTCTACTAAAATTCTGATTCGAGTTCTGGAGACCGTATCTCTAAAATTATATTAACATATTAAAAACCATTGAAAGGAGAGAGACTAAACCGCATGATCTAAAATACAAAATTTAATTGGAAAAACTTTATGATTTAGAGGATAGAAGGGAATGAGTGAATTATTAGAAACCATGAGATAAATCAATGTATTTAGTAAAGATCAGTATCAAAGTATCTTTTTGAAAAATAGCAAGAACAGGTAATGAGATTTTTATTTGAGTTTGGAATTAGGTAATGTTGTGATGTTAATATTGTAATGTTGTAATGTACTACTTTACAGAAAGAATATTAGATGAGTAGAACAAATCCAATGTTCTGCCTGCATAATTATAGAATCATAAAGATAACCATATAATCTCTAGGCACTAATGACCATGATGATACCTCCTTAATAAACATATAAAAACATTGAGCACAGGTGCATAGTAGCAGGAGACACACAGAATAAACAAAAGACTTGTTCTCACAGGACATGAAGAATCAATAAATTACATTTTTAGGCCATCATTTTTCAAAAGAGAGTTTAATAAAGAAACCGATAAGCATGTTCTGATAGCATGGGAATGTGCAAACTCAACATACTGTAATGGAGCTGCAAATTAGTGAAAAACAATATTTATTGACCATCTCTGCAAAATGATGTCTGTCAGTAACATTAATATTGGGTAAATATTGGCGGCCCCATTCAATTGCAATTTGGCCATTTGAATAGGGCTCTAAATAAGCACATAGCATATATTTTCTTACAGAAGTTTTTAGTTAGTGAACTTCTATCCAAAAGCAAGGTCTTCACTAACTAAAAACTTTTGTAAAAAAATATGCTATGTGCTTATATAGAGCCCTATTCAATTGGCCAAATTGCAATTGAATGAGGCCCTGGGTAAATACATATACCAAACACTATGAAATATCTGCAGATTATAAAATATGCTTACTATTAAAATATCCTGGCTATTTTTAGTGTAGAATTTTATTGAGACTAGAGTATCAAATATATAGTTGCCATAACTGCGGGTTGTCAAACGCTGTTGCTATCGCTGCGGCCCTTGCAAAGTGAGGGCCGCAGTTGCTGGCAAGGAGCGCCAAAGGCGCTCCTTGCCAGCAACTGCGGACCTTGCAACATTTACGGACTAACGACACAGAAATACGAGACGCGAGACTTAGAAAAAAAAACATTACGAACTCGCAAAATTACGACTTTAACGGCTAACCCGTGAGAACCTCAAAACATTTAAAACACAATAAATACACACAACAAACACATAAAAAGCTTACCCACAGCAAAAGGGAGCACCCAGGACGTGAAAGTGAAGTTACACCTCCATTGAAGTCCAAATTTCGGAGTTTAGACACCCGAAAATCACCTAAGCGAGAGAAAAAATGGCAGCCGAAAAAAACGAAAACGAGGCTACAGGACCCTAAACACGCAAAACACCACCAAACACATAGCGATTTTAAGAAAAAGCCAGACGAGGTCCAAGAACAAGGACGCTAAATCACCAACAGCCGCGTACCACACATTAGGCGCCATTTTACAACACTAACTTACAGAATGCGGAAGTACACAGCTACCCTAACGGATTTGGCTCGCGCACCCACACTATTTACACTACACACTGCACACATTGCTCACACTTACACAGCAGCTTCACAGCACTCAAAACACACATTGTATGCTGCAGCAACATGAAAACAGATTGTCAGCTCTTCAGCATAATGCTTCCTACATTTATTACTTCCAAATAGGTAAAGTATATTCCTTTATTAATGTTTTACTTAGTTCATTAACATACACCAAACAGCATTAGCTCACTTACAATTTCATTCCCGTAATTTTTTGACGGGCAATATTCTAGTGTAAAATAAATGTTGAAGTCCAAATCAGTGGCTGACTGTAGGGTGTCGATAAATAAGTGAAAAACATATCTAGGTAATCAGATCATCCCTAGGTTGATTGGATTACCTTTCTATAAAATAATTAGCTGTCCCTTTACCCCAAATACATTGATACCTCTACTTCAGGTAGCAGAGGGCCCATACCCTGTTGTGGGACACCATTCACCAGCAGTAACTCCGCCATTGATCCATATCTAATGCTCTTCTGCAGCTGAATTATGAACACTGATTGTCTATGCGAGTTTGAGCTTGTATGGAATGGCATCTTGCTTCTGTTGGCTCATCAGGAGGAAGCAGTTTGTCAACCACCCATATTAGCTATTCACTAGAAAGGAATATTAGTAGGGTTTCTGCATGAATGGCAATTCATGATAAGTAGGATTTGCTACAGGTAAAAGCAAATAAACTCTACCAGAGGGATAAAGTACTAGGAGAAAGAAGAATCAGTCAAGTTTATGTGAAATCTGTACCATATTTGAGTAAACTCTGCATTTTCTCATTACTTGATTTTTAGTTCCTTCATGCTTGAGATGCTTCCTTTATCAGCTTTTGGTGTGAATTAAAAATACTACTTGTTCTCTTTTTTCTACAGTGCTCTTTCCTACCCAAATTTTCCATCCACATTGAGACAAGATACTCTGATGACTGCGGGGACAATGACAGTGTAAGTTGTGTCTCAACTTGTGCCCCGTCTTTTGGATCTTCAATAAATGATAGAGCATGAAGAAATTGTTGATAATTGAATGGTACAGACTTTAATTTAGGCATGTAGGAAATGAAACTGCATGCATTCCTCTATCTGATTTCACAAGGCACTCGGCAAGCACAATTTTCTACCTCTGGGTAACTATCGCAGGTATATAGAAAAACAAAGGAATTGTATAGACCCAGACCACCATGTGCCAGTCAAACTGGGGGAAGTAGTTCTTTGCACTGACCCTCTAGGCTAAATATTGATGGTCCATGTCCAGCTCTAGGTATGTTCACTGTACTATAAAGTTTTTTTATTTTTTTATTTCACTGTAATACTGGGTGCATTATATTTGTGGGCAACGCTTGCTATAGTGATGATATTCATGTTAAACATGCCTTATATTTGGTAGTTTTGTAGTAATTTAAGGTATAACGTGTGGCATGACACAATGCTTCAAATTGGACAGTTTATCATTGAAGGCCTCCTGTGGAGTGATGCATACAACCAGCTACTAAACAGTCACATAGGGCCTCATTCAATTGCGATTTGGCCAATTGAATAGGTCTCAAAATAAGCACATAGCATATTTTTTTAAAAGAAGTTTTTAGTTCGTGAAAACCTTTCTTTTGGATAGATGTTTACTAACTAAAAACTTCTTTAAAAAAATATGTTATGTGCTTATTTAGAGCCCTATTCAATTGGCCAAATTGGAATTGAATGAGGGCCAAAGTATGCAATAGCTCTGAGTAATTAGTTAACTAGGCTTTCTGATCTTAATTACAATACTAAATAATAGTGTTTAATGTCACCACTGTTTAATTACTTTGTGTTTATGTGTTTTGTTATTGTATTTTCCCTATAAATATGCTGTGCCCGGTTCAATAAAGATAATCCTCTGGTTAATAGATAAGTGGTTTTCCATGCTGTTTTTGTGGCTGTGTGATCTACTGAAAGGCTACTGAAATTCTGCTGTCTGCTCCACCTGGGCCCCCATTCAATGGCAATTTGGCCAATTGAATAGGGCTCTAAATAAGCACATAACACATTTATTTTAAAGATGTTTTGAGTTAGTAAACATCTATCCAAAATCAAGGTTTTCACTAACTATAAACTTCTTTAAAAAAAATATGCTATGTGCTTATTTAGAGCCCTATTTAATTGGCCAAATCGCAATTGAATGAGTGCTATATATATATATCGATGCCAATCAATTGAAGAAAAATCTCTTGAGGCATGTTGACTGTATACTGTGAAGTGGGAAAGGGATATTCAAATTAAATATTTTAAACTTAACAGAGCAAATACGCTATTATATTTCCATTTCCAGAACACATAATGCAAAGTATTGAATTAGATTGTATTATGTTTACCTGCCATTGCAATATAGTGAAAATAAATCAAGATGTATGGTGGCTTTAGGTGTAAAGTTTGTATTATAACACTTTTACAAGGGGGGTGCTCCTAGGGATACATATTAACAGAAATTGATTTAGGCGATGGAAATAATCCCTTTTATAGGGCACACCTCTTTATCACCAATCTCTTGAGATAATTATTTCTAAAATATAACTTTTATTTATTTTAATTAAAAACGATCTATTAAAGTACAAAGAGACGCAGGTAGGACCAGTGATAAATTATTGAATTGCTTATATATGTCATGGTTCTCTGTGCAAAGGACAACCTTTAACCTAAATATAGAAATCAACATAGAAAATTAACCCAAGAATTTATTTAAGAATGTATAAATTGCATAGATAGTATGGAGACTCTGGTAGTGACCAGTATAAAGTAACTGGTGCTAAGTGCAATATAATATAGAATAAAAAAAAAACCCTGAAGAAATTTTAGAAATGTGTGTTGGGTGACGCAGGACGTTGGACGCATGCCGATGGCGTCACTACTGGGTGCCTCGGCAGCATTCCACGAGACCAGTCAGCCCATACTAGAAATTCTCCCATTCTAAGACACTAGAAAGCTTAATCACGTTAAGTCCCAGGACCAGGATATATTTATAGAGGGGAGATATATAATAGCTATAAAGTGCCCTGATTTAGGTAGTCTTGCATATCACTTTCACATTGGTTTGCCCGTTTTAACCATTCCGTTTACTATGATTTTAAGAGAATTGTATATTTGGTGCTATATCTGAACACAAACTCATTTTCTAAATTGGTTGGGTCATCTTAAGTAATACTTTGAGACCTTTGACAGGTTACACTTAGCCCCGCAATCCCATACTCTCCCCTAGGTCAGGTTGTTTCCATGTGGCTCAAAAAAACAGACCACCACTTGTTTACCACACTCCATAAAGCATTTTTCAGTCTTACTTTACGCCACATGTTATGCATTTTACTCTGAGTCAAACAATAGGGTAAATGTCCAGCATTTATATGGATTTGGTAGAAAAAATATACTGATTTACAGTTGAATGTCTTTTTATAGACCTTTTATAAAGATGGACTCCTGACTGTCATGTAGGTTGGTAGGGATCTTTGGTTTGACATTCTACGAGAGAAACATATTAATGAGAAAAATATTTTTCACATTATAATGTTGGAGAGGCCTTAGTAACCCGTGGCTATCTCTGGTACACCAGTAGTTTCACTTATTAATCAGATATAAATTACATTATAAGGTGCACTTATAATTACATCACTGAGCATTACATGCAGAATATGTTTATATGGAATTACCAATTAATAATAGGAGTCATGTACAACATATGTATTGTGATTAAACATATTAGTAATGAAAGAGGGTATTGTGCATGGGTTACCTGTTAAAAAGTACATACCTCTTTGATTGAGTAACTATCATGACTACAACATTACATAATATATTGTAGGTTTTCACATCATTTTACTAAGAATATGTTGTAAATCATACATTTGTTTGTTTGTTTTTTCAGATATTTAAAACAGACCTTACAGATGAAGCTCATGAAGTCTTGTATCTGGACATTGCATTTGATGAGATCCCAGAAAGATATTATAAGAGTACCGAGGTCAGTGAGGAGCCTATTAAAATCATATATCAGGTTTCCTCTTCTCTTTTCCACTCGTTCCTTTTCTGTCTCTTCATGTTTTTTTTCATTCTTTCCATACAGAATGATGTCTTGTCTCCCAAACACTAACCAGTTTTAAACATTTTGTTTTTGTTTTGTTAAATGAACATGTTTTTCTTACACTAGTATGTGTTCTCTATATAAGAAGTTTCTTTCTTGATTATTTTATTAGTTCTGTAAGAAAAGCTCAAGTGTTTTTGTTATTATTATCATTATCACTGTTGTTAGAATACTTACCATTTACATATGTCTAATGCTCTAAAAAAAGGGTGATACATAAGGCAAATATGACATAAGTAAGCATACTGGTACAAAAATGAGTTGAGAACCCTGCTCTTGTGAAATGTTACAATATAAGGACTTGATTACATGACTCCAGTAGGAGGTCTAAGAAGTAAACATTCCACATATAGCAGATAATCCTAATATGATACACTTAAAGACACATGGAATGCAAAATATTCTATCGTGCATTGATAAGAGCATGTTTTAAGCATTTTAAAAGTGTATTTTTGTCATATAAAATATTTAGTAAAACTTGTTTAAACATATTGGAAACTAACAGGAAATGACTCTGTGTGAGCAGACTCTAGATCTCATTGTCAGACATGTATGACCCTATATTTTTGCACATTGGTTGACAGGCACCAACCCCAAAAGAGAGTTATACATTCAAAGCAGTATATTCTGCTCCACAAGCTGAATTTTCAAAAAGGAAAACACACTGCTCAATGTTATCAAATGCTCTCTTTCCGATGCAGCAAAAAAAATATGCCTTCAATGGCCCTTTAAAAGCTACGAGTGTCCTAGTACAATAAAAAAATAGCCTAAATAAGCATTTTTTCAGGACTCGAATGTAGTACTGTATATACTTGAGTATAAGCCGAGTTTTTCAGCCCTTTTTTAAAGGCTAAAAAGGGCCCCCTCGGCCTATACTCAAGTCACTCTCCCCCCCGTGTCTCTCTACCCCCCCGTGTCTCTCTAACCCCCCGTGTCTCTCTAACCCCCCCTTGTCTCTCTACCCCCCCCTTGTCTCTCTACCCCCGTGTCTCTCTACCCCCCGTGTCTCTCTAACCCCCCGTGTCTCTTTCCCTCCCCCCTCCTCATCCTCAACCCCCCTCCTCATTATAAACCCCCCTCCTCATTCTCCCTCCTCAACCCCCTCCTCAACCTAAACCCCCCTCCTCATTCTAACCCCCCCTAAATACCTCCTCCTCTCCCCTCACTTACCTGCTTCTGCTCCGACCTCCGCTCCTTCTTGACCAGGCCGGCAAGCGACGTCACATGCGCGGCCATGCCATTAGCATATACTGGGTGCCGGCTAGGCTAGGATAGGGGGGTTGAGGAGGAGATTGAGGATAGGGGGGTTGTGGAGGGAGGATGAGGATGGGGGGCTTGAGGAGGGAGGTTGAGGATGAGGAGGGGGTTGAGGATGGGGGGGGTTGAGGAGGGAGGATGAGGATGGTGGGTTGAGGAGGGGATTGAGGATGGGGGTTTGAGGAGGGAGGATGAGAATGGGGGGGTTGAGGAGGGAGGTTGAGGAGGGGGGTTGAGGATGGGGGGGTTTAGGAGGGAAGTTGAGGATGAGGAAGGAGGTTGAGGAAGGGGGTTGAGGAGGGGGTTGAGGAGGGAGGATGAGGAGGGGGTTGAGGATGGGGGGGTTGAGGAGGGAGGATGGGGATGGGGGGTTGAGGAGGGGGTTGAGGATGGGGGTTGAGGAGGGAGGATGAGGATGGGGGTGAAGAAGGATGGTTGCGGAGGGGGTTGAGGATGAGGAGGGAGATTGAGGATGAGGAGGGGGTTGAGGATGAGGAAGGAGGTTGAGGATGAGGAGGGGGGTTGAGGATGGGGCGGTTGAGGAGGGAGGATGAGGAGGGAGGTTGAGGAGGGGGTTGAGGATGAGGAGGGAGATTGAGGATGAGGTTGAGGATGAGGAAGGAGGTTGAGGATGAGGAGGGAGGTTGAGGATGGGGTTGAGGATGGGGGGGGGGGGTTGAGGATGAGGGGGTTGAGGAGGGAGGTGGAGGATGAGGAGTGGGGTTGAGGAGGGAGGTTGAGAATGAGGAGGGGGTTGAGGAGGGTGATAAGGGAGGGGGGAAGAGACACAGGGAAGGGAGAGGGGAGAAAAGACACAGGAGAGAGAGGGGGACACAGAGGGCACAAGAGGGACACAGGGGGCAACACAATTCCCACCCTCGGCTTATACTCGAGTCACTCATTTTACCCAGTATTTTGTGGTAAAATAGGTGCCTCTGCTTATACTCAGGTTGGCTTATACTTGAGTATATACGGTACTTCAATCCTACACACCCTAAAGCACAAAAGAAGATGTTAATCCAGCGCCATACAACAATACCAAAGAACAATCGAATAAATCTCAATGTTATTTATCAATACCTGCTCGATTTAACACTGACACCCAACTAATGTTAAGTCACACCAAATTAATACAGAGCCCCAGGGTTTAACCCAACTGTTAAATAAAGGATCTTGTAAATGCTCTCATCACTATGTAACAGCCTTGTGGGCGTTTTATGTGTGTGCCATATAGTCAAACCCAAAATTGATATAGAGTGTGTAAAAAACGAAAAGTAGTTCATGTCATCTGATCAGGCAGTAGAACCCATGTGCATAGGAAAGGAGAATTTGTTTAGAGAATATTAGGGAGCGGTGTTATAAACTTCTCTAAATAGATGATTTTATAGAGCGTTTGAGGCTATGAAAAATAATGGAGAGTTTGACAGTTCCAAAGGGTATGGCCAGCAGTGAGCAATCCTAAAGATGAGAATGGATCTCAAATATAAGTGATAAAGAGATTCTTAAGTTATGAACAAATTGAAAGGAGTGTTACCTGACTATTTGGATATCAGATGAGACATGTAGCAGGGTACAGTTTTGTTGAGTGCTTTGAAGGTGAGAGTAAAAATGTTCAATTTAGTTTGAAAAATATGAGATCCAATGGGGGATTGGCAGAGATTATATTGAATTATATTGGACAATATTAATGTAGACTGTTGAAAGGATTCACAACAATGGACTAGACCCGCTAATGTAAGAATTATCTCCCTTGTGGTTGAAACCTTCCAAACCACTAATTCATCCTATGGGGCATTTTATTTCACAATGTAGAATTGTCTCAAACTTAAAAAGGAGGATGAGTGGGATATTGTCTGAAATTACCGATCTTTGTCCTTCCTTAGTATATTTAGTGATTGTTTCAGTGACATGAATAAACCTCCTAATTCTTTCTCATTTAACTTTTTTAGGATCTGCGAAATTTCAGCTCTAGCAAGACTGGTCGAGGGCCTCTTCAAGATGGGTGGAGGAGCAGCATGCAGCCAGTGATGTGTTCTTATAAACTGGTTAATGTCAAGTTTGAGGTGTGGGGGCTGCAGACACGAGTAGAGCAATTTGTACACAAGGTGGGTGTATAATTGTGTCAGTGGCATGTCTATGCAATTTCTGCTAGAGATGATAGATCATTATGAGTGAACCAATTAGAAGAGTCTTTATGTTAACATTATATCATGGTATAGGTCTCATAAGTTAAAATGTAGATAATTCAAATTTTGAGATTGATGGCTAAAGGGACACTGGAAAAAAGATAATGTTTAGAAATAGGTGGATTGTTGTATATACTGGTGCAACATATTTTTAAAAGCTTTCTAACTTTCTTATCAGTTCTCCTACACTGATTTTGCTGCTTTCTTTTCTCCTGCAACTGCTCTCTGTCTCCATTATTACAATTTGTTCAGCGAATCACAGTTACCCCCAATAGTGGAAGGTGACATCATGGAAAAAAAAGCACACTGGGATGTTTTCTCTGACCACGTGATTATTGTGAGGCATTGTACAGGGAAAGAAAGCTGTAAATGTGCTTTATCTAGGATTTGCAAAATATTTTTTTAATAAATACAATGATTTTTCTAGTTTATGTGTTTCCTCTAAATTACTTCAATTTGAAAAAAGTCCTTTACAGGGTCCTTTCAAGATATGCTCTGTTATAAGCTTTTTTCATTTCTTATTTTATTGTTATAACTTATTTATATAATTTGCATATCATGTTTTTATCCAAGTCATTTTACATATAGAAGAGGTACATCATAGTTAAGGAGTATAGAAGTATAGGAAAGTGAACAATAAAATTATAATAGGCTGAACATAAAGTAAAGATTGAGGTTGATGCTAAAATTGTGCATTTGATTTTGCTATTTTATTACTATAAATCATGTCTAATCTTAGGTGATCAGAGACCTATTGCTGGTTGGACACCGACAAGCCTTCGCATGGGTGGATGAGTGGTATGGTAAGTCTTAACTGTCATAGAAAGCAGTACATTATATACTTACATTAGGATTTAATGGGAGATTGAGTCTACAAACCCTGGAGAAAGGTTGTGTCAGTGTTTAAAAATCACAGCCAACAAAGCCAATGTATTGAGGTCTGAGTAAAAGTTAATTGCAGCTCTTGTTCTCATGAGGGTAATTTATTTATATATAAAATATGATTCAGCTGATGAACCAGTGCTGCTCACACAAACAGATTAGAGAATAAGATGGAGATCGTAAAATGCCCAGGAATGAAATATCAGTTCTGCTAACCTTTAGTTTGGAAATAAATGTTTTTTTAACTAAAAGTAAAGCTTCATAGCCAGAAAAAAAACTTTCAATCATCCTCTTTGACTCAACTCGAAATCATTTTATTTTCAGTGATAATTAAAACATAATGGGTCCAAATTCCTTCTTACCACATCATCATCATCAATATTTTTTAAGAAACTAATTTGCATAATTGCCATTTTCAGGTCACTATCCACAATATACATATTGTTGGCTATATAATATTATGGCAAAGTTTTGGGGCCTGCAAAGCAACGAAAAAAAAAAAAAGCTGCCACTTTTCCAAACATTGTTGCCTCTTGTTTTTACACCAGAAAATAATGTACTGTATGTACTTGGCATGTGACCTAAATTATACAAATACAGATAGCAAGACCACAAGCCATCCTCGGTAAGATGGTGTGCAGTCTGTTTACACTTAAACTGTGTTGTGTTTCAAATGTTTTTCACACATCAGGCATCACTGTAAATGGAACCATTTGCATGTGACTAGTCATAATCATTGGCTGCCTTGGAAACACTGCTTGCTATATAATTGTTGCATAAGGCAATTTTCTGGACCTGCTTGTGGGAAGTTAATGTGCTCATATATATATATATATATATTTTATTTGCAATTGACAGGCATGACAATGGAAGATGTACGGGAGTATGAAAAGGAGATACAAGCAGCCACCAATGAAAAAATAGGTCCAGTAGCTCCAACGATCACCATAAGCACAGAAGCCCGCTTCCCAGCCATTCGCAGTGCCCCTGCTACCCCTATCACTGGCGAACCTCCTGAATTTCTTAGCCCACCCAAAGACAGACTCCGTAAGACCTCAGCTCCAGATACCTTGACTCTACCTGAACTAAGGGAAAGAGCCAATGGCCCTTCCAGTCATTTGTCACCCCCTAACAAAGGCAGCTGAGAGAAACAGACACACCACAATATTTGTATTCCAGCGGACTGTCAAGTCCAAATGCCAAGAAACGGCACTCTAAAAACAAGAACTCCTAAAATACATGGACAATAAATTGTATATAGAGAAGAAGTGTCATCTGTGAATGACATTTGTGACTGACTGACTTATGTTGCCAGCAGTGATGGGAACGAAAACGACTTCCACCTCCAAGCAGATGATACACTAAAAATGAAGCAGAGAGGGTGGTATTAGTAGCTCCACCTAATGTTGAGACATTGCTAATCCCACTCAACATTTATACAGGATAACTACGAGATTATGGTAATTCAATTGAACTCAGTTTGGTAACTTGGAAACCATTTTTATTGATGATAGTACCTTCAGTATTCTTTCGCCAGGTAGTCTGTGAGTTGTAGGGGTTGTACATTATTTTGTCATTAATTCTTTTCAGAATATAATATTCATAAATTATAACATCTAATCATTTTTCCATTAATCACAATTGCCATGTCCATATGATGAATTAATATTACATTTTCATCTTTTGTAATTAATTTTGGCCAGTTTGTTTATAATTGAAAAACAAGTAATTTAAATTGTAAACATAACTATTTCTATTGTAATTATTCCAAGTCCTCCCACTTCAAGGGAATTAAATAGTCAAACAAAGAGGTAAGTCTTCACAAGTTTATTGGTATATATTAAGAAATTACTTTAGTATTTAATACACCCACTCCTTTCAGAATATTTTCTATGACTTGCTTAAAAAGCATATGCAAAATTATGTATTTAATAAACAAATCATCATCAGTTTATTCTAAAAGCAAGTGGTTAGGTTCTCATAAACTTGAACTTCATTTTTTTGAGTCTTTTTTTGAGATTCATCAACCAGTTCAAACTAAAAGGTTAGGATTTTCATTTGATAACATTTCTCAACTATACAATTCTTCATGACTGTTTAATTATATTATTAACCATATACTTGAATGTCTTTTATCTTAATAACTAGAGTATTAATATTATTAGTCTAAAGATAACCAATATTTTCACTTATTACAAACTCTTCATTGAACAATCATGATTCATTTTACAACATAGTAGGTGATTATTTATTTCTCCATAACTGTGTGATCTGCTGTTTGGTAATTAACTTGGAATTTCGAATCTTTTAAGAACCCATAAAAAAAGTTTTGTGTTGTTTTTTTTTACTCTAGACTGCATCTCAATATACTGTTAAAAATAAAGGTGAGCAAAATGCCTTTATTGCAAAATAAATACTGAAACAATTTATTTAACTATAGTGCTGGATTCTTTATGATTGTGTCTTGAATATTCTTCAAATATTGTAGCTTCTTTAAAAGTTGGTTTCTAACACATGGAAATACCTATTCTGGAACAAGTAAAGTTATATTAGTGGTGGGCTACATAAGTTAGAAATATTTAAAGGTCAGGTACAGCAGCTAGGCATCAGGCAAATACAGTAAAACTGTAATTTGCATTTGATCCCTAGTTGGCAAACTAGAAACAATCAGTCAACAATTTGCAGTTTTGACCAAGAAGTGATTGTGGGAGGGTAAGTCGTAATCGAAATGCAAGTAGCTAATAGAATATGTGTTAAAGAGTGATTTTAATAGTGTAAACATTTACGATTTGGCCAATAGAAGAGAGCTTAAAAGTGGTGCATTATACTACCAAGATATAAATACAAATTATTACAGTATGGTAGAGAAAAGCCCCAAACAATATTTTTTATGCGCTATTGAAAAAATAACATTTTTAGAAGAAAAAGGCTTAGTTGTCATCCCTACCCAGGCTCCACTGCACACAAACACATATAATAAATAGGAATACAATATATAAATATTTATATAAATACATGTAATATATTATATAAATAAATGTTAATAAAGCCCCGGGTCCTGATGAAATACATCCAAGGGTACTAAGGAAACTGGGTTCTGCAATAGCCAAACCATTATATTAAATTTTTCAAGATTCACTCAACACAGAGGGCCTCATTCAATTGTGATTTGGCCAATTGAATAGGGCTCTATATAAGCACACAGCATATTTTTTTTGCAAAAGTTTTTAGTTAGTAAAGACCTTGCTTTTGGATAGAAGTTCACTAACTAAAAACTTCTTTACAAAATATATGCTATGTGCTTATTTAGAGCCCTATTCAATTGGCCAAATCACAATTGAATGAGGCCCAGGGTCTCTACCAGATGACTGGAGAAAAGTTAATGTGATATCTATATTTAAAAAGGGAGCAAGAGCAAATCCAGGAAATTATAGACCAGTGAGCCTCACTTCTGTAGTGGGGAAGCTTTTAGAAGGGTTAATAAGGAATAATATACAAGAATATGTCTATTTGAACAGGATTAGAAGTAGGAGTCAACATGGATATATGAGGGATAGGTCATGTCAAACAAATCTAATTAGTTTCTATGAGGAGGTTAGTAGGAACCTGGATCAAGGCAACTCAGTGGATGTAGTCTTTTTGGATTTTGCAAAGGCTTTTGAAACAGTGCCACATGGGAGACTATTGTGCAAACTAAGAGATACAGGAGTTGCAGTATATATCTGCTCATTGATTAAGAGCTGGCTAAAAGACAGGAAGCAAAGTGTTGTTGTAAATGGAACATACTCCGATTGGACTAATGTGGTAAGTGGGGTTCCTCAGGGTTCAGTATTAGGTCCTCTCTTTTTTAACATATTTATTAATGACTTAGAGGTAGGATTGGAGTATGGTGTCTCCATTTTCAATGATGACACAAAGTTGTGCAAGGTAATTAAATCAGATAGTGATGTGCTTTCCCTCCAAAGTGATTTACATAAAATTGAGGAATGGGCATCTAAATGGCAGATGAGATTTAATACGAATAAATGTAAAGTTATGCATCTGGGAAGGAAATATAGCCATGCAATTTATAATCTTAATGAAGCAAATCTAGGTGTATCAGATATTGAAAGGGATTTGGGAGTGCTTGTGGACAACCACCTAGGTAACAGTGGTCGAAGCCAAGCAGCAGCTGCAAAGGCAAATACAATATTAGCATGTAATAAGAAGGGTATAGAAGCCAGGGAAGCAAATATAATTATGCCACTATTCAAATCTCTAGTACGCCCTCATTTGGAATATGGAGTAAAATTTTGGGCACCACTTCATAAAAAGGACATTTTAGAGCTGGAAAAGGTATAGAGGAGGGCAACAAAACTAATAAGGGGAATGGAGGGGCTAAGTTATAAAGAAAGACTAACCAAATTAAACATATTTTCTCTAGAAAAAAGGCGTCTAAGAGGAGATATGATTACCTTATATAAATACATCCAGGGTCAGTATAAAGATTTGTCAAGGGAGCTTTTTGTGCCAAGAGGTTTTAAACTGACAAGAGGACATCCCTTGAGGTCAGAAGTAAAAAGATTCCACCTTAAAGAAAGAAAAGGGTTCTTCACAGTAAGGGTGGTTAATCTGTGGAATTCTCTACCAGAGGAGGTGGTGACAGCGGATTCGATAGATAACTTTAAAAGGGGACTGGATTTATTTCTAATTAAAAAGGTTTATCATGGATAATTAGAGAGGCAGTATTGATCCAGGGAGAAGTCTGGTGTCTGGGATCAGGAGGGAATTTATTTATTTATTTATTTATTTTTATACAACTAATTAATTAATAGTTAATCCGCATATTGCAGATCAGAGGAGATCTTAAAAGGTTTAACTTGATGGACTGAAAGTCTTTTTTCAACCTTAAATACTATGGGCCTCATTCAATTGTGATTTGGCCAATTGAATAGGGCTCTAAATAAGCAGCATATTATTTTTAAGACGTTTTTAGTTAGTAAACATCTATCCAAAAGCAAGGTTTCCACTAACTAAAAACTTCTTTCAAAAATTTTAGCTATGTGCTTATTTAGAGCCTGATTCAATTGGCCAAATTGCAATTGAATGAGGCCCTATGTAACTATGTAACACCCATGGTCAGAATAAAGCTTTACCAGGTAAGATCTTGCCAATAATTTGGGTTCTTCACAAGAGTGGTCAGGGTTATAACTCCAAAGGAGGTTGTAACAGTAGATACCGTATTTATCGGCGTATAACACGCACCGGCGTATAACACGCATCTCATTTTAAGAAGGAAATTTCAGGGAAAAAAACTTAAATTTCAAATAAAGAACTTAGAAGCAAAATAAGGGTAGCTCAGAACTTTTTTTTATTAATATTATTAACACTTATGAGGCAAATAACGTAAAATGACAGTAAAAGCAACTGTTTTAACAAAGAAACTTCGATATTATATGTTTTTACAAAAGTTTACTCAGAAATCGCTGCTCCTCCTCAACCCCCTCCTCAACCGCCCCATCCTCAACCCCCTCTTCAACCTCAACCTCAACCCCCCTCCTCAACCTCCCTCCTCATCCTCAACCTCCCTCCTCATCCTCAACCTCCCTCCTCATCCTCAACCCCCTCCTCAACCTCCCTCCTCAAACCCCCTCCTCAACCCCCCATCCTCATCCTCCTTCCTCAACCCCCTATCCTCAACCCCCTCCTCAACCCCCCTCCTCAAC
The DNA here is from genome assembly GCA_027410445.1 of Discoglossus pictus. Lineage (NCBI taxonomy): Eukaryota > Metazoa > Chordata > Amphibia > Anura > Alytidae > Discoglossus > Discoglossus pictus. The sequence continues at coordinate 48,612,426 of CM050172.1, read as the reverse complement.
CTCAACCCCCCTCCTTAACCTCCCTCCTCATCCTCAACCTCCCTCCTCATCCTCAACCCCCCCATCCTCAACCCACTCCTCAACCCCCCTCCTCATCCTCAACCTCCCTCCTCATCCTCAACCCCCTCCTCAACCTCCCTCCTCAACCCCCCTCCTCAACCTAAACCCCCCTCCTCAACCTAAACCCCCCTAAACACCTACCTCCCCCTCTCCCTTTCCCATCACTTACATGGGGGAGGTATTTAGGGGGGGATAGAATGAGGAGGGGGGTTTAGAATGAGGAGGGGGGTTTAGAATGAGATGGGGGGTTTAGAATGAGGAGGGGGGTTGAGGATGAGGAGGGGGGAGGGAAAGAGACACAGTCCTTAACATTATATCGGAGTATAACACGCACACATCATTTGCCCCCTATTTTCAGGGAGAAAAAGTTTGTGTTATACGCCGATAAATACGGTAAGTTGAAAAACAATTCACACGCTGCGTAGTAACTCAAATACAGTGGCAGGCACTTCAGAACTACAGACTATAACATAAAGTGTCTGCTGGTTAATGCCAGAAGCTTGCCAAGAAAAATGGGAGAGTTAGAATTATTAGCAGTTAATGAGAAATGGGATTTAATAGGCATTACAGAAACGTGGTGGGATGAATCTCATGACTGGACTGTTAATCTGGATGGTTAAAACCTATTTAAGAAAGATAGGGGCAATGGTAAAAGAGGAGAAGGGAGTTGTCTGTATGTTAAACCTGAGTTTAAGCCTATAGACAGGGAAATAATGTTGCAATACTGTTGAATGCTTGTGGGAGGAGTATGCTATACCCCCCGCCCCCCCCCCCCCACGATAATTTAAAGTAAGGAACTACAATTATCATTACAGATTGGAAATGCAGCTAAGCGTGGCCAAGTTTTAATAATTTTAACTACCCTAAAAAAAACTGGATGAATGAGACCAGAAGTTCAGCTAAGGGGAGCATGTTCCTGAGTGCACTTAGAGATCATTATCTGGCCCAGGTTACATTGTATTTAAGGTTGAAAAAAGACTTTCAGTCCATCAAGTTCAACCTTTTAAGATATCCTCTGATCTGCAATATGCAGATTACCTATTAATTAATTAGTTGTATAAAAAAAAAAGCAAAAAAAAACACAATTCCCTCCTGATCCCAGACACCGGCGACCGGACTTCTCCCTGGATCAATACTTTCTCTCTAATTATCCATGATGACCCTGAATTCCCTTTTTAATTAGAAATAAATCCAGTCCCCTTTTAAAGTTATCTATCAAATCCGCTGTCACCTCTTGGCACAAAAAGCTCCCTTGCCAAATCTTTATACTGACCCTGGATGTATTTATATAAGGTAATCATATCTCCTCTTAGACGCCTTTTTTCTAGAGAAAAGTTTAATTTGGTTAGTCTTTCTTTATAACTTAGGCCCTCCATTCCCCTTATTAGTTTTGTTGCCCTCCTCTGTACCTTTTCCATCTCTAAAAGTCCTTTTTATTAAGTGGTGCCCAAAATTGTACTCCGTATACCAAATGAGGGCGTACTAGAGATTTGCATAGTGGCAGAATTATATTTGCTTCCCTGGCTTCTATACCCTTCTTAATACATGATAATATTTTTTTTTGCCTTTGCAGCTGCTGCTTGGCTTTGAGCACTGCTACCTAGGTGGTTGTCCACAAGCACTCCCAAATCCCTTTCAATATCTGATACACCTAGATTTGCTCCATTAAGATTATAAATTGCATGGCTATTTTTCCTTTGCAAGTGCATAACTTTACATTTATTCGTATTAAATCTCCTCTTCCATTTAGATGCCCATTCCTCAATTTTATGTAAATCCATTTGGAGGGAAAGCACATCACTATCTGATTTAATTATCTTGCACAACTTCGTGTCATCAGCGAAAATGGAGACACCACACTCCAATCCTACCTCTAAGTCATTAATAAATATGTTAAAAAGGAGAGGACCTAATACTGAACCCTGAGGAACCCCACTTACCACATTAGTCCAATCGGAGTATGTTCCATTTACAACAACACTTTGCTTCCTGTCTTTTAGCCAGCTCTCAATCCATGAGCAGATATTTACTGCAACTCCTGTATCTCTTAGTTTGCACAATAGTCTCCCATGTGGCACTGTATCAAAAGCCTTTGCAAAATCCAAAAAGACTACATCCCCTGAGTTGCCTTGATCCAGGTTCCTACTAACCTCCTCATAGAAACTAATTAGATTTGTTTGACATGCCCTATCCCTCATAAATCCATATTGACTCCTACTTATAATCCTGTTCAAATAGACATATTCTTGTATATTATCCCTTATTAACCCTTCTAAAAGCTTCCCCACTACAGAAGTGAGGCTCACTGGTCTATAATTTCCCGGATTTGCTCTTGCTCCCTTTTTAAATATAGGTATCACATCAGCTTTTCTCCAGTCATCTGGTAGAGACCCTGTGTTGAGTGAATCTTAAAAAATTAAATATAATGGTTTGGCTATTACAGAACCCAGTTCCCTTAGCACCCTTGGATGTATTCCATCAGGACCCGGGGCTTTATTAACATTTATTTTTTCCAACCTCTTTTGGATTACCCGTATTAACCAATTATTTGGCAAAGGTTATCCAAGAACCTACTAGAAATGAGTCTATCTTGGATTTATTCACCACAAATAATATTGATATAGTATCAAATGTTAAAATAGGGCACCCTTTGGGAAACAATGATCACATTGAATTAAAAAAACAGAACTGTAAGGGGCCAATAAAAACTCTTAATTTTAAAAGGGCAGATTTTTAAGAGCAGAAATACAAAGTATAGACTGGAACAAAGAACTGACAGGTACAAATACTGAACATAAATGTACAACACTCAAATCCTTACTAAATATACATAGTTATCACCATGTACCATGTGTAAATAGAAGTAGAAGGAGTAAATCACATCCAATGTAGCTTAACAATCATTTAAAGATGAAAATACGGAATAAAAAACAGGCATCTAAATTATGCAAACAAGAGGGGACAGAGACTTCTTTATGTAAGTACAAGGAAACAAACAAGGCTTGCATAAGGGCTATTATTACTGGCCAAAATAGAAAATAAAAAATTAGTTGCCAAGGAGAGTACATTAATGGGAATAAGGCCAGGAAGGAAGCTATAGGAACATTGCAATGTGAAACAGGCTTTTTTGTTGCCCTCTTCTGTACTTTGATCAGCTCTAAAATGTCCTTTTTATGATGTAGTGATAAAAATTGTACTCCATATTACAAATGAGGATGTATAGTGGCAGAATTATATTTGCTTCCCTTGCTTCTATGCCCTTCTTAATACAGGATAATATTTTATTTGCCTTTGCAGCTGCTGCTTGGCATTGAGCACTGTTACCTAGGTGGTTGTCCACAAGTACTCCCAAATCCCTTTCAATATTTTTTTTTACCAAATTTTACAAACCATCATATATTTGCATACAAAAGACAAAAAGGAAAACAAATGAATGAGTAAATAAATTAATAAATAAACAAATACTTAATCATTTTCAATTTGTCTATTTCTGGTAACTATTTCCTTTATTTCCCCCCATGGTGGGTTGTTCTTTTTATTACGATATAAGGCAATGAACCATTTAGAAATAGATAACATTTGAGTTACAATAAACTTAATTTGATCATTTCAATGATCTGGGAATATGTGGAACAATATTAGTTCTGGAAAAGGGAGTAATTCGCAGTTGATTATTTTAGAAATGTGTTTTATACAAAGGTACCAAAAAGATTGAATGTGACTACAGTCCCACTAAATATGTTTAAATGTTCCTATTTCAGTCTCACATCTCCAACATTAATCTGTTTTCATTCCTGGATAGATTAAAGCAAGTGCCTTTGGAACTAAGTACCACCTCTGAATTATTTTAAAGTATAGCTCTCTCAGATTCGTACATTTAATTATTTTAGCTGTCAAAACAAAAGCTATGTTAGATGTTCATGTGCCAGTTCTCTCTCCCATTCTAACATTTCAGGTGTTTTCATTGTTTCTGACAGAATACTTATGTATTTAAAACAACTTGTTATTGAAAGCTCTTTATCAACATTATTAATTGAAGTTTCAAATTTTGTGGGAGGTCTTTATTGATATCTGTTTGAGACCAGAACGTGTAAGGTTTAATATCAATACTTTATAATCAAAGCACTTTCCAAGAGGAATACCATATTCTCCCCTCAATGTTTCAAAGGATTTAATAGTACCATCCAAATAAAGATATATGGGGCAGCAATAACTATGCAATTCCTGGAAGCAAACATATCCTTATCAAAATTGTTCTCAATAAAATGTCTGTCCAATACCTGCAGTTAAAACCAATTCTGATTAGCAATCACCAAATAGATCAAGATTGATTTAACATCCAGAAGAGTGTAAATGTATGGGTGTGCACACTGCAGTATATGCGGATACAGACTGTATAGGACCGCATGTGCAATGTCATATACTAGCCTAACTTGGACCATGTCTCATAAGCATGTTAACTACTATTGCTGAGAAATAGTCACAGATTGGTCAGTCTCACACACTGCACAGCAGATTCAGCTGAGCGCAGGTCCCAATGCACTGCAGATGTACAACCACAGCTAGATTACATATATAGATATGAGCCATGAACCACAATGCTCATGATAGAGGGCAATGTTTATCTGTGTAAGACAATCACCACAGCCAATCACAAGTGACCGTGATGTCAGGGATATAGAAACAAACAGCAAACAATTGTTTAGAGAATTCCAACTTAAACATTATTGACCACTCATTTCAGTACCCGGGAGGACTATCCCTCCCATAGAGACACAGGCGATGGCATTGGCTCCACTGGAGGAGGAACCAGATATACCCCTTGAAGTGGTGGTTGAGCAAGGTGAGAACAGATCAGAGGGCCTGGGACCATCACAGGAAGCTGGCTCTTCAGCAAAAAGACGACCTCCAATGTGTCCAGTCTGAATCACCCCCGGGTCCTCCCACACATCGTGGCCATGTGGCTCCCCCAACTTGGGCCCCCCGCAACATGGGTGTCACCACCAACGCCACCGGCACCAGCAACATCTTCGCCACAGGCACCAGCAACACCGTCGTCAAGAGCAACACCACCGGCACCACTGTCATCATTTCAGGTCATTGAAAGGCCCCGGCGCATCGAATGACAGACCTCAAACCCCCCACAAGCCATTTGGAGTGATATCCTTCTCAATATTGGGAGTGACGAAACAAGACATCACTCCATATTGGTTTTGCTGGCAGTACACATCGACAGGCAGTCCGATAGCATTAACGCCCTACATGACAGCACCATGCTGATATATGGTGAGATGAGGAGGCGCAATCAAACGATGGAGAGGTATGAGGAGAAGAAAAATAAGGGCAGACAAGTCCATAGAGCACAAATTGAGCGCCAAAAATTGGCCTAACACCAGCTTTGGTTCCAGGCTTTGGTACCACAGCCTCCACCACCATTGCAACCAGGCTTCCTCATCTCATAACCTTTCACCAACTCCAGCTGATACACAGGCATGCAAGGTGGAGGCAAGCCTCACTCCAACACCTCCTCGTTGTGGTAGAGGGAGGAGGCGCGCAGGCATAGAGGGTGAGGTGCAAGTGCTTCAAAAGAGGAGGTAGTAGGGGATGTTCTCGAAGTCCTCCTCATCAACACTCCTCACTGAATATGAATTAGTATAAATGTTGACATACTATTGCCTGGCTACAGAGTAGAGGTTCATGGCTTATGTGGAAAACATCTGTTGTATCCATGAAGCTTGCATCCATCACATGGACCATGACCCTCTTCTCTATGTACACGTATGGTTATGTTTAACATTTAACCAATTGTTGGTCACTGTGGAATGCAGTTGAGGAGAGATGCTGCATCCCTTTTTTTAGGCCTTTTTGTTATTTTGTTATTTTTTGATTTGAGCAAGCTTGTCATGAATCTCTAGTGGGTGGCTCTTTGACCTGCAGAAACATGAGAATTTTCATCATTTTTCTCAACCTAAACTGGCCATTCACCCCCAGGACTCGGGCAACTACTTCTACAAAAACTGAACCAGTGACAGAAGCCCTCCTTTCAAAATCATCTTGTCCATTAATTGATACAGCAAAAGAGAGGGGTGGCTTAATAGAAAATGCATTGTTAATGAAGGATTTGAGAAGACACACGTAGAAGGTAGAAGATGGTAGTCGTGATTTGGGCAGGGATCTTGAGTAGCTCAGTATATCATGGTCCTAATTTTGCAGAGGATTTATGCAAGTGGATAATTTTTGTAGGCAATGAGATTGGATTCCAAAGGCAAAGATCAAACAATTGAACCACTTCAATATGCATGCTTTTCTATAAAATTACTGCATTATGAAGATTTTCTATGAATTGAGTCCAAATATCCTGAACGTGGAACACCGTCTGATATGCTTCTGTCAATCTATAACTATCAAGTGACATTTTTCTGTTTGTATTACAAAAGAAATATGGAGTCTATTCATTGTCTCTTTAAGGATATTTTTAGTCACATTACATAGAAAAGTTGTTTATACTGTGAAATAATTAGGTGTATCTGATTATTATATTCACAGTTATTCTGTGTGTTAAATCACACTGTTATTATCCATAAAAATATTGGCTATGGTGTAGTGTATTATGTCCATGTGTGTGTATTATACATTACCAGCACCCAAAAGCCAAGGAGGACTTCTTGGAAAGAGAGTCAAAGGAAAATAGACAGGGCTGTTCTTGATGTGCTCCTTATATTTAGTATTAGAATGCCACCCCCATACTCATATCCTTTGCCTCTTACTGGTCAGTTTAGGTTTACATGTCTACACAAAGCCACCTGACTGGTCAGCTGCACACACAAAGGGCTCTTCCAGCCACATGGTATACTGGATGTATCCGGTTCTCAAAGTTACACACCCATGCGTTCTTCTATGGTCCTTCAGACCACACTGTGCTAATCAAAGCTATCGCCATCTTGTGTTCATTTGGCAAATCCATCCACTGTTAGAGAGATTCATCTCTAAAGGGTAGGGAATATTGATAGCCTTTCAGCTATATATTACAGCTGATAATTATTTCCCTATTTCTGAGCAAGGCGTGTTGTAACATACTGTTCTTTACTATTTAAACAAGATGGAATCAGTGCCATTTCAGTGTTTTTTTTTAAGTTATCATTAATGGGGCACTGTAAACTTCGAAAATTTCCTGAAATTTGTTTTACTTTTCCTTGTCTGCCTTAAACAATAAATCTGTACAACATGTGGAACATTTATCTTGAGGCTGTAAAACAAACAATCAGTTCAATTTCTGTCACCATAACATAGTGGAGAATAACAGCCACATGTGCTGATTTCTCTTATGCTATATCTAATTGATTTTTATGTTTACCTTGCTTGTTTTGTAAATACATCATAAATTGAACTTTCCAATTCTTACTTGCTGTGTGAATATATTTTAGTGTAGGTATTTGTCCAACTAGTTTTTGATATCTCTACTACTGCATGATTGCCAAATGTTGGTTAATAATGCTTTGCAAAAAACATAGATTTCCTTAGTGAGATAAAATGACAATTAATGAGATGCTAGTTGTAGTAGTGTGGGCTTTTTTACATTATTTCTATAAATGGTCTTCACTGTTTGGTCTTAGAATATTTGATTAATTTACTTGTTTTATTGATTTTCTTTTGACTTCATTATTATGTATACACTTGTTTTAAGTTGAGTGAACTAACTTTTCAATGCAGCAAAACAAAAGACACAGAAAGTTTATTTATTAATAACGTATAAATCACCTTTGCGACACCCTTTTTTTCCCCTATCAGTATCTCTGTTGGTGTGCCCAAATGACATGTCTTGGGCTCATTTAAATCAAATTTTACACTGTTTATAATCTAAATAAACAATAATACAGCCTCTAATGTATTACTATCACATATATAGTTGTGAGCATGCAGGTTGTTGTTAACGATTGCGGGCTCGCGTAGCGAGGCCGCAGTTGCTGGCAAGGAGCGCCGAAGGCGCTCCTTGCGCTGCTGCTTTAGGCGCTCATCCCTACGATCCCCTACGACTTTTGGCCCGCAAATGCGTACAAGATACACCATTAGCAAGGATGCTACCACATACACATTTGCCACCATTTTACAACACTAACTTACACAATGAGGAAGTACACAGCTACCCTAACGGCTTCCCCTCGTGCACGCAGCCTATTTACACTACACACTGACCACATTGCTGACACTTACACCTCAGCTCCACAACACTGCTAACCTACATTGTATACTGCTGGAACATCGAAACAGATTGTCAGCTCTTCAGCACAATGCTTCCTGCATATATTACTTCCAAATAGGTAAAGTATATAAATGTATTAATGTATTAATTATTTCATTACCATACAAAAACAAATATACACAAAAACAAAACAAAAAAAACACAATAAACACAAAACCCATTTACCGCGCGTCTCCACCAAACAGCAATACCTGCCTTACAATTTTATTGCCGTCATTTTTTGCAAGTCACTAGTATATATATACTTTCATGCCACTTTGCAATCTGCTATTTTGCATTCATTTGCTCAACTGCTTGAAATGGGAGAAGACTTTTAAAAAAGTAGAAATTTGCGTAATGGAAAGTGGTAGCAACTACTGCCAATGCTCCCAAGAGCCCAAACTGAAACTTGTTAGTTTACAGGGACATACCTACCTTAGGAAGTAACAAGCTGCAGCAGGCAAGAAAAGCAAATGAAAGCCTGCAGCAAAGAATAATGGTGTATAACATTTGCAAAATGTAAAGGTTGCTGGTTAATACCATTCTGCCAACACTAATGTGTAGTTAAACAAAAGACCATATAGAAATAAATTAACCACAGTGGTCCTCTAAATAATTCAATGAAAATACTCAAGAGGAAAAACTAGAGGAAATTAGCAATTCCATGCAAACAGTAAATAAATAGAATAGTGAAATTAAAAGGTTGAAGATTGTGTTAAATCTATAGAAAACCACATCGATGCACTGGTGAATGAAAATCCCAAAGGGAAACTAACCTGATGTCATTCTAATTGGAAAGGCCTATAGGAAAATTATCTGGTGCACTGCTGATTGGATGTATTATGTGAACCTAGCTTGGCCCAATGCTATATGAACAGGCCTAATGAGAAACAAACTTGATTGAGAACAAAGCTTCACATTTGGTGCCATCTGGTGGACTTTTGTGGTACTGCTGCTATACATTGTGATAAAATAAATACAAGTTAATGGCTACAGTGCACATACAGCTGCTTAGAAGTAAATAATCATTTTCATTTTTAATAGCTTCATACAATTCAATTGATTTTAGTGTAATGATGTATTCTGGTATGCACATGAAGACTGTTATTTAGACAAAGCAACTGAGATTTTCATGTTTTTAAATCTGCAGTAACCTCCCATTTTACATTTGTAATATCATATATCAGAATATGGAAGCAAATTAATAAAATGTAAATATTTATGCATGTACTTTTTTGCAGCATTATTTTTTCATTCTAATTATTACTTTATTTTCCCCACATTTTGGGAAATTAAAGAGACATTGTCATCCCAACAACAATATTTTTTTTTCTTTTTGCCTTCCTCTGCATCAATTAACAATTAACAACTAATCTGCATATTGCACACCAGAGGAGATCTATAAAGGTTGAGCTTGAAGGACTGAAAGTCTTTTTTCAACCTCAATTACTATGTAATTGCTATGGTTTTCTTTAAAAGAACATTTATAACTGTATATTAATTATTTTAGCCATTTTCTCTACTGTAAATAATTCCTAAGATATTCAGCATTATTTGTGAGACTCCTGTTTATTAATGCACAGCCAAATTTGCTAATTTAGGGAGTGATTGTTACGGGTGGTGGAGAAGATCTAACTACATGATAACATTGTGGGACATTGTTTTGGTCACCACAGAGACAGACAAGAAACTGTAATATGAATTAACACATAAAAGCAGCTAACTAGCACTTGAGAGCTGCTCATTTGCAGCTCAAACAATTAATCTCACAAATGGTTCACTTAAAAATGTCTAATACAATGTATAGCCATTTTCAGGCATCATAATAAAAATAATAATAATAATAATAATTCAAAAACATATTTTGGGCTGACAGAGTCATTTTAAATCTTAAATGAAACATTGTTTTATTTAATTTAACAATTTAACTATATATATATATATATTTAAATATTTATTCTTTTTAGTTTACTAAATTTTTTAAAGAGTTTTACATGGATACACATAACAATGGTACAGGAAAAAACTAAACATAAGTAAATACACAAGTATTTAAATTTTAATAAAACAAACACAAAGAAGTTAAAATAGAAAAGTTAGTAATCTAGAATCAACTGATTGCAACAACTGAATTAATAACTGGACAAAAAAAGAAATACAATGTAGGAAATAATATAGTTACATAGTTGCATAGTAAATGAGGTTGAAAAAATACATTTAGCCCATCAAGTTCAACCTTTTTAGATCTCCTCTGATCTGCAATATGCAGATTAATTGTTAATTGATCCAGAGGAAGGAAAACAAAATAAAATCCCAAGTAAAACTTTGCCACTTGCCTCAAAAGGGGAAAGAAATATACAATTCCTTCTTAACCCCAGATACCGGGGATCGGATTCCTCCCTGGATCAATACTCCCTCTCTAATTATCCAGGATAACCCTGAATGCTCTTTTTATTAAAAAATATATCCAATCCCTTTTTGAAGTAATCTTTTGACTCCGCTGTCACCTCCTCCCTTGGTAGAGAATTCCACAGATTAACCCCCTTACTGTGAAGAACCCTTTCCTGTCTTTAAGGTGAAATCTTTTTACTTCTAATCTCAAAGGATGTCCTCTTGTCAGTTGAAAACCTCTTGGCACAAAGAGCCCCTCCATTCCCCTTATTCGTTTTGTTGCCCTTCTCTGTACTTTTTCCAGCTCTAAAATGTCCTTTTTATGTAGTGGTGCCCAAAATTGTACTACATATTCCAAATGAGGGCGTACTAGAGATTTGTATAGTGACAGGAATCTTTTTACTTCTTTCCTCAAGGGATGTCCTCTTGTCAGTTGAAAACTTCTTGGCACAAAAAGCTCCCTTGACAAATCTTTATACTGACCCTGGATGTATTTATATAAGGTAATCATATCTCCTCTTAGACGCCTTTTTTCTAGAGAAAATAAGTTTAATTTGGCTAGTCTTTCTTCATAACTTAGCCCCTCCATTCCCCCTATTAGTTTTGTTTCCCTCCTGGGTACCTTTTCAAGATCTAAAATGTCCTTTTTATGAAGTGGTGCCCAAAATTGTACTCCATATTCCAAATTGTCCACAAGCACTCCCAAATCCCTTTCAATGTCTGATACTCCTAGAAATGCTCCATTAAGTTTATAAATTGCATGGCAATTTTTCCTTCCCAGATGCATAACTTTACATTTATTTGTATTAAATCTCATCTGCCATTTAGTCGCCCATTTTTCTAATTTATGCAATCCCTTTGGAGGGCAAGAACATTATTATCTGTTTTAATTACCTTGCACAACTTAGTGTCATCAGTAAAAATGGAGACAATACTTTCCAATCCTACTTCTAAGTCATTAATAAATATGTTAAAAAGGAGAGGACCTAATTCTGAACCCTGAGGAACCCCATTTACCATATTAGTCGAATCTGAGTATGTTCCATTAACAACAACCCTTTGCTTCCTGTCTTTAAGCCAGCTCTCAATCCATGAGAAAATATTTACTGCAATTCCTGTATCCATAGTTACATAGTTACATAGTATTTAAGGTTGAAAAAAGACTTTCAGTCCATCAAGTTCAACCTTTTAAGATCTCCTCTGATCTGCACTATGCGGATTAACTATTAATTAATTAGTTGTATACAAAAAAAAAAATCCCTCCTGATCCCAGACACTGGCGACCTGGATCAATAATGCCTCTCTAATTATCCATGATAACCCTGAATTCCCTTTTTAATTAGAAATAAATCCTGTCCCCTTTTAAAGTTATCTATCGAATCCGCTGTCACCACCTCCTCTGGTAGAGAATTCCACAGATTAACCACCCTTACTGTGAAGAACCCTTTTCTTTCTTTAAGGTGGAATCTTTTTACTTCTAACCTCAAGGGATGTCCTCTTATCAGTTGAAAACCTCTTTGCACAAAAAGCTCCCTTGACAAATCTTTATACTGACCCTGGATGTATTTATATAAGGTAATCATATCTCCTCTTAGACACCTTTTTTCTAGAGAAAATCAGTTTAATTTGGCTAGTCTTTCTTCATAACTTAGCCCCTCCATTCCCCTTATTAGTTTTGTTTCCCTCCTCTGTACCTTTTCCAGCTCTAAAATGTCCTTTTTATTAAGTGGTGCCCAAAATTGTACTCCATATTCCAAATGAGGGTATACTAGGGATTTGTATAGTGGCAGAATTATATTTGCTTCCCTGGCTTCTATACCCTTCTTAATACATGCTAATATTTTATTTGCCTTTGCAGCTGCTGCTTGGCTTTGAGCACTGTTACCTAGGTGGTTATCCACAAGCACTCCCAAATCCCTTTCAATATCTGATACACCTAGATTTGCTCCATTAGGATTATAAAATGCATGGCTATTTTTCCTTCCCAGATGCATAACTTTACATTTATTCGTATTAAATCTCAATATGTACCAAGACTGGCGGATCATTTCCACCCCCTCCCTATTATTTATCTACCCAATCCACAACATGCCAAACCCAAGCACCTGGGAGACAGCAAACTGTTAAATTACCTTCTACCTTCCTAATAATAGAGTCCCCTACCACCAAAACCTTTCTCTTGCTCTGCCTATGCTGCCATCCTACTCCTCCAGTAGAACTGTTCTCCTGGCTGTCATTCCTGAATGAATATCCCCAGCAGTTTCACCTAATCTGGCAAATCTGTTGGTGTGTGCTGGCCCACCTCCTGCTCCTGTTCCCCCTGCTTCCCCTTGTAACTTTAGCCCAGCTACTTCCCTGGAATCCTCATAAGCCGCATCTCCACCATCCATGCTAGGCCCAGCTAAACTGTGCTCTGTGAGCACCAAATCCCTTTCCAGTGTAGCAATATCACTAAGTGCTGCAATTCTCCTCTCCAGTTTTTCAACTTGAGTTTCAAGATCGGCAACATGCTCACACCCGTCACAGAGGTATGGACCCTGGATCAGCTGTTCAACAGTTCATACATGTGACAGGATGCACACTGAGTGAGGTTGTCACTGGACTGACTCATAATTACTAATTACAGTGTGGGGCGGGGCGATGTATAGAGCACTACTCTTTTCTTTGCATTCCCTCATTTTATTTAAACTCCTACACTAATACACTAGAAGTGTTCTCAAGTTCACAAGTTTGCTCCTCCTCTGTTTATATTAGATTCTTACTACTCACCTGCCCATTAAGCCCACTAACGAACAAGAGAATCAGATTTGGAGGGGTTCTTTAGTTTATATTTACCAGTCCTGATATCACTTGTGACCACTGCTAATACCAAGCCTCATATATTCTTATTTCATTATAAAGCCCTCCTCTTCTGGGCTATTTTTGCTAGATACTTCAAAGGCTTTAGATGATTATAAGGGTCAAGAATAAGAATTGTATCAAGTATTTCCCACCCAGAGCCATCCATGGAGTCCACATTTTTCAGAAAGAGATATGTAAACAAATGTTACGTTTTAAGCAGTCACTACACATATTGCATTAATAATGCATTTCCCTTAAAGAGAGTCTGTGGGCTCATTTACATTACTCCAGTAGGAACTCCTGTAAGGCTGACTCTGCCCTATAGGAATTCTTATAAGAGAATGTACTGAGTTATTACATTGTTCTCGCCGGTTAGCTCACATAGAAAATTATGTACTCATAGTCAGAGGGGATGTCACATAAAGGAGATTAGCTTACGAGCACTCTCAACAGTCCTTACGTGTTATGTAGGCATCTAATATCTTGAACTAGCATATAAGAGTCAATAACCATAGTAATTCCTGTAGCAACACCAGTGAAGTAAATGTTGCAACAGTGAGTCTATAAATCTACCAGTTCCTTCGGAAGCATTGACTATGCCATGGTTTGTAAGTTGATTCACAGGTCAGGATTTTTTAAAATTAATTTTTATTTTAAGAACATAATATTATACAGTATATAACTCAAATATAGTTAAACACATACATTACACAAACATATCTTATTCAAGATTTACATTATATAAACTTCTGTATCCTTAACTTCCTTTTTATCTTTATTAAGCAAAACAACAATATAAAATAGAATTGAATTTGGAACTAATATCCTCCTATTTTTCCCAAAGCTCTCATATTTTGCCATTGTATAACTCTATTGATCCAAGAGGTCCCTTTATTGTTATAATGTAATAATCTGTAATGAGTATGTTAGTCTTTCTAAGTAGTCAGCTTTGTCTATTTTCTCTATGATAATGTGCTATGAGAGGTCTAATTTTTCCATCTAGTTGCAATATGTAATTTTACAACACTAGATATTGTTGCTAATAGTTTTTTACTTGCAAATTGTAATTTTCCAGGGAACATTCCTATTAAACAACTTTGTGGTGTGAATATTATTTCTCTGCTATATAAATGATTAATTACTTTAAGACTTGTTTCTAATAAAGTTTAATTTCTGAAAGTGTTACTTTGAAAAGCTAGATTTTTATTCTCTATAATCATTATTAATGTTTAGATTATTTTTCCATTTCTTATTGCTATATAATCTTTAACTCTTAAATTTACTAATAAATAATCACATAGTTTACATACCCCTGTATTAATAAACTTTATCACAAACTTCACCTTACATCCTTACTGTATCATTTCTGCCCTATACTCCATACTTACCCTATTCTCATCCAAGTGGTTCAGCTTTGCCACAATGGTATTCCTGGTCCGGGGGGTCTGGCACAGACATCCCCTGCTGTGAATTCGCTCTTATAGTTCGACCATGCTAAGATTATCATATTCTACCATCTTTATCGCTCTTTCTCCTGTTTCTGCCACCTGGCTTTTCCCCTTGGTTGCACAGTTCCCACCACTGTCACCAGTTTGTCAAGGGGAGGACCAGCTAGACCTCCAATAAATGGAACCTATGGCTAGGTCCTCTACTCTGTGGGTTCCTGTATATCAGTGCTAAGGATTTCCCTTGAAAGATGCTTGAGGAAGTAGAAATGCAGAACTGGAATGTGCAAGCTAGACTAGATCAAAATGCATAAAAAGCTCTTTTCACCCCTTGGAAATACAGCTGACACACTTTTGTACTTTTAAAAGGGCTAATGCACATTAGGGAAACCCAGGGACTTATATACATGAGGGAACTAAAAGATCCAGGCAATTTACTTAGTCTGTGTGCAGAGTAATAAAAGGTAATATAATTAAGATAGTAAGGCCAGTTAACCTAATCACTCAGTAGGAGGTCTCCAATGCTGAAAGCCCTATTGTATTAATTTCACAATGGGCCTTTTAGACCTGTCTTTGCAAACAATAATTGGATCACAGCATATGAATTAAAAACTACATATTAAAATATATACCAATATCAGACATGTTTAATATTGATATAATTGGTATAAAAATTGATTAGCCACACAATATCAAACACACTGACACAAGTAGTCTTCACTGAGGACGAGGGTCTCTAGACCCTACACAGTCCAAACAGTGGAAACCATTGTTACCAAAGGGTTTCCTCAGGCTTGAAACATCAAAGCCCAAGGGTGTCATGTCAATTTTGTACTGACCCAGGAAAGAAATTCCCTTGGTGAAGACTAGAGTAGGGTCCTTTGGGGAAGAAAGTAAAGCAGCTACCACAGTACTATATTATATGCTTCTCTACCATCAGGGCTGTCATCACATTAAATTTATGTTCAAAGCTCAAACTCAGCTCCTGCTGCTATTCACCCATTATAAGGTCAGTGGGGTAAAGTGGATTTGTCTAACTGGGAGTGTAAATTTTTTAAAGAACAACATTATATCAACACAATGGTATCCATTGGCCCAAACTACATTCTTTGACTGAGATGATCATGGACATAGTGTATCTACAAGCAATATTTTCACCAGTTTATATATATATATATATATATATATATATATATATATATATATATATATATATATATAGTTACATAGTTACATAGTAATTAAGGTTGAAAAAAGACTTTAGCCCATCAAGTTCGTCCTTTTTAGATCTCCTCTGATCTGCAGATTTATTGTTAATTGATCCAGGGAAAGGCAAACAGAAAAAAAAAACAGAGAAACTTTGCCAATTGTCTCAAAAGGGAAAAAATACTAAATTCCTTCCTGACCACAGATACTGGCGATCAGATCAATACTCCCTCTCTATTTATCCAGGATAGCCCTTAATGCCCTTTTTATTTAAAAATATATCCAATCCCTTCTTAAAGTTATCTATTGAATCCGCTGTCACCACCTCCTTTGTTAGAGAATTCCACAGATTAACCACCTTTACTGTGAAGAACCCTTTTCTTTCTTTAAGGTGAAATATTTTTAATTCTAATCTCAAAGGATGTCCCCTTGTCAGTTGAAAAACTCTTGGCACAAAAAGTTCCCTTAACAAAGCCTTGTATTGACCCTGGATATATTTATATAGGGTAATCATATCCCCTCTAAGACGCCTTTTATAAATAATTTCATTAGTCTTTCTTCAAAACGTAGCCCCTCCATTCCCTTTATTAGCTTTGTTGCCCTTCTCTGTACTTTTTCCTGCTCTAAAATGTCCTTTTTATGTAGTGGTGCCCAAAATTGTACTCCATATTCCAAATGAGGGCGTACTAGGGATTTGTATAGTGCGAGAATTATATTTGCTTCCCTTGCTTCTATACCCTTCTTAATACATGTCATTAATAAATGTGTTAAAAAGGATGGGACCTAATACTGAGCACTGAGGAACCCCACTTACCACATTAGTCCAATCATTTACCACAACCCTTTGCTTCCTGTCTTTTAGCCAGCTCTCAATCCATGAGCAAATATTTATGGCAATTCCTATATCTACCAGTGGGGTTAAGCATGGCTAAGAAATTAATAAAGGCTATTGTATATACTATAGGATAGTTAGAAAGCTACATATTCTCAGAGTTTAATAGTATGTTACAGTGTTGTCAAAATTATGTAAATTACGTCAGTATATTATGTCACTATTATATGCATTTAACAGTGTGGTACGTACATATGTAGCATAAGCTTTGCACAAAATAATAATCTTTTTTGCATCTTACAAAGCATTTGATCAATGTTTCTTTGGTGTGGATATTTATTGTTCAAAACTTTGCTCATTTGTGTTCAGATAAGATATGTAACCAAAATCAAAGAATGAGAGATAAACATATGACATAAACGCTGCTAAATAATGTAAATTATTTAGGGATTAAGCCAATTTCGGGTGCAGTCTCTAACTTGTGCCATTATAGAGGAGATATTAAGTGAAGCATATGAGAATTTGTTGTCTAAAGGGAAAATGGGAGATCCATGTTTTTTAATAGCAAAATGATATGCCTATGTGTTTATTTGGCTATTTAAACATAATTTTATTAAGAAGTGCTTAAAGGCTATTTTTTACTCATGGAACCCATCCAAACAGTTCCTACAGAGGCCAGCCCCCTGTAGCTCTTGCATACAATGTTTTTATGGTAATAGATGTATTAGCTAATGAAAGATTTTGTCTTAGAAACATTGGCCCTCATTCAATTGCAATTTGGCCAATTGAATAGGGCTCTAAATAAGCAAATAACATATATTTTTTAAATAAGTTTTTAGTTAGTAAGCATCTATCCAAAAGCAAGGTTTTCACTAACTAAAAACGTATTTTAAAAAAATATGCTATGTGCTTATTTAGAGCACTATTCAATTGGCCAAATTGCAATTGAATGAGGGCAATTGTATGTATGAGCTACAAGGGCAGACCTTTCCAGGGAAATGACCTGAAGCACCAGAGAAGTCTGCTCTGCATGTGGGAACCAGTAACCTCTGAACACATGTTTCAGATATCACTAACCATCGTTCATGAGTTCCTACTGATCAGCTTAAGTTCAGTGAACAAGGGGCTTATGTCTGGGTTACACCCTATCCCCATATTGACTTCCCCAAAACTCAAATTTGCTGGTTGCTATTATGCAAATTTTACCAGATGTAGATAGTGCTCACTGAGCACAGTTTAGATGGGCCTAGCATGGAGGGAGGAGGCAGGCCAGTTTTGAGTTGGCACACACCAACAGATGTGTCAGATTGAGTGAAACTGTTGGGGCTATCCATTCAGGAATGGCAATGCCAGATAGAGCTGTTCCCTCTAGCAGCCGGGAGAACAGTTCTACAGGAGGAGTGGGAGGGCAGCATAGACAGAGCAACAAACATGTATTAGTGGTAGGGGACTCTATTGTTAGGAAGTGCGACAGGGAGATTTGTCTGTCAGATCCCAGCAATCCACCAGTTTGCTGTCTCCTGGGTGCTCGGGTTCGGCATGTTGTGGATTAGGTAGATAAATTATTGTGAGGGGCTAGAATTGAACTGGCGGTCTTGGCACATATTGGTACCAATGACAAAGTTAGTGGAAGATGGAGAGTCCTAAAGAATGATTTTATAGAACTAGGTAATAAGCTGAAGGCAGGGACCTCCAAGGTAGTATTTTCCAAGATACTACCAGTGCCAAATGGTAGTCCAAGGAGACAGGTGGAGCCTAGGGAGGTTAATGTGTGGCTAAAAAAGTGGTGCATTAAGGAGGGATTTAAGTTTTTAGAGCACAGGGCGGACTTCTCACATGTGTACAATCTCTAAAACAGAGGTGTATTACACCTTAATGAATAGGGAGCTGGTGTGCTAGAGGAAAGGATGGAAGAACCGCTGGGGGAGTTTTTAAACTAGTAGGTGGGGGGAGGGGACTAGATAGAAGTAATGGGGTAGAAAATGTAGAGGAGTAAGAAACAAATTAACTAGTCAAGGGGGAGGAGATGGGGGGAGGGTTAGTATAGTCAATAGGGAGGAATTGTTTAATAACACAAGTACATTGGCAGGCACTTCAGAACTACAAACATGGTGTGATGAATCTCATGACTGAATCTCATGAGGCTTAACAATGACCTAAGATGAAGATGAGGAGTAAAAAACAGGGATTTTAAATTATACAAAAAAGAGGGGACAGAGACTGCATTACGTGAGTACAAGGAAGTCAAAAGTTTGCAAAAGGGCCATTAGACTGTCTAAAATAGAAAATGAAAAGTAAGTTGCAATGGAGAGTCTAACCCTAAAATATTCTTTAAATATATTAATGGGAAGAAGGTCAGGAATGAAGCTATAGGAACATTACAATGTGAAACAGGCTGTCTGACAATAAGTGACCAGGAAAAGGAAAATGAGCTAAGGAAGGTACCAGTGGTTGGGACAATGCAACAAAATGGGTGATTGGTTAACGCAGGAAGAAATCCAAAAGAGGTTGGAAAAAATAAATGTTAATAAAGCCCCAGGTCCTGATGGAATACATCCAAGGGTACAGAGTTAACTGGGCTCTGTAATAGCCAAACCATTATATTTAATTTTTAAAGAGCCACTCAACACAGGGTCTCGTCCAGATGACTGGAGAAAAGTAGAGGTGATACCTATATTTAAGAAGGGAGCAAGAACAAATCCAGGAAATTATAGACATGTAAGCCTCACTTCTGTAGTGGGAAAGCTTTTAGAAGAATATACAAGAGTATACAAGAATATGTCTATTTAGACTAAATTCTAAGTAGGAGTCAACACGGATTTATGAGGGATAGGTCATGTCAAACAAATCTAATTCATTTTTATGAAGAGGTTAGTAGGAACTTGGATCAAGGCAACTCAGTGTACTTTTTTTTTTGCAAAGGCTTTTAATACAGTGCCACATGGGAGACTATTGAGCAAACTAAGGGATAAAGGAATTGCAGTAAATATCTGCTCATGGATTGAGAGCTGGCTAAAAGACAGGAAGCAAAGGGTTGTTGTAAATGGAACATACTCTGATTGGACTAATGTGGTAAGTGGGGTTCCTCAGGGTTGCATAAATTAGAGAAATGGGCGACTAAATGGCAGATGAGATTTACCAAATGTAAAATTATGCATCTGGGAAGGAAAAATAGGCATGTAATTTATATTTTTTATAGAGCAAATCTAGGGTTATCAGATATTGAAAGGGATTTGTGAGTACTTGTGGACAACCACCTAGGTAACAGTGCTCAAAGCCAAGCAGCAGCTGCAAAGGTAAATAAAATATTAGCATGTATTAGGAAGGGTATAGAAGCAAGGGAAGCAAATATAATTCTCCCACTATACAAATCTCTAGTACACCCTCATTTGGAATATGGAGTACAATTTTGGGCACCACTTCATAAAAAGGACATTTTGGAGCTGGAAAGGGTACAGAGAAGGGCATCAAAATTAATAAGGGAAAGGGCCTAAGATGAAGAAACACTAATCAAATTAAACTAAAATTCTCCCCAAAAAATATGTCTGAGAGGGCATATGATTAACTTATATAAATATGTCCAGGGTCAATACAAGGCTTTGCCAAGTGAGATTTTAGTTCCAAGAAGTTTTCAACTGACAAAAGGACATCCTTTGAGCTTTGAAGTAAAAATATTTCCCCTTAAAGAAAGAAAAGCGTTCTTCACAGAAAGGGTGGTTAATCTGTGGGAAGGAAGCAGTGACAGTAGATTCGATAGATAACTTTAAAAAAGATTGGATACATTTGTAAATAAAAAGAGCATTTAGGTTTATCCTGGTTAATGAGAGAGGGAGTATTGATCCAGGAAGGAGTCTGATCGCCAGTATCTGGGGTCAGGAAGGAATTTTATATTTTTTCCCCCTTTCAAGATAATTGGCAAAGTTTTGCTGTTTTTTTTTCTATTTCTTTCCTCTGGATCAATTAACAATTAACAATTAATCTACATATTGCAGATCAGAGGAGATCTAAAAAGATTGAACTTGATGGACTAAAAGTATTTTTCAACCTCAATTACTATGTAACCATATATGTAAGATATAGAATGGTGCATTGTGTCTTCTATATGAATAGTATGGTAATACGAAGAGGGCAGAAAGTATGTCTATAGTTCAGTTGAGGTCTGTTGCTTCCAACTCTTCCGTGTTGATCTGAGACTCTTCCCCTGTGATGCCTTTGAAGAGCAGGTAGAATGCATTACTTCGAGCTGGGGGCTTGTTGGGGTCAGACTGAACCTGCTCTGGCTTCATGGAGGAGAAGGGATGTGGTCCTGAACCCAACACATTGGCTTCCAGTTCTCCCAAGATTTGTAGGGAATATTTGAGCTCATGCTCACTGTGAAGAGAGAAGAGAAAAAAATACATTATCAGGCTTATTAAATTGTGATTTGGTAAATTTAAAAGGGCTCTATTTAGGCACACAGTATATTTTTTTACAGAACCTTGCTTTTGGATAGAAGTTCACTAACTAAAAACTTCTTTAAAAAAATATGCTGTGTGCTTCAATAGAGGCCTTTTAAATTTACCGAATCACAATTTAATAAGGCTGTATGTTGTTTTATGTCAATATGAAACTTCTTCCCACTAGAGCCCTCTCACCAAGCAATTTGTCATCTTCAAACTTTACAGCATACAACATAATGCTCCAAGACGTTTTTAGTATAACTAGTGTAAACAAGATGAATAACATCATATTCACAAAATTAGAAAGAAAGTTAATCGGGTTTAAAGTAACCAACATTTGTAATTACAATTGAACACATAAAAGGCATTTGGATAAATAACTGAAATTGATCTTTTTAGTGTATTATTGGGTACCCACATATGATACATTTATTATTTATATATATTTACTAGCGACTTGCCCGTCAAAAAATGACGGCAATGTGATGTATATGTTTGTCAAGTTGTTTAGTTATTAACATATATTTTTGACACTTGTAAGTATTTTAATATGAACGTGTATTTTTGTAAAATGTTGATGTAATGGTTTTTTAAAATGTAATTTGTATCTGAAGAATTGTTAACTTTAATATACATTGAATGAATAGGAAAGCAAAAAGTAAAAAGCCTTCTTGAAACGTTGCGAATTTTAACATGAAGTTTAAAATATATGTAAGCAATAACCTTCAAAGTATATATTTTGAAACTTTAACTTTATTTTTTATGTAAGTTTAGAAGTTGACAAAACATTTGTATAATTTTGAACAATATAAACAGTAACATAGTGAATACATTTTGTAACCTAATTTTTTATTAAAAGTATTAACATTTGAATGTAAAAACAATTGACCTTTAAATTAATCAGTATTAACATGCAATTTCTATCACAATAATTGTTAACTTGAATATACATTGAATGTAGAGGAAGGCATACAGTAAAACTCTGCTTAAAACGTACGTAATTAAAGTAATTCATTACTGAGCACATAAACTGGCGATAAACATTAATGTAGTTAGTAATCTTAAGATAACAGACAATATTTACATTGTGACTTAAAAGGTGCTTGACCTGTTAACATCCACTTTGTAATCTGTTGAATGAAATAACTTGCAAATATATTTTTTAAACTTGTAACATTAGAAACATTAACATAGTGACTTAACATTTGAACATAATTTTTACTAACAATGCAAGGCAAGTATTTTGTGAGGCGAATCATTCCTAAACAGTACTTTCATTAATTATGACTGAATTAAACAACTAATTGTTATGTATTTTGCAATGGTTTTAAAAAATGTTTGCATCTTGAATTTGTATCCTGCAAAGTTATAGTACTTCATAGTAGACAATGTTTTTAGTAAAAATACGTCCATCTTCTAATAAATCACCTTGACTTTCATTGTTTTCAATGTAAACTTTAATAGCCTGTGGATTTTTGCACCGTGACAACGCAACGTACAATTGACCATGTGCAAAAACTGGTTCTTCCAAGTAAATACCCACAGATTTGAAAGTTTGACCTTGTGATTTATTAATGGTCATGGCAAATGCCATAATAATGGGAAATTGTCTTCTTTGAAGTATAAAAGGGAGACTACTTTCACTTGGTGCTAAATCTATTCTTGGTATGAAAACTCTCTCTCCTTTATGGGTCCCAGTTAAAATTTCAGCATCTATAAAATGGTCCTTTAATTGTTGAACAATTAATCTTGTGCCATTGCATAGGCCTTTTTTGGGGTTCATATTTCGCAGTAACATGATAATTGCACCTTTCTTTAGCTGCAAAATATGTGGTGGCATTCCAGAAGGAGTTAAAGAGTTAATGAATTCAGTTGAAAAGTTTGCCTGACTTTCATTGTCATCAGCAAGTACAGAATCAGCACTGTGATAATTTCTTTGTGGTGCATTAATTTTTTTAAAGATTTCATTATTGAGTATTAATGCATCTTTATTTTTACACGTCAGTATAACTTGGTTGGCAAGCTCAGAATATTCTTCGTTATTTATGCTCCCTTCAAATATAGCCGATATAATATCTTGTTGACAAATCATATGAGGTGGGATCTCTACAGTGTCGTCAGGTAAATGTAGTATTTTTTCTGTTCTGCCTTCTCCAATTTTAATAAGCCAATCATTGAAATCAGTTTGGCCTTCTGATCTCATATTTTGTTGCAGTTGAAGATGGGTAAAATGTTTCCATACTGTACTTGACTTTATACATGTTTCAATAATGTCTGTTCGATTTCCATGTACAACGACAGGTAATGTTTGTCTAAAATCGCCACCCAACAAAATTACCTTTCCACCAAATGGAAAAATATTATCCATGACTTCACGAAGCAAACGGTCAATACATTGGAGGGCATAGCATGACATCATTGTGGCCTCATCTATTATAATTAATTTACATTTCTTCAATTTCTTTGCTTGTAAGGATGTCATGCGAATATCTGACACAGAATTTTCTAAAATAGGCACTGGCAGTTTAAATCCACTATGAACAGTTCTTCCACCTTCTAATAAAAGTGCAGCAATTCCAGTAGTGGCAAACGCCATTGCTATTTTTCCTTGGGCTCGTACTGAACTCATTAATAAATTGTACAAATATGTTTTTCCTGATCCGCCAGGTCCATCAAGATAGAAATAACGCTCTGTCACCATGTCATCATCTATAGCATTTTTAATGGCATGAAATGCTTGCAATTGTAGTGTATTTAAAGTTGCAAGTCTTTCTTCTGTTCTTTCTGCTTGTAGTTGAATGTCATAGTCTTCAAAGTTAATGTCATCTATAAGACCTGGATCAGGCAAATTCAAAACTTGCACAACTTAATCCATGAGTTAAAAAGACTTCTTGGATTTCCATTAACGCTTTTAAGTGTGCAATGGGTTCATTGTATCGTCGCATAAAGTCTTCAGCCATATTACTTTTAAAAGTCTCCCACAAAGCTAATGCATTTGGAGCATTTGAGAAGATACAAATAAAAGCAAATTGTTCTCTCATCTGTCGTGGCATTTGACATTGTGCTGCTTCTTCTAAACATCTTTCCCACTCTGTATCATCAGCGAGTAAGTTTCTATGTCTTGCAGCTAAATGGAAGGATTCATATACAATGTCATTAACAGTTCTTAAGTGTTCAAAACTTTGTGCTCCAGGAACATTTAAAAGTAATATCCGTAAGCAAAAACGTTCCACATCTCTTGGACTGACTGTGTAAATTCTTGGAATAATTTTATTGCCTCTGGTTTTTCTTGGTCTCCATAATCCATTCACAAAAACATAGTGATATGGAATTTCAATATATAAGTATTGTGTTGCTTCAGCATCAGTGGAATTTAATGCAAACCATGCAGTTAGTGTAGTGTGACGATCTTCACTTTGGGCCAATGCATTAATTTCATTTCCAGCATGGAAATAGACTAAATGTCGTTGTGGCAAATGTACTGCTAACCTATATACTGCATGTGATCTATCATGCATTTCAAATTTTAAAAGCCGCCACATAGCTTCTGGCGCACTGACATAGCGAGCATCTACATGAGATGCAAGTTCATCATGTACTAACTCACTACTTTCAGGGTTGTCTGCACTTTTGACGACTACAGTAGCTGCATCGTAACCTTTGTAAATATATTTGTAGACATATTTAATGGATTTGATGGAAGTGCAGGCTTCTACGTTGATGTGGGCGTTGTACTTCATGAGTAAATGTGGATTGTAGGGTACTACATATCTATTGTCCACTTTTTTCCCACGAATAATGGCACTATCTCCTTCTCTTCTTTTATAAAGTGGATATCCATCACAATTTGCATATGTTTTGTCTCTATAATCTTTTGGAAAATCTTTTGAACATTGATTATTTTCCATACATGGTGATTGTGGATTAAGGTCTCCACAGGGTCCATGAATCATTCGATGAGTAACAATCTCATATAGTCTACCATATAGTTCTGGATCCGGTAGTTCAGCAACTATGACTGCATCCACTTTGTCCGAAGTATCTAATTTATCTTTCTCTTGAAGTATTATGAGAAGATGTGCATGTGGAAGGCCTCTTTTTTGAAATTCAATGGTATATACATAAGCAAGACATTTGCCAAATAACTGATTTATAGTGAAGTCACGTATTAATTCATTTAATTTTATCTTAAAAACTCTGGCTACTAAATCTGGTCGATCTGAAGCACTTTGTCCAAGAAGTAGATTTTGATTAATTTCTGGCCATTGTGGATTACATGTAAATGTCACAAATAAATCTGGTTTTCCAAATTTTGTCACAATAGCCATAGCATCATTGTATCTTTCTCTCATATTTCGAGGAGATCCTTGAAAGGAAGATGGTAAAATGATGGCTTTGCCAGCTGTCATGTCTCTGCTTGTAGCCACGTCAGCAACATAGTCCATGAGTCCACAATATTGTTCTACACGTAGTTTATCTTGTTGATATTTTATAAAGTTTAAATTATTTGCCTCAACTTGCAAATATGAATCAATAATCCATTGTTGTGTTAGTTTCCCACCACATAAAATTGGATTAAATTCATCTCTAATGGCAATTTGAGCAACTTTAAATTCAAGCATAGAAACATTATTTCGGATTCTGGCTTTAGCATTTGGGTAACTGGGAAGGGTTAATTTTGGTTGCCAACCTGCTTCTCCGTGTGGGAAAAAGATGGGATATGTCATTGGATCTAAATTTGGACTTAAGATATTAATATTAATAAATGGTTGGTCCTGATTTCTGGGATATACTCTAATGTCTCTTTGAAATGGTGGTTCTCCTTCATCATTCTGAAAGACCATTGCAACCTCATTTGATGTTGGCAAGTTATAACGACGTTTATCAGTATGTCTGTCTCTTTTAAGCACCATATTAACCTTTGGCATGGGTAATTGATGTCTTTGTGCATGAAGTAGTTGTTCATTTTCTACTTCTGCCAATTTTTTGTAAGCTTTACTGTAGGGATTGTTGTCCATAATGTTATTTAGCTCTATAAAAACACTGGGTAAGCATTTTTTATTTTCTTCCATCTGCATACGTTGGTCAACAGCTTCCATTGTATCTAGAACATATAGTTGAGCGAATTTTCTTTGCTCTCCTTCCTCTGGATGTAAATGTGAAGTCCGATGATAAATTTGTCCTTGGACTTTAAAACAGTAAGGACCATGTCCTGGTACATTAGCAGCTAATGTTGCCCCCATAGATGCAAATTATATGGCACTATTGTAGGATCTTATGTTTGTCTTAAAATTTTTGTAATTTGGAAAAGTAGGTTCAGTCATAATATTTAGTAAATAGGTTGGAAATAGTTTCCTTTGTGGAAGTTTGAACTTTCCTTTTTGACAACAACTAATAAATTGTCCATCTCGGGGTCTCTCCTGTTTAAAATAATAAGCCTCACAAAATTGACATTGAGTAGTCAGGTCCCCACAACTATGAACCTCTACTGCTAAAGACTTCAGTAAAGGACAATTTGCAAAGCATATTGGATGTTGACTTTCATATTCATCCGATGAAAAGTCATGAAATGTTTCAACAACAGGTTCTAAATGTTTAGTTTTTTTCGTAGATTTTCTTGGTATATGTTGGACTTGTTTGGTTGAAATGTCCTGTAAGTTTTTAGTAAGAGTTTGCAAATGCTTTTTTTTTGTAGTTGCTTTTTTTGGTCTGTCTTGACTGGTATGTTGTAAAATGTCATCTGATGTTTTAGGAACAGTTTGTAAATGCTTTATTATTTTTTTATTTTTTTTGGTTGTATCTTTCATTTTTGCAGCTGATATTCTTTTATTTGCAAGTCTTTTGCGTTCTTTTTCTCTTCGAATTTCTTTCTCCTCCGGTGTCTGCTGGGCGGCCCATCTCTCTTGTCTTTCTCTAGTTTGACGTCTTTTCTTCTCTTCTTTGGTCTCGTTATCAGCCATATTAATCTGTAAAGGAAAAAAAATAAATGTAATTGTGTATATTTAAATTTGTAATTCCTGTTAAAGATTCTTGTGCACAATTGGTGAAATAAAAGGCAAATCATGAATGTATCATTTATATTTAGTTAAATTTATAATTCCTGTCCTCACTGGCTAAGAATTTGGCCAATGGAATACTGCTGTAAGTAAGCATGTAACATATTTTTTAAAAAAAATGGTTTTATTTATGAAAAACGTTGTTTGTGGATAGATATTTACCACTGCAAAACTTCTTTGCTAAAAAAAAAAGTGATGTGGTTATTGAGCTATGTATTGCATAGTAGCAATTTAAAAAAAATAAGGGAGATAGTAAAATAATTATGTTATTTTTCTGTTGACACGAATGCAACTGAAAGCAGTTTCTTTAGTTTTATACTTTAGTACTTATTATACTTTACCTTGGTTGAAGTGTGATTTAAATCCGAATGTTTGTTGGTCCTCGGTTCCAAATCGTTGTCCAATGGTGTTGTCCTCTGTTGGAAGTCCTCGTCCGATGGTGTGGTCCTGTGGCGATAGCCCTCGTCCGATATTGTGGTCCTGTGGCGATATCCCTCGTCCGATGTTGTGGTCCGTTGGTGAAAGTCCTCGTCCGATGGTCTGGTCCTGTGTTGAAATTCCTCGTCTGCTGGTCTGGTCCTGTGTTGAAATTCCTCGTCTGCTGGTCTGGTCCGAGTCCTCGTCCGATGGTCCGGTCCTGTGGATAAAGTCCTCGTCCGATTGTCTTCACGCAGTATCTGTTGTAATATAAAATAGAAAATGTTGTTTGAGTGAAATGTCTTTTAAATAATTTAAACATTTATTAATTTGACTGTATTGTATGAGTTATGGTTATTTTTTTCTATCTTTGTTTTTTTTTACTTTCTGTACAATGCGACAACTTTTGTTATTCTTATTGAAGGTTCTTAGTAAGGCTTGTGGGTTGTGATATATTAAATAAGATGTGTTTTATGTTATTTTTTGTAGAATCCTGTTTTGTGCACACCACTTGTGGTATAGTTATTTAACCTTTATTGGGATGGTTATAGTTCGTGAAACATGAAATAATCTAATTAATGTAGTTTGCTATGTGTTTGTGTTATTTTTTGACAATCCTGTTTGGTGCGCAGCACTTGTGCAAAACTTATTTCTTCTTGATTGTACAGGTTATAGGTTGTTAAACATTAAAGAAGAATGGTAATATAGTTTGCTATGAGTTTGTGTGATTTTTTGTACAATGCTATTAGGTGCACAACACTTTTGTTATTCTTATTTTTGCTTCTTTGTAAGGCTTATAGGTTGTTAAACATTGAATAATAAATTATGTTTTGTGTGTAGCAGTTTGTGTGTCATTTAATTGCGATTTGGCTAATTGAATCGTGCCCTAAATAAGCACATAGCATATTTTTTCCAATAAGTTTTTAGTGATTGAAAAACTTTATTTTTGATATCTTTTTAGTAACTAAAAACTTATTTTCAAGAAATTGTTATGTTGTTATTTAGATCCCTATTCAATTGGGCAAATTGCAATTGAATGAGGGCCTTTGTGTGTACCATATGTTGCATAGTTTGTCCCTCATTGAATTGCATTTTTTACAATGTAATAGTACTCTAAGGCCGTAATTGAATTGCAATGTAGAAATTTGAATAGGCTTGTAAATAAGCACATTACATATATTTGTTAAAATAGAATAAGGGCCTAAAAGTTCTTATTTATAGCCATATTTAATTTTCCAAAATAGCAATTGAATGAGGGCCTTTGGTTACTGCATTTGTTATATTGTGAGCTCCTCTTTCAATTGTGTTTTGTCCAATGGAATAGAGCTCAATATCAGCACAGAGCATATTTTTGTACGGAATTTTGTATTTAGTGAACTTGTATCCAAAAGCAACGTGTTCACAAAAGAAAAATTTCCTTTAAAAAATATGCTCTGTGCTTATATAGAGCCCTATTGAAATGGGCAAATCACATTTGAGTGAGGCCCTTGGCCATTAAAGATATATAGGTCCTCATTGAATTGCAATTTTGCCAATTGAAGAGGGCTCTATATAATCACATAACATATTTATTGAGCCAATTTTTTAGTTATTGAAAACCTTGATTGTGGTTAGAAATTCAGTAACTAAAAAGTTCTGTATAAAAAATATGTTATGTGCTTATATAGAGCCCTATTCAATTGAGGAAGTCGCAATTGAATAAGGCTCATGGTTATTTCTTGTTTATACTTAATACTTTACCTTGATAGAAGTTTTGAATGACAGACGGTCCCCTCCTGCCAATCTTAATCCGCCGGTCTTCTTGTAGTGTCTGTTTGAAAAAGAAAGTGAAATAGTTATTTGTATATTTATAATTTTTCATGTAGCATTGTTGTAAGCTAATTTTGTTGCATTGGCAATACACATAAATGTGTCACATGTCACTATACATTATACACATATATGTCGGTGTCACATGTCACTATGAAGGGGCAATACACAGAAATGTGCGTGTCACATGTCACTATACATTATACACATATACGTGCGTGTCACATGTCACTATGAAGGGGCAATACACAGAAATGTGCGTGTGAGATGTCACTATACATTATAGACATATATGTCCGTGTCACATGTCACTATGAAGGGGCAATACACAGAAATGTGCGTGTGAGATGTCACTATACATTATACACATATATGTCCGTGTCACATGTCACTATGCAGGGGCAATAGACAGAAATGTGCGTGTCAGATGTCACTATACATTATAGACATATATGTGCGTGTCACATGTCACTATACATTATAGACATATATGTGCGTGTCGTCACTATACATAAACCTCTGTTTAATATTAAATTATGTTTTTTTGTTGTTTTGTTAAATGAACCTTTTTTTTTTTTTGAGCCTATACACATAAATGTGCCATACATGATGACTACATAAATCCTAGTTTATTTTTTTATTTGTTTGACCTGTCCTGATAATAAAATGTAATATATTATAGCTTACCTCTCAGTTGTAATTTGCACAATGCAAAGTAGTAAATTAGTAAAGAATTGTCTTCTCAAGTAAAAGCAGCAGTTATCTCAGAAGTCACTCCGTTGATCACCTGAGGAGAAATGTATTTTTTTGTTTGAAATAGGCAGTATTTATAAACTTGTAGAAAGTTCTGGAAAGTGAGACCGTTAGAACGCAATACGCATGCGCTATTTGCGTTCCAACTTACAATTTGCGTTCCATCCGCCATTTTCTGCGTATTACTGTTCAAAATGGTGTTTAATCTCATTGTGATACGTTCCGCATAGTATGTGTTTCATTATTGCGAGTAAGTGTAGTGTAGTTACGTCTGAAGCCTCGTTTTCGTTTTGTTCGTCGGCCATTTTTTCTCTCGCTTAGCGATGGTATTAGTGTCTAAAGTGTTTAAATTTGATTTAAATGTAGGTGTAACTTGTTTTTTTGAGGTGCTGGCTGGTTCCTCTTGCTGTAGGTAAGCTTTTTATGTGTTTGTTGTGTGTCTTTGTTAAGTTTTAAATGTTTGTATGTCGTCGTGTTGCGTCCGATGTTTGCGAAGTCGTAATGTGTGGTAACGTGTCTCGTATAGTCTTTGCGTGTATAGCCTCGTTTTCGTTTTATTCGTCGGCCATTTTTTGTGTCGCTTAACAAACTATTTATTGTCTAAACTCTTTTATTTTGAGTGCAATTAAGTTGTAAGTTGCATTTTTGAGGTCCTAGGTGCTTCCTGTTTGTGTAGGTAAGCTTTTTATGTATGTGCTGTGTGTATGTATTGTGTTTGTAATTTTGTAATGTTCGCGAGTTGCGTCCGAGTGTTGCGAGGCCGTAATGTGTGTGAACGTGGGTCGTATGTTGTTTGCGAGTGTCGTAATGTGTGTCAACGTGTGTCGTATGTTGTTTGCGAGTGTCGTAATGTGTTGCGACGTAAACTTTTTTTTGCAAGGGTCGCAGTTGCTGCAACTGAAGACCTCGCTTTGCGAGGTCCTCAGGTGCTGGCATGGAGCGCCTGCGGCGCTCCAAGCCAGCAACTGAGGCCCTCGCTTTGCGAGGGTCCTCAGTTGCTGGCAAGGAGCGCCTGCGGCGCTCCATGCCAGCAACTGAGAACCTGGCACTGTGCCCTCGCTTCGCGAGTGCCGCGGGCTCGCTACGCGAGCCGCGGCCCTCGCTACACGAGGCTACGCGAGCCCGCAGCGTTAGCAACAACTCGTACGCTCACAACTATATATGTGATTATGGAAGGCTGAAAATGGAAAGGTGAAAATGCCCATTTAAATAGTGTCCATATAGTAAAATAAAGTGGCAGTGCTTTTACATTAATTGAATCTGATACTAGTTTTGTGATAAAATAATTATTTTAGATAAAGTATAATCTAAAATGGACTAAAGCAATGGTGTGCCACAGCTGCCAAAGGCCTTGTAAGTCCCTCAGACACTTCCTATGCAGCCCTTAATCTATTCATATGTAAAACTTCAATGATACCTTGATTACTGTGAACAAATAAAATATTACATAGTTACATAGTTATATAGTTACATAGTTACATACATCCTTATTAAATTGCAATTAAGCAAATTTAAAAGGGCTCTATATAAGCGCATAGCACAGAAGTTTTTAGTTAGTGAACTTCTATCCAAAAGCAAGATATTCACTAACTAAAAACTTCTGTAAAAAAAAATGTGATGTGTGCTTAAATAGAACCCTTTTAAATTTGACAATTTCACAATTTAAAAAGGCTGATAGTATTTAAGGTTGAAAAAAGACTTTCAGTCCATCAAGTTCAACCTTTTAAGATCTCCTCTGTTCTGCAATATGCGGATTAATTCTTAATCAATTATTTATTAATTAATTAATTTATTTATTTATTATTATATTTTATTTATTTAAATTATTTATTTATTTATTTTTGAATTTAATTTAATTTATTTATTAAATATACAATATTTATTTATTTGTAAATTTGTTTTTTTCCCTTGACCTGCATTTTTTTGGTTATTAAAGGACTGCCATGGTTATTTTTTCTATATGGTTCTTTGAATAACTAAATGTTATAAGGGGCAAATATTTTTAAAAAGAGGGGAAAAGTTAAATAATAAAACGCTTTTACATTTTTATACCCAATTGTTCATTACTGCAGTGATTCATTTCTTCTTTTATCAACTGATCCTGTTATTTTCATGTTATTTTATGTCCTTGTAAATGAATAAGCATTTAATTAGTCCTAATGAATCCATTAAAAGCTATAGCACCTTCCCACTTCAGACAGAAACTTCCTGTTTACTTACTAAGTGGAACAGAGGAAAACAAAATGGTAGATGCCACAGCAGCATAATTGCATATGAAAGATAACATATTAGAGGTTTTACTATTTTACTATTACATTTTGCTTATATTCAAGTGTATTCTTGAAAGTTAGTATCACATATAATAGTTGTCGTACTGCGAGTTGTCTTCACGCAATGTTAATGTTAAAAATTCCGCCCTTGCGCATGCGCAATAAGGGCCAATGGTGCTCATTGTGCGCCTTGTGATGAGCCTCGCAGGCGCTCATCTCGAGGCCCCCCTGGACTTAGGCTGCGATAAGAGCGGAAGACGCTCATTGTAGGGCTCGCTCGAAAGACTTTACAAATGACAGAGGCTGCAATGAGCGCCGAAGGCTTGAAAACATCCTACATATGAGCGTAAAAGGCGCTTATGTCAATGGCTGCAATCACCAACAAAATGCATAGCACTTTCTCTCTGATCGCGAGGCACGTAACGTTTACGATATTAGCGGCCGAAAAGATCATAACCGCGTAACTCAAAAGAGCCACCAAAACAGCAAAATAATTAAACAAAATTACTAACACACTTACACATAGCACAGGGGCAAGCCAGGAAGCCTGTGAGTGAGGTTGTAAGCTAATTTGAGCCATATTTGCCGTTTTTCATTGATCGAAAATCGGCTAACGCCAGGCACGTGAGACTTATAAATAAATAAACGACACAGAAACCAGTAACACACACAAAGAATACCAGGCATGCAGACTTTAAAAATAAAAGCAACGGCAGTCAGCGTGCGCCACACAAAGATTCAGCAGAGACACAGACGAGAAAGACACAGGGAAGGGATAGGGGATGAGATGGTGTAAAGAGACACATGACATTCCCACGCACAAAAGTTGAAGGTTGCCGAGGCCTGCAATGAGCGGCTTTGCAGCTCATTGCTGGGCTCCCGATGAGCACCTTAAAGTAGACGGGAGGAGAGGCTCGGAATGAGCACCATAGGCGCTCATTGCGAGCAACGAAATGAACACCGAAGGAGCTCAGCACAGGGCTCGCAATGAGCGCAGAAGGTGCTCAGAGAAGGCAGTACCTTGCATTGTGTGGCAAACAGCATTGCAAGGCTTCACATTTTATTGCTGTAATTTTTGACGGGCAAGTCGCTAGTATTTTTAATATATGATCCCAGTGTCCCATAAAGAGGCCAATAAGAAGAGATCAGGGGGATCAGAAGGAAGAGCAGGGGAAAGTGGAT
Source organism: Discoglossus pictus (assembly GCA_027410445.1). Classification (NCBI taxonomy): domain Eukaryota; kingdom Metazoa; phylum Chordata; class Amphibia; order Anura; family Alytidae; genus Discoglossus; species Discoglossus pictus. The sequence goes on along the minus strand of CM050172.1, from coordinate 48,578,486 downwards.
TAGAAGGGGGCTCTGGGAGGAGGGAGATCATGGGGTTCAGTGGTGGATCAGGGGAGACAGAGAAGGGGATTCTGGTGGGGAGAGAGGGAAATCTAGGGAGGGTATCTGCAGACAGAAAGGAGATCTGGGGGAGAAAGGGTTATCTGGGCATATAGAGCAATCCTGGGGAGAGAGGGGAATCTGGGGGCAGATTTGGAGGAGTGGTGAGACCTTAAAGCACAGAAGGGGATCAGAGGGAGAGGAGGGGTTGCAGTAGACGAAGGGGGGATCTGTGGGAGAGAGGGCATCTGGGCATAGAAAGAGTGGATCTGGCGAAACAGCAGGATCAGGGTGAGAGGGGGGATCTGGAGTAATCAGTGCTATCAGTTAGAGTGGGAAGATCAAGAGAGAGGGGAGGGATCTGGGGGGACAGATTGGGACAGATTAAAATCCCAGGGCACTGGAAGTGATCAGGGGAGAGAGGGAGAAGAAAAGATGAGCAGAAAGAGAGGGAGGTTCGGAAGATGGAAGTGGGAGGGAGAGAGAGGGGAGTGTCGAAGAAAGGAGGAGAAAGAGGTGGATGGGGAGGTGAGGGATAGGTGAAAGAGGGCATGATAGGGAGCAGCGATGAAGAGAGAAGGATTGCGGATGGGGGGACATGAGGGAGAGAAAGGGTGTATGAAGGAGAGAGAGGCAATTCGAAAGAGAGATGGAAGGGTAGAGAGAGAGGGGGGTAGATGGAGCAAAGGTAGATAAGGAAGATAATTTTTTTATCAGTAGCATTTTTGGAATTTTAGCAAAGTCTAGTGATTAAATGTTCTTGGCCAATGAAACGTTCGGTAGTTTTGAATTCTTTAAGGTCTGTGCTTTCATAACAAATATATTTTTTAGACATAGGTTGTATATAATATGGCCAGAAAAAGTCAGAAAAGCATTTAGTGCTCTTGTTTAATGAGCTGTCTTGGTCAACAATAAATATAATGTTGTATAAATGTATTATCAGTGTAGTTATATTAATTTTAGCTAAACTTTTACTGATTACATTGTTTTTTTGTAAAAATCACACAAAGATATTTTTTTTCCTTCCTGTGTTTACATGCAAGCAAAATAAAAAAATATACAAGGAGAAAGCTGAACCTCTAATATTCCATATCTAAAGTTGATAGAACCCAGTCTAAACAGATTCTTAGCAAAATATTGCAAATATGTCTGGCTTCCTGGTTCGAGAAAATGTTCTGTCCCCCTAGCACTGAAAGGGTTAAATTCAAGTAACATCTGATGTACCTTCAGAAAATCAACATTTATTATTGCACTAATGTCTTGCATGGGCCTCCCTCCACCAGTGGCACATCTGTGAGTGAGCAATATAGTGATATTACCTGTACATAGTGAACAATACTGGGATATTAAAATCCCGCAGGAGGAGCAAAGTTGGAAGCCAACCCTCAGTCAGACCCTGAGAGGCGTGAAATCCTGCAGTAAGGAAAAAAGAGATATAAATACAAAACAGTGGTATATTCATCGAGGGGGCTAAAACGGGGAGTTAGTTTGCTCTGATTACTATGTTTTTTTAAATGAACTATATATAAAATGTAAAAGTTTCCGCCTTTCATAAATTGGACCCATAGATAATTTAGGATACACCCACTTAACCCATACTTTTATCCTGGCTTGATAAGTGTACCCCAATTAAAACAATAGGAGACATTGTGATATAGATATGATCTGGAGATTACAGCAGACTGTTTTGCATATTTATATCGCAGAATTACACAGATATGTATTGTGCTCGTCTTAATTCAGACTTTATATCTATATGTAATGTAGTGTAGCTCTGATGGGATTACATATGCATACATGTGGTGTTACAAGGTGTGAAATTCCACCATGGTGTCAGGGTATTTATATATAGAGCTGACAAGAGTCTGTAAATCTGGAGAGGATTATTAAGAGGCACAAGTGCAGGTCACAGGGATTGTGCTTGAACCTCATTATAGTCACAAGTGGAGAATATGACAGAATCAACATTTAATGATAAGGACAATCCGATATTCCGTGTGCCCCTCCATATCTGTATCACTGTCACTTTGCACGAATAGGCATGCTGGCTATGACAGAAGTGATATCCATAGAGGCTGTCCCTGTGTCACATAAATATATGCTTAAATAGACAGAATGTTATCAGTCACCTTACTTGAGAAGGCATGTTTTGAATGTCAGCTTTCCGTACATGTATACTATTTTGTGGTTTAATTGTCTTTATTACAAATCACCATCTCCACACCTAATGAGCCAAAACATTTGACGGTAGGTCATTAAAGTTGTTTGCCCCCCCTTTTCATGCGATAACACAAATTTGTGGACTTAATAACAATTAACAATAATAATAAATAGTCCACATTAAAAAGATCAATAGAGATCTAATTGATGGACTAACTCTTTATTCATCCTCCAATACTATACTATTAATAATTATTTAATCAATAATTTAATTAATAACTAATCCGCATATTGCAGATCAGAGGAGATCTTAACAGGTTGAACTTGATGGACTGAAAGTCTTTTTTCAACCTTAATTACTATGTAACTATGTAACTATGATGTCACTAATCTATTATCTCCCTGGTAGACCAATGGATTATGAAATAATTCTCAATTTCTGACCTTTGACAATTGTATTGTTTTTCTTAATCACGGTGAATGAATAACAAATAACACTATTGCTCTGTAGAAACTCAAGTAATTTCTTTATGTTTCTTGAATCAGGCATTTTGTGACTATTTTGAATGGGGACACAAGAGATATCTGATATTCTCTTCTGGTAAACCCATGTGTCTAGGGTCCAGCACAGATGCATGTACAGTACAGTCAATATGAACTTGAACAGTAGTGCCTCATTCCACTCTTTAAATCTGCTTTACTAATGTTAAAGTCATTATACAATGAAAAAATATGTTTGAAACCTTTGCATAATGACATAAACAAGGTCAGAGATGCTCAGTCTGAGAACAAACAAACCTTAGTAGATTTGTGCTATTGGCATGGGAACCTACTCTGGAAGTCTCCCCTACATGGGACAAACAGCAAACCTCAGACATATGTTGCATCCTATCAGTGAGGTATAGCTGATCTTCTTATGGCATGACTGGAGCCCCCTATGACCCTTAAACAGATCCAACCTTGTTTATGCATATAAGAGCATAAGTAAACATAAAAAAGTTATAAAGTTAGTTTTTAATTTAAAAAAATCTTTATGCCTGTGCTGAGCCATGGAAAGATCCATTATAGTTTGGTGGAAATGTTATTGTGGTGTTTAAAAGGAGCCGTGGTTGCATTTATTGATGCAAACGTCCTGCTTCTGGGCTTGTAAGTATGGTGTCATTTCAGTCTGATCCAGTTACCTACCAAAGACCCTTAACCTCTCCTTCCTCGCTTTGCCTTCCATTGATAGATATGTAAACACATCATGATCCAGCTCTGAGGAAGTGATGTAACAAACCTAGAACTCAAATTCCCATATTCATAAACAGAATCTTCAAAAATTATAATTTTATTTAAAAACATGGCTAACACGGCTGCTAATGTTGTTAGCTTATTATATACTATAATACTAAAAAGTTATTTCTTCAACTGTAGTAGCCACTAAGGCCCTGCATCTCAATCTGTTTGATTTTAACACTTTTCTATTCATTATTTTCAATATTTCCTCAGTGTTGCATTTTTTTGCCATGTGCGTTTTTATTTTTAATTTATTAGATTTGATTCTTTTTGTGATCAGGAAGAATTTTACCCTTATTGATACAAACTGGCAACATTTCAGTTTTTTTATGTTTGTTTGCCTTCCTCTGGATCAATTCATAATTCAGACGTGATCTTGAAGGTTGAACTTGATGGACAAATGTTACTATGTTATATTACCAGTATACAGCGAAAAACATTCATAAATATGGTCAGTTTCAAGAGAATTTCTGGGAATCTTTTCTGTTATTCACAAGAAGTATTTTTTGATTACACATAATCTTTCCATGACTCTCTGAGAGACCTCTGTCTCACTCTGCCCTGTGTCTCTCCCTGTGCGCCTTCTCTCTCCTTGTGTGCTGTCTCTCTCTCTCTCTCTGCACCCTCTCTCTCTCTCTGTCCTCTGTCTCTCTCTGTGTTAAATCTCTGGGCTCTGTGTGCTCTCTCTCTTTGTGTGGGCTCTCTCTCTGTGCCCCCTGTTCTCCTCTGTGGCCTCTCTGTGTGCTCTCTGTCTGTCTCAATATTCCCACTCCCTCTTCACCCCTTCCCCCTTTGTCTCTCTCACTCCCTCTCTCTTTCCATCCTCCCTCTCTCTCCCTCCCCCTCCCCTTCCCTCCTTCTCCCTCTGTTTCTCTGTGTGCCTCTGTTCTCTCTCTGTGATCCCTCTGTCTCACTCTGCATTGTGTCACTCCCGGTGCACTGTCTCTCCCTGTGTGCCATCTCTCTCCCTGTGCACCCTCTTCCTCTCTGTGCATCCTCTCTCTCTGCCCTCTGTCTCTCTCTGCACCCTCACTCTGGGCTCTGTGTGCTTTCTGTCTCTCTCCCTCCCCGTCCCTCTTTCTTTCCCTCTCTCTCCCCATCTCCCTCTCTCCCTTCCACTCCCTTTCTCTCCCTCTCTTTCTGCCTCCCACTCCCCCTCTCATTTTGCCTCCTCCTCCCTCTCTGTCCCTCTCTTTCCGCCTCCCTAAGAACACCCTGTTAAAGGGCTACTGTGGTCATTTCCTTTTTTTTTTATCCATTGAATAAATTAGAAAATTGTTTTTAGAAAGCAAATGAAGCATCTCCATTTTTCAGTTTTATATGCAATTGTTCTTTATTTGTCGTCCTACTTTCTTTTCCCAGCTGAATTTGTGTTCTACTTTCTCGGTAAGGTGTATCCTTGTAAACCAGTGAGCTTTCTATTAGCCCTATTGAAGCAACAACAGTTTTAACTGTCACAGCCCCTTTGTTGGTAGTTGATATCCAGAAAGCAAAATGATGGGATTTGCAGCAACAAACTTGCATATGAAAGGTAATAAATTAGAATATGTATCATTTTATCTTCTAAACACATTTAGCCTATTTTCGAGAGTAGTTCTCTTATAATTTATCTCCCTCTCAGTATTTAACTAATATAATTTTGATATCTGAAAAGTATTTAAAAACTTGTAATAATAATAAGAAAAAGTATTTTCCATGTAAATATATATACAGTATATACTGTGTATATATATATATATATATATATATATATATATATATATATATATATATAATATATTTTATATATATATATATATATATATATATATATATATATATATATATATATATATATTAGTTACATGGTTACATAGTAATTGAGGTTGACTTTCGTTCCATCAAGTTCAACCTTTTAAGATCTCCTCCGATCTGCAATATGCGGATTACCGTAGTTATGAATTAATTAGTTGTTAATTAATTGTTAATTAATTATTAATCAGCAATTTTTTTTATTTTTTATTAATCATTAAGTAAGTAATGTACTCTGCATCCTCCGTCTTTTTGACCTTTAATACACCCTACTCTTGGAACATCCTTTGGACATACTCTCCCCTCTTCTTTCTGCAGCTGTTTCAGGATGTCTACATAATGGTGAGCTTGGCATCCAACCATGTGATTAAGTCAGGCTTTTTCTAGTTGCATTTAGGGCTCAAGCTACTGTTCCTGGCAGGATCCTGTGGCAGGCAAGGGTTGGATAAACAGGCTTCATAAGAGATTCACAGCTAAAATCTACAAGGGTTGTAAATACATTGGATTCCCCCTATCCCCATAAAGCCATAACTACTGAGCGAGAGCAAGCCCAGCATTTGAAGTGTAAAATTATATCTCCACTTCACAGTCTCTACTGGAAAAATATCTGAAATATTTACTGCTAGACTTTAAATTCTTCTTTAGTATTTCCACTGGAGTCTATGTAAAACCTATTATATTTTGAGTTGCAGCTGAAAACATTGTAAAGGATACTGTGGAATATATATATATATATATATATATATATATATATATATATATATATATATATATATATATATATATATATATACTTTATTACACTTTTATTTACCATTTCAATAATTGCTGATCTATTTCCAAACATGGGAGACGATTTTGATTCCAGAGGAAGATTCTACATAAATGGGAATGTGCCATCTAAAACTGACAGTGCTTCCACCAGGGCATTACATTAAAACATTAGTTATTAAAAATACACTAGAGAAAGAATTAAGAAATGAATTTATACCTGGGTGGAAACCAACCACCAGATCAGGTCTTGCAGCTTTTTGGGTCTCTACCATTGTTTCCCAGAAGACATGATATAATCCCTTGAAGCCACTCAGATAAACTCTTCCACGAGGCCCAAATGCTGTAAGGGGAGGTCTCATGACTGGACCATCCACTACCTCTGGACCGACCATCACAACCTCTAGTCCTTGGTTGCCTGGGAACTGCTTGGCCAATTCATCATAGTCTGTGGCCCTGATGTTTAAAGTCTCAATATGAGAAGCTCCAACAATGTGTACAGTGATAGGTCCTTTATAAGGATCCACGTGAAAGAAATCCATGGCAAAACCAATGGTTAGAGGCCTAGAGAAAAAGTCAGATGTGAGTCGTTTGATAGACTCCATGAGTTCAGTATCTTCTGGCCTGGGCTTTCCAGCATTGGACCACAAGAGTGTCATATAATGGCCAGCCATTATGTTGGCCATTTTTTCTTCTAAGTTCTCCTGCATAGAGAACCAGTCATCCCAGGTCCTTACCTCAGAGCATGGCTTGGTCCAAGGTTTTGTTTGAAAGGGAATATCCCCTGTAGGGCATGTAGACAGTAGAAATAAATTGTCAGTGTCAACCAGGCATCTAATTTTTACCAGGCATTTTTATTTTCTTAGTTTAATAATATATCTAAGTTTCCCTGTTTTTATCTTTTTTTAATCTAACACATGCTGCTTATATCAGAAACATGCATTACATTGATTAATTCTATGCACAGATATTTAAACATAAAACTTGTTTCCCACACCCCAGAGCTATCTACATGGGCACCTGATACCTACCAATAGAAACACTGCATTCAAATACAGATTTTAAATCTTTACTAATGTTCAAGTCTACAGCAGCTCAATGCAGAGATCTACATATCAGTGCCTGACTCCTCCTACTTCCTTCTACAGGGAGACTACACATCCCTTGATTCCTTCCTGTGCAAACTGCTATCCTTGATTGTTACATTGTATTCAAATGTAAAACTGCCTGCGATTGGCCAAAACAAAAAGTTATGCTAATTTTAGCAGGGATTTTAAGGGGTGTCAACTCACAAAAGCTGTTGCTTGCAAACTCAAGAGCGTTAGCAAACATCAGGGTGAGATTGTAAATGTTTATTTTGGTATTTTTTCATGCAAAAAATGTTTCATACACTGCTGATTCTCCTCTATCAGATGCGTTCATAATCCAGGAAATTTAGATATGACTTTAAGAGCTAACCTGGAACATTAATGAAAACTATATATTCATGAGGTTGGAAACAATTCTGTCACTGTCAATATACAAGATTATCTGTTTTAATGATGAACTTGAGGCTGTGTATTATAGTGATTATAGTGTTATTTTTAGTTCAATATTTCACTCTATGCCAAAATTACTGTGAGCATTATAGACTTTACCTGTAAACACCAGCCACTCCATCAGTCTGTCAATTGCTGCCAACTTAAGTTTTCTGCAAAATGTCTCATGTGATGGCCAGTTTTCTCTTTGACACTCAGAGCCACAGTAATAAACATTCTGACACCTTTAAGAAACCAACAAAAATATAGAAAGGCAGGAAAGGTGAGGAAGGACTACAAAAGAGATAGAAGTTGTAGACTAAGAGTAAAGAAAACAAGCCATGAAATATTGGACCAAATTATTTACTTATTGCACTTTTCCGACATATTTGAAAGCCTTTTTACTCTGAAGTTTTTGAATGAATTTGTTTTTCTGATAAGTGAGGAAATAAATGGTAGTTTTTGATGTATGTGTAAGATAGGAACCCATGTAACTGCCTTCATCTTTAAGATTTCCACTTGAAATATTACCCAATTTGTATAAATTCCACTGATATTTTTCTATATAGTCTCTAAATGGTGTATTAAATGATTTTCTCTGTGATTCGTTCTTATCCTTTGTTTTGTGCATAACACAGGTATTTTTTTATTTCCAAAAATAGATTTATTTAGATTTTCCTCATTACATCATTGTTTCCTCTTACTTAAATCAAATTTGGTCTTAAGATTCCTAGAGTATAAAAATGTAAATATGAATTATCCGATATGCTTTATACAAATTAACTTGTGTGGCAAAATACTATTTTAATTCCTTCTTTTACTATATGTCTATATACTTGAAGATGGCAGGATGACTGCGACTTGAGACGGCTTTATGTATAATGTTGCCATCCACAGGTAAATCAGTGTTGCCTTCTCTGGAGTGGAATTCTTACAGTAAATTTCTATTCATAGTATTACCCCATGCACAGAAACCACTAACTTGAACTAAAAGAGACAAGAAACAATTAAACATTAACAATTAATCTGCATATTGCAGATCAGAGGAGATCTAAAAAGGTTGAACTTGATGGACTAAAAGTATTTTTTCAACCTCAATTACTATGTAACTATGTATGTAAAGAAACACCAATGGAAGCTGCCTTTTCATGCAATATACTTGTTTGTTGGGTTGTATTAGAAGTCAGTTGTGTTTAAGCTGACACTTCATGTCTCATGTCTTACCTTTTACATCTCCTCATACTTCGAGGATCTGGTAGGTGAGATGGGAGCTTCTTGCACTGAGCACAAAACTTGTAAGTATCCTCCATCTTTTGAAACATCTCTGAATATGTCCGGATACCGAAATTTTGGGCAATGCTCCTACCACCAAGCGCAGACCTGAGAAGAAAACACATTTATAGAAAAAAATAAAAAGTATATGGAGTGTATGGGCAGTATGCAAAAAAAAAAATGTGAGAGTGTGTTGGAAAGTATGTCTTAGATAGACAGAGAATGTGAAATATAATTAATGTGAAAACAAAAACAATAGAGGTAAACTGAGTTTCAAAAACTATAAAACTGAAAGACAAGGAAAGAAAAGAACAAAAACAATTGGGAAATATTTTGATAAAGAGAGATGAATTGAACATCATAGAGTCTCTTGCATTAAAAATGAAAAAGGAGAACTTAAATAAATGAGGAAAAATATGTTGAATCAAAATTTGTAGAGTTATCTTAAAAAAGAGTGACAAAGAAACTAAGTAATGTATAGAAGGGGCACCTGTATTCTTCATAGCTCTTCATATTGAGTTTCTGGAGGATGACATTAGATAAGCCAGGTACATTACTGTCCATAGCCATGAACCCCAGTGAATCTGTGTAGTAACTGCGGGTTGCCTCAGATGGTGCTTTTGATTTTTGCCTGGAGCGTGTGCTCTTTAAAGTTTTTTTCTGGGACATTGTTACAGGTGGGCTATAGCTGGAAAAAAAGGCAAAATGAAAATTGCGGAGAGATTAATCAAAAGTTAAAAGCAAGAGTTAATTTAGTAAATTACAGATATGCTTTGAATTCAAGAGAAGGAAGGAGAGAGAAACACAGAAACCTTAAATCTTAGCTTTCAACAAAAATCAAATTTGCCCTCATTTATACTAATCAGGGGAGAGTGCGCAATATTGACACGTGATATGTAGCATGGGACACTTTACATTATAAAAACTGTATAATTATTTCCTTAATCTTATTCTACCATTCAGCCTGACTGATAATTAAAATCATCCTTAAAACCTTGTGACATCACAATGTGATGTCACCTTGATCTAATGAAGATGTTTCTGTTCATACAGTTATAACAATATTCAACTGATTCCACATTCTCAGGAAAAGTTTCTCAGCCCAGCATACAAAAGTTCAGTGCAAGAAAAAGGTTTTAAAATAGTGAAGCCCAAACCTGTATTCATGGAAAGTCAGACAGGTCGAGAATAAATGGAAAACCATTAATATTGACCAGACTATGGAGTCATTATATTTCATGTATTGCCTGTAAATGGTTTTGTGAGGACACGTTTGGGAACTACTTTACTAAAACATGCAGAAATAAATAAAATCTTAATAAAATCTAAAATATATCATATAATTTATGCACCATACCCCAGACTACAGTAATAATACAAAAGGTTGTTGTTGAACTATCACATATAATAGTTGTCAAACTAAGAATCGTCATCACGTGAAGCGAGCTCGCAAGAACTGCATCCCTCGCAAAGCGAGGGACGCAGTTTGGTGGCCAGCATTTGCGGAAGGTGGAGGCTCCATCCTTCCCTGCAATGACCCAAAGGCCTATTGCAGGCCGCAAATGCGGACCTTTGCGGAGCGAGGGGCCGCATTTGCAGAGGTGGAGGCTCAAAGGCGCCTCACACGCGGTTACAAACACCCACACAAGCGGCACCATTACGACCTCGCAAAAATACGACCTTAACGGCCAAATCGGGCGCACCTAAAAACAGTCAAAACACAATAAATATCCACTAAAAACACATAAGAAGCTTACCCACAGCAAGGGTGGGCACCCTGAACCTCTGCAAGTGAAGTTACACCTCCATTTAAGTCCAAATTCCAGAGTTCACACGAAAATCCCCTAAGCGAGAGAAAAAATGGCAGCCGAAAAAAACGAAAATGAGGCTCAAAGACCGAGGTCCGCCCAGCCACGTACAACTTACCCAAGAAGGGATCCGAGATAAGCTCGGAAACCAGCATTAACCCCACGGGATCCGAGATAAGCTTGGAGACGCGCATTAACCCCACATTAACTATCGCAGTGGGGGTCCCGATCGCACTCGATCGGGGATCCCCGCTTTAATGAAAATTCTAAATTCCTGTGTTATGGGTCCTTAAAGGACCGTAAAGGCCTTAAAAGGACCGGTTATAAAAAAAAAAAAATACACTATACAGAGCCCCATCAACCATTAATTAACCCTGACACTCATGGGAGTCAATACAGACCCCCATAAACCCCTAATTAACCCTTTCACTCATGGGGGTCAATACAGACCCTCATAAGCCTCTATTTAACCCCATCAGTCTTATAAGGGTATATTAAGACCATTATGGGCCTGTTACAAACCAACATTAACCACATAAGTGCTTGAGGACCATAATGACACTAAGTATAAACACTACACTGCACTATACCCCCCAATAAAACATTAAATATCAACTTAACACCCTCTACACTAATCTATTAACACCTACACTACCTACCTACACTACCTACCCCGTAATAACCCCCCACCATTCTAATTACATAAAATTAAACAAAACTAAAGTCACCCAAAATATAAAATCTACATTACATAAAATAATAAAACCTAAATCACAAAAAATAAAAAATCGACGTTACAGAAAATAAGGAAACCTAAGTCACAAAAAATAAAAAAAGGAACATTACAGAAAATAAAAGAATACATTAAGGTAAGTGGTCTTAATTAATTTAATGTTAGCTTAGAATTAGGGTTGCTATATAGAGATAGCATGTATTGGATATTACATAGATTGGGGGATATATATTAGATAGATAGGCCCTCATTCAATTGCAATTTGGCCAATTGAATAGTGCTCTAAATAAGCACATAACATATTTGTTTTAAATAAGTTTTTAGTTAGTGAAAACCTTGCTTTTGGATAGATGTTTACTAAGTAAAAACGTCTTTAAAAAAATATGTTATGTGCTTATTTAGACCCCTATTCAATTGGCCAAATTGCAATTGAACGAGGGCCATAGTATTTATTGTATATTAGATAGATAGGGGGATTTATATTAGAAAGATAGGATGTATATTAGATAGATAGTATTGTATATTAGATAGATATGGGGTGTATATTAGATAGATAGGATGTATTGTATATTAGATAGGGGTGTATCATATTGTATTTAATTTTATTTGTATTGTATGTATTGTATGTATTGTATGTATTTCCTTTTCAGGTGTGTAATGTATTTTTTTATTTTCTGTAATGTTGTACCTCACCCACACCCTTTAGAATGTAAGTTTGCAAGTTTTCAATCATGTGAGGTGCTTTAGGGAAAGCACTGTGTATTTCCGATTGAAAGCTCAATATCAGGGTCTTCCATTATTTTCATTGTGGGGAAATAGTTTATACTCGTACTGTACCTAACCCCTGTATAGCGCTACGGAATATGTTGGCACGTTACAAATAAAGGATAATAATAAAAACTAATAATATCTATATTATGATAAAGTGCTTCCACAAACTTTTAAAAGCTTTCTTTCCTCAGGAGTTCTGAAGAAGGTCTTAAGGAGTTAACACTCCTGAATCAGTTAATTACACCTGATAGAACCAAGACTGGGACTGCCTTTTGGACTGCATGCTGACAGTATCTTTGTGAGGCTGTGCTTTTTATACTGCAGTCTGTGAGGCTGCTGGAGTTCTTATGTGGTCTGAGTTGAAGAAGAGACAAACACACGTAAGTGTTTTCAGATATTTTTGGGGCTGTATATGAGACACAACTTGTCACAATTAATATATATGTATACAGTATATAAAGAAAGAAAAGGGTTCTTCACAGTAAGGACAGTTAGATTGTGGAACTCACAACCAAAAGAGGTTCTCAGATTTAAAAGTTAACTTTAAAAATGGGTTAGATATGTTTTTTTATTTTATAAAAAGGACTTTCTGGGTTATCTTGGATAACTAGAGAGAATCCAATTGCTAGTATTTTGAGTCAGGAGGATTTGTTTCTCCCCTTATGAGACAACTGGCAATGGTTCAATGTATTCTTTTTTCTTTTTTTTTTACCTTCATCTGGATTAATTATCATTCAATCTACATATTACAAGGATTCGAGAATATCTAGAAGTTTGAACTTGTTGGACTAAATCCTAATTACTTTGTTACTATCTGACAATGAGGGTGAGGTATTCCATTAAAAGAACCACTGCAGTGCTCATACAATAAGCTTTCATAGATGTATCTAATAACTAATTAGCAATGAGACCAGTATTTGATGTAGGTTTTAAATATTTTAACTTTAGTGTTTCAAATTTCACAACAACTGCTTCTCTCTACCTCGATCAGGTGTACAGTGAATGGCAGATGAACTGCCTAGGAGGCTATCTAGATAGTAGTCTACTTCCTTCCCTAGAGTGGCTACTGCAGGCCAGATCTACACCTGTCTAGTATAATTTTTGGGACAGCCTCCTGGGCAAAACCTCTCTGCTGAATACCCAATAGGGTATAGAAAGAAAACAGCTCTGCTAGAACCTGAAACTAAAGTTCAAATGTAAGTACATTGAATGTACTTTCTTCAAATACTGATTGCTAAATAACAAATAAAATAATAATCTGTCTCCAATACAGTGTAATTTTAATAAAGTGAGAAATGTAAAATGATAGAAAGAAAGAAAAACAATATCACATATAATAGTTGTCAAACTACGATTCATCGTCACACTTGCGACAAATCGCAGTTTGACAACTACGATATGAGCAACTCCCATGCATGTGCAATGCGCCACAGGAGCGCATGTGCAATATGCGTTGTAGGCGCGTGCATGCGCAATGCGCAATGGGAGTGCATACGCAATGCGGGCCACGGGCACGCATGCACAACGCAGGCCCCTGGTGGGCATGCCCATTGCGCACTGGGTGGTCACATGCGCATTGCACGCCAGGGTGTGCTCATGCACATTGCGCAGGCGCACCTGCGTGGAAGGGAGGAAGAGACAGAAGAGTGAGACGAGGGGGGAATAGACACAGGGCAGGAGGGGGGAGAGACACAAGGGAGCAGGGGTAGAGACAAAAGGGAGGAGGGGGGAGAGACACAGGGGAGGGAGAGTAGGGGAAACACAGAGGAAAGGGGGACACACAGAGGAGGGGGGAGAGACACAGGGGAGTGGGGGGAGGGGGAAGAGACACAGGGGAGTGAGAGGAGGGGGAAGAGACACAGAGGAGGGGGGGGAGAGACACAGGGGAGTTAGAGGAGGGGGAATAGACACAGGGGACGGGGGAGACACACAGGGGTGGGAGAGGAAGGGGGAGAGACATAGAGGTGTGGGAGGAGGGGGGAGACACAGAGGAGGGGTGAGACATAGGAGGGGGAGAGACACAGGGGAGGGAGAGGAGGGGGGAGAGACACATGGGAGTGAGAGGCACTCTTTGCGAGGCCTGTGATGAGCGCCGAAGGCGCTCATTGCAAGGCCAGTAAAATAGAGGGGGGGGGGGGCTCGCTCTGAGCGCCTCCCATCAAGTAGGTGGGAGAGGTAGAGGAGGGGAGAGGCTTACAATGAGCACCAAAGGCGCTCATTGCGAGGCCCGTGATGAGCCCCAAAAGCATTCATCGCAAGGCCAGTAAAGTAGAGAGGGAGAGGCCATTGTGTGGCAAACAGCATTGCCAGGCTTCAAATTTTATTGCCGTCATTTTTGACGGGCAAGTAGCTAAGTTAAATATATTAATTAAATTATAGAGATTGATAAGTGATAAGAGACTTTACTATTAGCCACATTAAATTTGAAGCTCGTATGTGCAAAATGAGACCCGCAACGGCTGCGAGCTTGAAAAGTTGCGGATTTACGGCTATTAAATTAGAACATGCTGCGAGTTACGGGCTTGAGGGGCAAATCATTGCTCGTTGGATGTTCAATTATGAGTTATGATCGGACCCACGTTCCAGATATAATGCAATATTGATAAAGCCGTAAATATAATATTCTATTACATGCAAGTTCCATTATATGTATCAATACATTGATTGCCAGGATCGGTATAACACAGAAAATAAACACGAAATAAAGTATTTTATTTGGACGATTTGCGAGCTTTAGAATGTTGTGCTATTATTTCTAAGGTCTAACATCACTTTCCCTGTCATTATATTTACAGTAGTGTGTTGATATTTGCATTTACAGTGCTACGAATTGGACTTTACTTCCCTTGCGGGTCCTCTCTAGCACTCGTTGGCTTCTTGGCTACATTTGCGAGTTACGAGTTTGAACGCCAGCGATTTGGATGCAATTTAATATCTCAAATGTAACGCAGCGCTTACGGGCTTGACAGATCAAAGGATTTGCGAACTTGTAAGTCAAATTCTCATGTCCAGGAGGGGTTTCTCGCTCCTACCCCGCAAGTCTATTACATTTAACAGCCGTAAGTCTTTCGAGCTGCGTTACGAGCTATGTTTTTACACGTTAGGGGAATTTAATGTGGCTGTATGCTTCCCACACAATGATGATGGATATATTCAATGTATTATTTAACCCATTTAGAGCAAGAAGATTTGCTATGAAATTATATTGGCCTTGGCCCTCTTCAGAGGAATTTTATCTCACTGCAAGCATCTCTCAGCAATCTGTATTCGCAACAGTGCCAAGACCCAGACTCTTATTAGATTGTGTGAGATCACTGTATCTGCCAAGTAATGTAATGTGAAGCAGGGCAAAGTGAGTGTCTGCCCAAGGTGCCAATTTATGAGAGGGGCATCAAGGAAATAACATTTTGCACAGAATTTTGCCTTAGTTCAAAACTAATTGTCAAAGAAGCAGACACAAAAGAAAATGTTTAAGTATAATAAAAATACTACTTGCACAGGGAGTCAAATTGGCTTGAGTTCGCCATAGTCCTATAGAGAAATCGTTTACTGTTTCTTGATGAAGAGATAAGTCTTAATCAAGCTTAAATAAGCATTAAAGTCATATAGTTTTAGACAACTATTTAAAAAAGTGACTCAATAATGAAAAATTATCTTTAGAAAGTAAAAAATACATATATCCTTTAATTAATTACAAGATCACGAAACACAACAGCTTTGTCAAGTATTTAAAAGAACACATATTAAACTTCTGTAATTCTTCGCTCAATCAAGTTCATGTTCATTGCTTCTTTGACCTAATCACTACATCTCCGCCTCTGTTGTCCCCTTCTTTGTGTGCCTTCAATATTCCCAGCATCAGAGTCTTCTCTAGGGAATCCTTGTGAAGATCTGTTTTCCCTTAACTGATATATTTTCAGGTTTCAAAACCTACACAAAAAGTTGTATAAAATAATCCAGCTAGCTTCATATATTCAGCTGATTCACTGTAGGAAGAACAAGTAGTTCAATTTCTTGGCCACAAGATGGCACTGCAGGATGTTTGTGGTAAGTATATGCACATCTGTTTTTTTTTTTCATTTTCCCACCAAAATTTCCTGGATGTTGCCTCCCACTGATCCACCCCCAGGATGGGCCAGCCAAGCCCACAATTTCCCCTGCCTCCTGATTGGCTTTTCTATTTCTGTTATTGGTTAGTTCTAATTACGGCGGAAAGTCTGCATATGTTCAGTCCACTATGATGTAAATCCTTTGTGCGTAGATACTGTGCCTGTAACCAGAAATAAACATGCTCTCTTGGGACACATAGACAATATAATTTTTTGATAATTGGAGCATTTTTTGGCACTGTCTTTTTTAGGATTGGGATGTACACTGACCCTTTCCAGTCTACTGGCCACTGTTGAGTTTTCCAAGTTTGTTGGGATAAAGCAAGCAACAATTTCACAGTATCATCTTGTAGGGATTTGAATGGCATTCCATCAACCCCAGCAAGGAATCCTAGGACCTATCTCATTTCACTCTTCAAGATGTCTGGCTCCAGCTCATTGGACAAACTATTGAGGTCATCACTGTTAAGATCATTCCTGTATTCCTGCAATCTCTTCTTAATCTAGTACATTTTTTTCTTTAACTAGTACCTTATGTTGGCGCAATACAAATAAAAGTTAATAATAATAATCTTCATTAAAAAAAACATTGCCAGTGGTATACACGTAAGCAAAAAGGAACATAAAAAGAATTGATTACCCCACTAAAGCATACTTTTAGATAATAATAATTAGGGATATATTTTTTAGTTTCTAAAGATAGAACTTCAGTGGTTCTTTTGGATTTACGTAATAGCATCTGATGCACTTATTTACTGATCTACTTGTTTCCTTCCATGTGTTTTTCAAAATAGGATGAAACCAATTCAAAAGAAGTAATTCCCAGATGGTGCATAACATTAAATCAGCGGTATACTAATGAGTAGTAACTATGACCCATGAAGGGTTCATCCTGATCCGGAAGGCACAGAATATCTGTAGCCCCAAAAACTTACTCAGTCCCTATGTGACTGTGTCTAAATACTAATTGGGGTAATACGTTAGAATATTGCTAAACCCTGTAAGCAAAAAATAGAGGAGGTAATTCTAAGGTAATTGTAGAGTATCCAAACTATCATGATTAAGAAATAGAGTCTTAACTATATCAGTACTGTATAGTATAGTAACAATTGCAAAAGTGGAATGCCTAAAAATATTACATAAATGTAATTTCCAGCAGAAGAATTGCCACTGTAAAATCATCAGGCTCAATTTTATAATACTCACAATTATTGTTAACAGACTTTGCATTAACCATATGCTGCCTACATATATAACTTGAATGGTTTATATAAAGCCCAATATATAGTCTAATAATAACTAAAGAGACAAAGTGCTTACTTAAATACATATTTCTCTATTGTATATTTCTGTAGTGTAGTATAGAGATTCCTTCATCCTGGCCTCCTTGGCCGCACCAGTCCACACCCCATAGAGGGTTCCAAGGACTGTGACAGGTGTTTTTTCCCTTTATGTATATTGTATAATGTTTAAAGAATGAACAGGTATATCCTGCTTAAAGCTACCCCGTTTAGAGCTGATTTGCTATAGAGCTGTTTTTCCTGCCAGACCCCTTTTAATGCTGAACTCTTCTACAATGCTGTTTTTGCATGCCGGACCCCTTTTAACTCTCTGATTCGCTATAACACTGTTTTTGTTTCTCCAAAGAAAACTGAATCCAGGATGATCCATAAGCTTCAACATCAGTAATTTAAAGTTTATATTTCTGCTAATGTTCAGTTTATGTTAGTGCTATGTTTCCTGTTTCTTTGGACTTCATATTAAACCAAAAAAGTTAAAATTTTAATTGAAATTGTGTTTTTTTTCCATGAGTTCCTCTATCCATATCTTCCCCACGTTTAGAGCTGTTTCACTTAGCACTCCTATTGCCTGGAACTATTTCTTGTATTACTCTAATCCTAAACAGGGCTGTACGTGGTCCCCTCCTCACACAGTCGTGACAGTGATTTTATGGGGAGAGAAGTTCTTATGGGAAGGGTACATTGTTACTGTGAGGGGGGGGGGGGGTGGATCTGCGTAAAAAGATTTTGCATCTCCACCCCCCCCCCCCCCCCCAAGATCTCCTTTCTCTTGCTACTCGTGGCAGATTCTGACAATGAAACCCCTCCGTTCACCCTTACAAATGAAAAAAAACAACTCAGAAGTGATTGGTTGAGGTCAGACTGAATCCCTCTTTCGGTTCACTGGTGCCCGTACCTGGTTCTCTTCCACAGATATTGAATTGGCTGCAATATCTATAACTTTTGTAGCGTTTTCCACAATTTGACACTTCTCTGGATCCAGCCTTAAATTAATAGATAATTCTCATTCTGATCATTGCTGGGGCTTGTACAACTACTACTGTACCTAATACATAATAACTATTTCCTTCACTCTTATCTTTATCCGCTTCCAACTACTCCCACCATCCACATTCCTTTTCAGAAGCAAAATGTGCATTTTAAAAAGAACATAGACTAAATTCCAAGTGACATAATACTATACTTGTATGCAGTGATTACTGACATGCTTACGTGTATGTCATAAAAAAATTCTGAATAGACCCAATTGGAGGCAAGACAATATTCCCTTGGAATTAAATACTGAGTATCATGGGCTGCAATTATGATTTTGAACATGATCCTTTCTCAATTTAATTAAAAAAATATAAAACTAAATGGAAAACTTGGGATACATATATGGCCACAAATTAATAAGTAAAAACATATACTTTCTTTATGAGATTGTCTTACTCCCCCACCCAGTCTTAACCCCTAGGTGAATTTATTTGTTTTGTATGTTTAGTATTATAGTTACATAGTTACATAGTAATTGAGGTTGAAAAAAGACTTTTAGCCCATCAAGTTCAACCTTTTAAGATCTCCCCTGATCTGCAATATCCGGATTAATTGTTAATTGATCCAGAGGAAGGCAAACAAAAAAAAAACAGTGAAACTTTGCCAATTGTCTCAAAAGGGGAAAAAAATGAATTCCTTCCTGACCCCATATACTGGCAATCGGATTCCTCCCTGGATCAATACCCACTCTCTAATTAACCAGGATAACCCTGAATGCCCTTTTTAATAAAAAATATATCCAATCCCTTTTTAAAGTTATCTATCGAATCCGCTGTCACCACCTCCCTTGGTAGAGAATTCCACAGACTAACCACCCTTACTGTGAAAAACCCTTTTCTTTCTTTAAGGTGGAATCTTTTTACTTCTAACCTCAAAGGATGTGCTCTTGTCAGTTGAACACCTCTTGGCACAAAAAGCTCCTTTGACAAATCTTTATACTGACCCTGGATGTATTTATATAGGGTAATCATATCACTTTTACAGTTCTAAAATGTCCTTTTTATGAATTGGTGCCCAAAATTGTACTCCATATTCCAAATGAGGGCGTACTAGGGATTTGTATAGTGGCAGAATTATATTTGCCTCCCTTGCTTCTGTACCCTTTTTAATACATGCTAATAGTTTATTTGCCTTTGCAGCTGCTGCTTGACATTAAGAACTGTTACGTAGGTGGTTGTCCACAAGCACTCCCAAATCCCTTTCAATATCAGATACTACTAGATTTGCTTCATTAAGTTTATACATTGCATGTTTTTTTTTCCTTCTCAGGTGCATAACCTTACATTTATTCATATTAAATATCACCTGCCATTTAATTGCCCATTTCTCTAATTTATGCAATTCCCTTTGGATGGGAAGTACGTCATTTTCTAATTTAATTACCGTATATACTTGAGTATAAGCTGACCCGAGTATAAGCCGAGGCACCTATTTTACCACAAAATACTGGGTAAAATGAGTGACTCGAGTATAAGCCGAGGATGGGAAATGTGCTGCCCCTGTGTCCCTTTTGTGCCTTGTGTCCCCCTCTCTCTCCCGTGTCTCTTCCCCCTCTCCCTTCCCTGTGTCTCTTCCCCCCTCTCCCTTCCCTGTGTCTCTTCCCCCCTCCTCATTCTTAACCTCCCTCCTCAACCCCACTCCTCATCCTCAACCTCCCTCCTCATCATCCCTCCTCATCCCCTTCATCCTCAACCCCCTCCTCAACCTCAACCTCCCTCCTCATCCTCAACCCCCTCCTCAACCTCCCTCCTCAACCTCAACCCCCCTCCTCATTCTCAACCCCCTCCGCAACCTCCCTCCTCAACCTCAACCCCCTCCTCATCCTCAACCCCTTCCTCAACCTCCCTCCTCATCCTCAACCTCCCTCCTCAACCTCAAACCCCCATCCTCAACCTCCCTCCTCAACCTCAACCTCCCTCCTCATCCTCAACCCCTTCCTCAACCTCCCTCCTCATCCTCAACCTCCCTCCTCAACCTCAAACCCCCATCCTCAACCCCCCCATCCTCAACCTCCCTCCTCAACCTCAACCCCCCATCCTCAACCCCCTCCTCAACCTCAACCCCCCCATCCTCAACCCCCCTCCTCATCCTCATCCAAAAATTAATTGGTGGAATCTTGGGTTCCAGCCAAGCAGTTTCTCCAAATCCAGTTGCTCTGTTGATTCTGACACACAAACATAAAATGGAGTTCTTATTCATTTATCACTTTTTGGTCTTCCTGCCTATCATGGTGCATCCAGACTATTGTCACTAGCACCTGCTCCTCTTGGAGCAACTTCAATAATGCGTGTTTTTTCAATGATTCAAGCTGATCGGTTTCCTTTCTCTACAATACCAATGATCCAGGCTTGGTGGCCTTCCCCATGCTTTGGGGACTTTATCTCTGCACAGAAACGTGCGGCTTGTTCCCTCCTCATCCTCCCTCCTCATCCTCAACCCCCCTCCTCAACCCCCTTGCTCAACACCCCTACTCAACCTCCCTCCTCAACCTCCCTCCTCTTCCTCAACCTTATCCTCAGCCCCCCTCCTCATCCTCAGGCCCCCTCCTCATCCTCAGGCCCCCTCCTCAACCTCCCTCCTCAACCTCAACCTCCCCATCCTCAACCCCCTTCTCAACCTCCCTCCTCAACCCCCCATCCTCAACCCCCCATCCTCAACCCCATCCTCATCCTTAACCCCCCTCCTTAACCCCCTCCTCATCCTCAACCCCCTCCTCAACCTCCCTCCTCAACCTCAACCCCCCATCCTCAACACCCTCCTCAACCTCCCTCCTCAACCTCCCTCCTCAACCTCGCTCTTCATCCTCAAACCCCCCCTCATTCTAAACCCCCCTTCTCATTCTATACCCCCCCCTTATACTGCCCCTCTAAATACCCCCCCTCACTTACCTGCTCCGGCCTCCCCTCCTTCCGCGTCTTGATGTGGCGCGCATGTGACGTCACATGCGCACCACGTCATTAGCATATACCGGGAAGGAGAAGGAGCTGAGGCCGGAGCAGGTAAGTGAGGGGAGAAGGGTGGGTAGTTAGAGGGGTAGTAGGAGGGGGGGGGGCTAGAATGAGGGGGGGTTGAGGAGGGGGTTGAGAGACACGGGGGTAGAGAGACACAAGGGGGGGTTAGAGAGACATGGGGGTTGAGAGACACGGGGGCGTAGAGAGACACAAGGGGGGGTTAGAGAGACATGGGGGGGAGTGACTCGAGTATAAAAAAAGGGCTGAAAAACTCAGCTTATACTCGAGTATATACGGTACCTTGCACAACTTTGTGTCATCAGCAAAAATAGAGACACTACTTTCCAATCCTACTTCTAAGTCGTTAATAAATATGTTAAAAAGGAGAGGACCTAATACTGAGCCCTAAGGAACCACACTTACCACATTATAATTCTGCCATTATACAAATCTCTAGTACGCCCTCATTTGGAATATGGAGTACAATTTTGGGCACCACCTCACAAAAAAGACATTTTAGAGCTGGAAAAAGTACAGAGAAGGGCTACAAAACTAATAAGGGGAATGGAGGGGCTAAGTTATGAAGAAAGACTAGCAAAATTAAACTTATTTTCGCTAGAAAAAAGGCGTCTAAGAGGAGATATGATTACGTTATTTAAATACATCCAGGGTCAATATAAGGCTTTGTCAAGTGAACTTTTTGTAGCAAGAGATTTTCAACTGACAAGAGGACATCCGTTGAGGTTAGAGGAAAAAAGATTTCACCTTAAACAAAGAAAAGGGTTCTTCACAGTTAGGGTGGTTAAACTGTGGAATTCTCTACCAAAGGAGGTGGTGACAGCGAATTCGATAGACAACTTCAAAAAGGGGTTAGATATATTTCTGAATAAAGAGGGCATTCAAGGCTATCCTAGATAACTAGCAAGGAATATTGATCCAGGGAGAAATTTGATCGCCAGTTTCTGGGGTCAGGAAGGAATTTTGCTTTTTTTTCCCCTTATGAGACAATTGGCAAAGTTTCAATGGTTTTTTTTTTTATGTTTGCCTTCCTCTGGATCAATTAACAATAATTAACAATTAACAATAATAATAAATAGTCCAAATTAAAAAGATCAATAGAGATCTAAAAAGGTTGAACTTGATGGACTAACTCTTTATTCATTCTCCAATACTATACTATTAATAATTATTTAATCAATAATTTAATTAATAACTAATCCGCATATTGCAGATCAGAGGAGATCTTAACAGGTTGAACTTGATGGACTGAAAGTCTTTTTTCAACCTTAATTACTATGTAACTATGTAACTATTAGTCCAATCTAAGTATGTTCCATTTACAACAAACCTTTGTTTCCTGTCTTTTAGCCAGCTCTCAATCCATGTGCATATATTTACTGCAATTTCTGTATCACTTAGTTTGCACAATAGTCTCCCATGTGGCACTGTATCAAAAGCCTTTGCAAAATCTAAAAAGACCAAATCCACTGAGTTGCCTTGATCCAGGTTCCTACTAACCTCCTCATAGAAACTTATTAGATTTGTTTGACACGACCTATCCCTCATAAACCCATATTGGCTCCTACTTATAATGCTGTTTGAATAGATACATTCTTGTATATCATCGCTTATTAACGCTTCTAAAAGCTTTCCCATTACAGAAGTGAGGCTTACAGGTCTATAATTCCCGGATTTGCTCTTGCTCCCTTCCTACTTATAGGTATCACCTCCGCTTTTCTCCAGTCATTTCGTAGTGACCCATTGTTGAGTGAATCTTGAAAAATTAGGTATAATTGATTATTGATATTTACTTTATGTATAAATAGAAACATAGAATGAAAGTAATAATACTAGGAAATGCAATTTACAATTCCCAAATGTGAAAGTATCAATTGACTTTAAGTGGCATTTACTTAATTCTAAAATGTATGTTTTTTCTTCTTTTACATAAATAAAAAAAAATTGCAAGTACATTTTGCTTCCCTAAGAAAAAAAAATTAGAGAACTCTTTTACTGATATTTTGGAAATACTTTGTTACTTTGGGACCCAAGATGAAATTAAATTAAAGGTTTTATGGTTAAAGGAAGATACGCAGGACATTGATATGTATAGTTTACTGTATGTTTTCCCATTGTTTTGCTATATACAGTAATTCTTTATATTTGTTTGCTTAAATTCCCACTGTACAGAAGCTTTAAGGACCACATTAGGTTATTGTTTATTTATTTTTGTCAAACTATTTTCAAGTCAAGTTCTTCATAATAGTATACACTACATGTTGTCCTTTAAAACAAGGCACCTTGTCTATTGATTTGGATACCTGTGTGTGGCGACTTGTGTTACACTTGAAGCCTTTGTGACTGTTTAAAGCTCCTGGGACAGAATATCCTTGAGCTAAGGAAGACAACTTGTTATAATAAATAAAAAAGATGTAAATCTTGTATCGCTAATGGAGACATCACAGACATTTACCTCATACAAATAAGCAGCACAATCTGTCTTATTCAGACCCTACCGGCTGAATTTATGTATTACACATTCAAACCCACTTGTCAACAACAGAGAGTTATGGTGTGCTTGTTTTCTAAACTCCTGTCACACGTAGACAAACACAACAAATATATTTCTTCCTTCTTTCATCTTCACTCATCAGCTCATGTGGACACCATAGCAGTGCTTGTTTGAACTATACTTAGCAACTTCCCACATGGCCCTGGAATCTTCTTTGGTCAGAGGTGTCAGCTTCTAAATGACTAATGAATTGTGACAAGTGACACTTCAACATTAGCAATGCACTGACTGACATGGAGAGTCTGTGGAATGAGGGTCAGAGAAAGGGTGACCTTTAATACACTTGTCATTCTGTTTAGTCTATTAGGAACACTTAACTTCTCATTCTACAATATATATGTAGCAGTAGTACACATAGACCTTAGGGTATCACTCACTGCTAATACACAGGCATTGCAGGAAAAAACTCAATAATATACAGATTTCATGGACACTTAACACTCTCCTCAACCTAATACGAATTAAAATATAATCCTCACTTCTTAATACTCTCATGGGTGTATAATGCTTACATCCTTCTATTCCACAGACATCAGTTCACATACATTTTCTTATAGCAATCAGAAACATATACCATACTTTTAATTCCATAATACACATATAGACAGAGAGTTATTTTTCTTGTACACAAGTGTTGAAGAAATATTCTCAGATATGAATACATACTTCTAACCTTAAATAGCACAGACATAAGCAATACATACATCATCCCTTATATAGCATAGCCATCAGTGATACATACTTTAATCTCATATTGCATTGCCATCAGTGATATACATTTCTAACTGCTGTTAACACAGACATCAGTAAACATGTCTGTAACCTGCGCTAACACAAACATTGGAGTCTATGTCTTATGTTTCTAACTTTCACCTGATGCACAGATATCAGAGAAATCTGTCTCTCACTAATACACAGACATCAGTTACACAGAACACCCAAAGACTTCAGGACATATATTCACACCTCCTGATATACAAACTATCAATCCCTATTACAATGTTTTATTTCTGGAGTGCCATCAGGTATGAAGTGTATACTAAATACATGGATGACGATTAAATAAATTTGAATACAGTAAAATAAGACAAGACAACGTATTTCTACATATACATTGGTACAGGAGGAGATTGTATCTCTCTCTTCCATCATGACACATATCGCTCACATTCTAAACATACACATATATCAGGGGCAGATACCTCTGCCACAAATAATACACTTACATCATTGACACATACCTCTGACTTCATGAGAATGCACAGATCCTATGCTACAAATACCCCATCTCCCAAAACACAAAACATCAAGAACAAAAACATTTTTTTCTTTTTTCTTAATTAGCATATATCAATCACCTAGACACATAGTTACATAGTTACATAATTACATAGTAATTAAGGTTGAAAAAAGATTTTCAGTCCATCAAGTTCAACCTTTTAAGATCTCCTCTGATCTGCAATATGCAGATTAAATATTAATTAATTAGTTGTTTAATTATTAATTAATCCAGAGGAAGGCAAACAGAAAAAAAAACACACAATCGTCTCAAAGGGAAAAAAATGTTTTATTCCTTCCTGACCCCAGATACTGGCGATCTGATTTCTCCCTGGATCAACACTGATAACCCTGAATTCCCTTTTTAATTAGCAATAAATCCAGTCCCCTTTTAATGTTATCTATCAATCTGCTGTCACCACCTCCTGGTAGAGAATTCCACAGATTAACCACCCTTACTGTAATCAACCCTTTTCTTACTTTAAAGTGGAATATTTTTACTTCTGATCTCAAGTGATGTCGTCTTGTCAGTTGAAGACCCCTTGGCACAAAAAGCTCCCTTGACAAATCTTTATACTGACCCTGGATGTATTTATATAAGGTAATCATATCTCCTCTTAGACGCCTTTTTTCTAGAGAAAATAAGTTAAATTTGGTTAGTCTTTCTTCATAACCTAGCCCCTCCATGCCTCTTATTAGTTTTGGTACCCTTCTCTGTACTTTTGTCCAGCTCTAAAATGTCCTTTTTATGAAGTGGTGCCCAAAATTGTACTCCATATTCAAAATGTTGAAGCAGTGCATTGCAGTTTAACTTGTTTGGCGTACTAGAGATTTGCATAGTGGCATAATTATATTTGCTTCCCTTGCCTATATACCCTTCTTAATACATGCTATTATTGTATTTGCCGTTGCCGCTGCTGCCTGGCTTTGAGCACTGTTACCTAGGTGGTTGTCCACAAGCACTCCCAAATCCCTTTCAATATCTGATACACCTAGATTTGCTCCATTAAGATTATAAATTGCATGGCTATTTTTCTTTCCTCATCTGCCATTAAAATGCCCATTCCTCAATTTTATGTAAATCCATTTGGAGGGAAAGTACATCATTATCTGATTTAATTACCTTGCTCAACTTTGTGTCATCAGCGAAAATGGAGACACCACACTCCAATCCTACTTCTAAGTCATTACCGTAATTAAGTCATGTTAAAAAGGAGATCACCTAATACTGAACCCTGAGGAACCCCACTTACTACATTAGTCCAATCGGAGTATGTTCCATTTACAACAACCCTTTGCTTCCTGTCTTTTAGCCAGCTCTCAATCCATGAGCAGATATTTACTGCAATTCCTGTATCTCTTAGTTTGCCCAATAGTCTCACATGTGACACTGTACCAAAAGCCTTTGCAAAATCCAAAAAGACTACATCCACTGAGTTGCCTTGATCCAGGTTGCTACTAACCTCCTCATAGAAACTAATTAGATTTGTTTGACATGACCTATCCCTCATAAATCCATGTTGACTCCTACTTATAATCCTGTTTAAATAGATATATTCTTGTATACTATCCCTTATTAACCCTTCTTAAAGCTTCCCTATTACAGAAGTGAGGCTCACTGGTCTATAATTCCCCAGATTTGCTCTTGCTCCCTCATCTGGTAGAGACCCTGTGAATCTTGAAAAATTAAATATAATTTTTTGGCTATTACAGAACCCAGTTCCGTCAGTACCCGTGGATGTATTCCATCAGGACCCGGGGCTTTATTAACATTTATTTTTTCCAACCTCTTTTGGATTTCTTCCTGCGTTAACCAATTATTTGGTGAGTGTCGTGTAGCCCCCTTATGTTGCGGTATCCCAACCACTGGTACCTTTGTGTATACCGAAGAAAAGAACCTATTTAGCTCATCTGCCTTTTCCTGGTCACTAGTTTTCAGATGGCCTGTTTCACATTCTAATGTTCCTATAGCTTCCTTCCTCGCCTTCTTCCCATTAATATACTTAAAAACATATTTTAGGGTTAGTCTTACTCTCTTTTGCAATTAATTTTTTATTTTCTATTTTAGCCAGTCTAATAGCGCTTTTGCAAGCCTTGTTGATTTCCTTGTACTCCCGTAAAGCAGTCTCTGTCCCCTCTTGTTTGTATAATTTAAATGCCTTTTTTTTACTCCTTATCTTGATCTTGAAATCATTGTTAAGCCACATTGGATGGGATTTACTTCTTTAACTTTTATTCCCACATGGTATATGCCAATGTGTATGTATATTTAGTAAGGATTTAGTAGCATACTCCTACTAATCTTCTTTTTGAATTTGCTGCTCCGCTATTTAACTCTACCCACAAACATTCAACTTTATCACTAGGTCCACCATAAATATCTTCTTTGACTATAGGCTTAAATTCAAGCTTAACATACAGACAAATCCCTCCTCCTCTTTTACCATTGCCTCTATCTTTCCTAAATAGGTTATAACCATCCATATTAACAGTCCAGTCATGAGATTCATCCCACCACGTTTCGGTAATGCCTATTAAATCCCATTTTTCATTAATTGCTAATAATTCTAACTCTCTCATTTTTCCTGGAAAGCATTACAGACTGATGTGCTATGTTCTTCCCAGGTTGTGCCAGTTTATCTTATCACGATTTGTAATAAAGTAAAAGCAGCAATTTTATCTTAGATATTTTTCTAATGTATATTATATGTATTATTAGCTTGATATGCAAAATATATAAAAGTTAATTCTTGTTTTTCATTACTACAAAAGAGGGATCTAACATTGTGTAAACCAAAATAATGGATTAGACCTGAGGTTTGGAGTGTGAATACCGTTTCCCAGAGTGCATTGTAATATTTTGAGCAGGAAAAAAGTTAATAACTTGTTTTTTGGTATGCAAATGTACACACAAATGTACTGTTATGCTTGTAAACTGTATACCTTTTGAGCTAATATATCTCCAATTTAAAATTATATGTATTCATTATTATTTGGATGTATAAAATGTTGAAATAGGACATTTCCTATAATGCATTTTTATAAGACTGAACAAGCATACAACCTATTGTATGTTTTTTGTATTTATGAAACAATAACCACAAATTGTATAGATGGCATCTGAAATTGTGATCTTTATTTCAATGATGACAAGTCTAAATTAAATAACAAGATGCACCCACATGAATAATACTGTTAATGTACTAATTGCTAACAAAAACAAGTAAAACTGATAACTTGAGCAGAATAATAAAAGAAGATTGCCATGGAATTCTGCACCAGAAAAAAGTGACATTCCAAAATGTTAAGCATGAAGATAAAGTGACATGGGCAGAATATTACTGCTAATGTGGTCGCACACTAACATGGATATGTAAGGCTATCCTAATCTAGTGCAGCATGCTGCAGAGCAGACATAGCAGTGCCAGAAAAAACAGGCAGCTAGAGAATGGCCCACGGCAACTCCCTCTACAGCCAACAAAATAACATTAAGTCATAAGAATTTATAATAGGCCGCTTGGTGTTTGTATATTATTTTTACAAATTTTTGCACAGTATTTTTTTACAAATCGATACTTAGTGTAAAGTTTTAATAATTAGTTAACCAGTATTTGAAAAAAAAGTAAAGAACTACCATCATTTTTCATATTTTGTAAATTTGTGGTACTTTTTATTATATAGTGTACCTCCATCATCCCTTTCTAGATCTCTACATTGTTGTGGTCAATGAGCTTGTGTACCTCAATATAACTGTGAACTATATCATGTAGGATCACCCAAAATGGGCAGATTATAGCAGAGAGGTCAGATAGGAGAATGAACTGGTAACATTCTTCTGTATCTTTGCCAAGAAAATGTTAAGGGTCACAGAGAATCAGACATGACTGAACAACAACAATAACCTCAATAATATTGCAACACAAAATGTATTGGTGCTTTATTGGTGAAGGAAAACATGCACTATTTTTTTATGTTTTATCCATTTTGGAAACACACTACTAATTTAAAAACATTAATTTGTCAGAAAATAAAAAAACTTATTGCTACTATTTGGAGCAGTATAATACATTATGTTAAGTAAAAGACACTGGCCAAAAAGTCACATGGTTTGCAGAGGTTCGCTGATGCCTTTGTAGCCTTTGCAAAGCTTAGTTCTGTTGATGCAAATGAAGATATTCTTCAAATTAGAACATACACTCAACTATATACTATGCAGTATCTAGATAAATTATCCTTAATAAACCTTATGATAAATATTATATCTTATATCAAAGAATTTCAATATGTTCAGAAAAGAAAAATGCATTTTAAGTCTGTATTCTTCTCTTTCACATTTAATATTGAAAACGCTTCTTATGTTTTATAAATAGTTCATAGTTTATAAAAAATCTCTCCATTCCTTGTTTGTGGCACAAGCCCTAAGATCAGACATTAACCACATATGGCCATATGTTTTTAGAGTAACATAATAGTCCATGTTGATAAAAGACCTACGCCAATCATCCCATCTATCCAAGGATATCATTTACTGGGGGAATTTACTAAACATTCCAATTCAATTTCATGTTATCTCTTGATTTACTATATACTATTTCCTATAAGGAAAAAACGGCATTCTCACATTATCTCAGCTCTTCTCACCACATCTCAAGTGAAAAAGTACTTAAAAAATTCTCCCCACTGTGTTTAAGGGCTAGAGTGCTCACTTTTCATGTTAAACCAATTTTTGAGTTCACCTTTACCTGAAATTAAAAATACAAGTGCAGACAGCAAATCTTTAGCCAAAAAATATATAGCTTAATGACCACTGCTGTACCCCTCCCCAACTTTTACATTATCCTAAGCACTACTAAAGGAAATGGAGATTTCAAATGCTATAACACTGCATAGACTGTCTTGGTAAGACCTGAATAGCATTATCTGAGCTGAAATCTTCCACTTCCTTTCTATAGTGCTAAGGACACTAATAGAGGTGGGGAGGGGTACATTAAAGGCCATTAATGAGGTAAACTATGTTTTTAAATAAAACAAATTCTGTATGCAGGTTTGATTTGCTGCTGTTAACACATGTATTTTTTATGTTAATTCATGGTAAACCAAAAATTTAGTTCAACATGAAACGCGTTTAAACTGGACCTTAAATCATTATGTGCCTTTTTTATTAATTCTGATCTGGGTACAGAGAAAGCCATTTCTTTAAAATATGAACATTTCTAAATATCTGTGAAGTATCAAGTTGCTACAACCTACTGAATATTATACTGAAATAATACAAATGTAAAATTGGATATTTTGTATTTAATTACAAAACAAACCCATAGTTAATTATTAGAAACATAGTGTAAAAGTGATCCTATAGTTATATAGGTCTGTTCACATTATAGTGAATAGTCTCTATAGAAAAACATAGCAAATGTTACTTTTCATGTGTACATTTATTACATATGAAAAGTTACATTTTGGCAGTGTTAAAATATAATGCTGATAAACACAGGTAAAAGATTGGAGTTTCTAAAATATAAAAAGACGATATTTTATTACATGTTTGATAACTAGCAAATGGTAAATGCTAATGTAGAAAAATAATATAATAAATAATAATAGTTTTACAAAAGATAAAAAGCCTGAAAAAATAGAAAAAATTACCTTTTTAATTTTGGTGTGTGACCCGTCTGTGTCTGCTTCCTTGATCTGTCTATTCACTTATAAGGTCGTGAATCTTGGGTCACCAGAGTTCTATCTTTTATCCAGCCCCCACCCTACAATCCAGCATGTCCCTTGGGTGGTACCTCCAGCTGCCAAAACTTTCAACAACCTGTCTGTTCTATAAATACCCATCATGGCAGAGTCTCGACAGGTTGGCGGAAGATATTTTATGAGGTAATGCACTGACCCTTACAGTGCCACAGATGTCATCAGCACATTACAAATTACTCCTTAATAACATATTTTTATATTTTTCAAATAACTCATCTGGCAGAAGTACTATATTTTTTGTTGAAAATTATGAAATGCATGACTAATTGATTGTTATAAGCGATTGTTTAGAAATATTTTTTTTTAACACATAACTGTACAATTTTGCACAGGTAATACATATTAAAGGTACAGTACAGCCTGCACATATATATATATATATATATATATATATATATATATATATATATATATATATATATATATATAATATATATATATATATATATATATATATATATATATATATATATATATATATATTTTGTAACACAATATAGGCCAATCTTGCAAAAATGATATTACATAAAAAATGACTACGTGGTGTCCTGGCATTTATAAATGTAAGTGCAGGGTGGGATATGTTTTAACTAAAATGTATATAAGCACCTTGGAGGTTATCTTCTAATGTATATAAAGGCAATGCAGAGGACTTTGGCAACCTACACTCAGGGCAGTAGCTAGCTTTTTGGAGCCCTTAGGCAGTGAAGTGGAGGAGCCCCTCAACTGACCCATTTTTGCCTTTTCTGTATGTATAAGTTCCAGTTCCTGTTGTAACTGTCTTGTTCTAGATGATTACCCCCTAGTAGTCAGTCTATAAACTGCAACATTTCATTATTTTTTATACAAGGAACCATTTTTTTAAGAATGGGCGCTCCTTATATGGAAGCGCCCCTTGGCAGCTTCCTAATTGGCCTAATGGGTAATCCGGCCATGAATACAATAGAGTGCCAGCATATACTGTAGCGCTATACAGAGGTTAATTACAATGAAAAAAACAGTATTAAGCATACATCAAGCTTTTTTCCAATGCACCGATAAAAAATAGAAAACTTGCAAACGTACAAAGTAAAGGGAGTGGGAGAGGCAGAAACCTCTGCAAGACACACAGATAAGAACTGGAAGAACCTGGAAGAGAGAGAAAGTAATAGAGAATGAAAGTGATAGAGAGTAAACGAGAGGAGAAGACAATGTTGCTGTAAGACAGGCATTGAGATACCTGGGTAGAAGGTGTGAGAAGTTGGGAAGATTATTCTAGTTCGTAGGAAACAGAAGAAAGGGATTGTAAAAGAGTGGTGCTAGTATGAAGATTATATTTACCTAGAGGACGTTTTTTTTTATTTAAATAATTTTTATTGAAATACAAGCAAAGTACACAAAATCTAATTATGCATTGTAAGGTTTTTACAGTAGAATGGTATAGTAAACTTCTCCATGTATCTTAAAGGGATATGTAAGTTTCATGAATTACGAATGCATCTGATAGAGGATAATTAGTAGTGTATGAAAAAAAATTTGCATGAAAATATCCCAAAATAAACATTAATTAGCTTACCTTGAAGTTGGCAACATTTCCTATGTTTTTGTTGTTGCATTTGATGGTGTACACCCCTAGAAAATCCCACCTAAATTAGCATAACATTCAAATTCCGAATCAGGCTAATACATTGTATCATTATTCACCTTTCTCAGCACTGCCTCTTCCTGCTGTTTCAGTGCAAACTGTATCATTTGGGATGTAACTGCACTTATTACTAAAGGCTGCAAAGAAGAAAATAGTCTCTGCTCACTCACCTCTCACACTCACTAACCTACCTCTCACTCTCACACCACCCATTCCACGCTCTACACTCACTACACTCACTTCAAACTCACTCCACCCATTCCACACTCCCTTCACACTCACTCTACACTCACTCCACACACACTCACTTCACCCACTCCATTTACACTCACTTCACCCACACTCAGCTCACTCGCACTCAGTCCAACTACACTTACTCACCTCATACTCACTCCACTCACATTCACTCCACCCATACTCACTCCACCCAAACTCATTTACTAAATTCACACTCACTCACTCCACCCATACTTACTCCACCTACACTCACTCCAAACACACTCACTCACTCCACCCACAATCACTGACTCCACACACACTCACTCAATCCTCCCACACTCCCTCTCTCTCCCTCTCTCCTTTTCTTCCCTCTCCTCTCCCCCCTCTCTATCTCCCCCCTACATGTGTGCTCTGAATCACTGTGAGCTAAGACCCTGCCCTACCATGTGATTTCATCTGCAACAAATACTTCCTGTGCTCTCTACCAGAAAGGTCAAACTGGGTACCTTGCTGTATTTCATGTGGGTACCCGGCTTATGTAAGCTTCCTGTGGGTGTAAACAGCTGGATTTTACTTTTGGGCAAATAACATCTATATAATACATCTTTTTCTGATAATCACTGTCCGTTTCTTACCAAACCTTTGAAACTCAGGAAACTTACATATCCCTTTAAAACATTGCTTTCTTTTGTTTTTTTTTCTTTCCTTTTCTTCTTTTCCTCATAGATTTTGATTAACCATAAATGCTTAATATTACACAAAACAAAGCAATATTAATATATGAAAAAAGGTGCAGGGGGGTAGGAAAGAGGGGGATAAATTAGATTTTGTGGATGCTCTCCATAATGCAGGTAGGGCATTATGGAATTTTTTGTCAAACACAGGAGAGAGGGCTGAAATGTTATCAGGGTGGGTATGGTGGGTGGAGTGGCAAAGTATTAGGACAGCACATACTGCTGATAGGTCAAAAGCAGTTATACAACTTATTTCTCCTTGCTGAGAACAACAGGCATGTCAGAACAAAATATAATTACCTGCCAGCATGCACACCCCTTTCCTGGGCAGGTCCCTCACAAAAGTATCTCCACCCCCCTGTGTCAATGGCCCTGACTCCTCCACATGCTAGCATATCCACATGCATTTTCATTTCTTTGAGTAGTTCCATTTCTATCTGTAGAGGACTGTCTCACACTAGTATGTATGACCATATGCAAAGAAATGTCAATATCTGTAAGTATATCCAGTCCTTTATAAAATACTGCAAATGTACATAAATACATAAATATATGAATAGTTTGCTGTCTCCCGGGTGCTAGGGTTCGGCATGTTATGGATTGAGTAGATAAATGATTGGGAGGGGCAGCAAATGAACCGGCGGTCTTGGTACATTAGTACCAATGACAAAGTTAGTGGAAGATGGAGCGTCCTAAAGAATGATTTTAGAGAATTAGGCAATAAGCTTAAGGCAAGGACCTCCAACGTAGTATTTTCTGAGATACTATCAGTGTCATGTGCTAGCGTAGGGAGACAGATGGAGCTTAGGGAGTTTAATACGTGGCTAAAAATGTGGTGCACTAAGGAGGGGTTTGGGTTGTTAGAGCACTGGGCTGACTTCTCATTTGGGTACAATCTCTATAGCAGCAATGGATTGCACCTTAATGACGAGGGAGCTGCTGTGCTAGGGGAAAGCATGGTAGAAGGACTGGGGGAGTTTTTAAACAAATAGGTGGGGCGAGGGATTAGATCGAAGTAATGGAATAGTAAGGGTAGAGATGGTAAGGAATTAATTAACTTGTCATGTGGGAGGAGATGGGGGAGGGTTAGTATAGTCAATAAGAAGGTACTGCTAATTAACTCAAGTATAGTGGCAGGCACTCCAGAACTATAAACTCATATCATAAGGTGTGTCATGAATCAGCCAGTGGCCATATTGGATTTGGCGTGAACTATGCTGGGGCCATTTTGTGACTGGCAGCAGTGGCCATCTTGGGGCTGGGTCATCTTCCACATGCTGTTGCCATGTGGAAGAACAAAAGGTTTGGGCTCACAGAGCCACTGCTTGTGAATGGTATGGGATAGGGGAATGAGTAAGGGGTTCCACTGTCACCATTAAATAAAGTCAGCATTACTGCATAAAATGGATTGACGTGGAAAAGCTGCCCAACCCTGATACCATGTGGGAATGGGGAATTATGTTATGGGTTATAATATGTTAGTATTATATTGTATATTGTATTATGGAGTGATAGCTATGTTTTGATTAGTCAACCCTCCCCCATTGTATAAACTCTCAGTCAGGAGTTGCCCATATGGTCCTGAAGGTAAACACTTGAAATGATAGTAGTCAGGAACAATAGGGTCCCTTACAGACACTGAGGCACCATAACCCCAGGGGGTCTACAGGGATTCCCACTCAGAGAATCATGGCAAAGTCCAGAGGGCAGGGAGATGTTTCTCCCTTGAGAGCCAGGGACCAACTAAATTAGGTAGCCACACCTAGTGGGCGGACCTGGGAGGAGTCTCATGTTTCCCACGGTGTAAAGCTACAGGATTGGCCAGAGGCCATTAGGGGCTGACCTCAGGTAGCCCCTCCCTCTACTATGTTGTAAAGAGTTTATATGCGTGTGATTTCCAAATAAAGGTTGTTGAGAAATAGTTTTCACATAAACAAGGTGTGAGACTATTTCTGTGTGTTGTATCCTGACTTGGGGAGTGGTCTTGCTATGGGCCACTAAGTAACCTGGATCCAGTATCCTCTGCCTGTAGCTTTTGGGCCTTGCCCTCTTCAGAGGCCATCTTTTGTGCCACAGAGAACAGGAACTTCATGATTCTGCTGGGGAAGGTTTGAACTAGGTTCATATCAGGCCCCCCAAGAAGAAGCAGATTGTGACAAGGTGTATGCTTACTAGCGCCAGAAGCTTGCCAGGAAAAATGGGAGAGTTGGAATTATTACCAGTTAATTAGAAATTGGATTTAATAGGCGTTACTGAAACATGGTGGGATGAATCTCATGACTGGATTGTTAATCTGGATAGTTATAACCTATTTAGGAAAGATAGGGGCAATGGTAAAAGGGGAGGAGGGATTTGTCTGTATATTAAGCCTGATTTTAAGCCTATAGTCAGAGAAGATATTTATGCTGGAACTAGTGATAATATTGAATGTTTGTGGGTAGAGTTAAATAGAGAAGCAGCAAATTCCAAAAGAATATTGGTGGGAGTATGCTATAAACTTCCAAATATAATTGAAAGTGAGGAAATGCAATTATTATTACAGATTGGAAATGCAGCTAAGCATGGGCAAGTTCTAATAATGGGAGATTTTAACTATCCTGAAATAAACTGGATGAGTAAAACAGCGGTACAAGTAAAGGGAGAAGGGTCTTGAGTACATTCAGGGATCATTAATTGGCCAAGGATATGCAAGAGCCCTACTAGAAATGAAGCTATCTTGGATTTAGTCATCACAAATAATATTGATATGGTATCAAATGTTGAAATATTGCAACCTTTAAGAAACAGTGATCACAACATAGTCTCATTTGAGATTGAATTAAAAAAAATACTGTAAGGGGCCAACAAAAACTCTTAATTTTAAAAGGGCAGACTTTAATGGTCTAAGGGCAGCAATAATATGTATAGACTGGGACAAAGAATTGTCAGGTAAAAATATTGAACACAAATTGACAACATTTAAATCCTTACTAAATATACATACACATCAACATATACCATGTGGAAATAAAATTAAAAAGAGTAAATTACATCCAACATGGCTTAACAATGATTTCAAGATCAAGAAATGGAGTAAAAAACAGGAATTTAAATTATACAAACAAGAGGGGACAGAGACTGCTTTACGTAAATACAAGGAAATCAATAAGGCTTGCAAAAGGGCTATTAGACTGGCTAAAATAGAAAATGAAAAATTAGTTGCAAAGGAGAGTAAGACTAACCCAAAAATATTTTTTAATTATATTAATGGTAAGAAGAAGAGGAAGGAAGCTATAGGAGCAATACAATGTGAAACAGGCCATATGATAATTAGTGACCAGGAAAAGGCAGATGAGCCAAATCGGTTAATTTCTTCTGTATACACAACAGAGGAACCAGTGGTTGGCAACATAATGGGGCTACACTAGCTTCAACAAATAATTGGTTAACACAGGAAGAAATACAAAATAGGTTAGAAAAAATAAACGTTTATAAAGTCCCAGGTCTGATGGAATACATTCAAGGGTACTGAGAGATCTGGGTTCTGTAATAGCCAATCCATTATATCTAATTTTTCAAGGTTCAATACACACTGGGTTGCTACCAGATGACTGGAGAAAAGCAAGCGCATATCCGGGGAATTATAGACCTGTAAGCTTCACTTATGTAGTGTGAAAGCTTTTATAAGAGTTAGTAAGGCATATTATAAAAGAATAAGTATATTCAAATAGGATTATAAGTAGGGGCCAACATGGCTTTATGAGGGATAGGTCATGTCAAACAAATCTAATTAGTTTCTATGAGGAGGTTAGTAGGAACTTGGATCAAGGCAACTCAGTGGATGTAGTCTTTTTAGATTTTGCAAAAGCTTTTGATACAGTGCCACATGGGAGACTACTGTGCAAACTAAGGGATACAGGAATTGCAGTAAATATCTGCACATGGATTGAGAGCTGGCTAAAAGATAGGAAGCAAAGGGTTGTGGTAAATGGAAAATACTTGGATTGAACTACATACTCAGATTGGACTGATGTGGTAAGTGGGGTTCCTCAGGGTTCAGTTTTTAACATATTTATGAATGACTTAGAAGTATGACTGGAATATATGGTCTCATTTTTGATGAGGACACAAAGTTGTGCAAGTTAATTAAATCAGAAAATGATGTACTTTCCCTCCAAAGGGATTTGCATAAATTAGAGAAATGGGCAATTCAATGGAAGATGAGATTTAATATGAATAAATGTAAGGTTATGCATCTGGAAAGGAAAAATAGCCATGCAACTTAATGAAGCAAATCTAGGGGTATCAGATACTGAAAGGGATTTGGGAGTGCTTGTGGACAGCCACCTACGTAACAGTTCTCAATGCCAAGCAGCATCTGCAAAGGCAAATAAAAAAATAGCATGTATTAAGAAGGGTAAAGAAGCCATGGAAGCAAATATAATTCTGCCACTATACAAATCCCTAGTACGCCCCCATTTGCAATATGAAGTACAGTTTTGGGCACCACTTCATAAAAAAGGACGTTTTAGAACAGGAAAAAGTACAGAGAAGAATATCAAAACTAATAAGGGGAAAGGAGGGGCTAAGTTATGAAGAAAGAATAACCAAATTAAACTTATTTTCTCTAGAAAAAAAGGCTTCTAAGAGGGGATATGATTACCCTATATAAATACATCCAGGGCCAGTATAAAGATTTGTCAAAGTAGCTTTTTGTGCCGAGAGGTTTTCAACTGACAAGAGGACATCCCTTGAGGTTAGAAGTAAAAAGATTCCACCTTAAAGAAAGAAAAGGGTTCTTCACCATAAGGGTGGTTAATCTGTGGAATTCTCTACCAGAGGAGGTGTTGACAGCGGATTCGATAGATAACTTTAAAAGAGGAGGGGATATATTTTTAAATAAAAAGGGCATTCAGGGTTATCCTGGTTAATTATAGAGGGAGTATTGATCCAGGGAGGAATCCGATCACCAGTATCTGGGGTCAGGAAGGAATTCATTTTTTTCACTTTTGTGACAATTGGCAACGTTTCACTTGATTTTTTTCTTCCTTTAATGTGACCTATAAACTGTACAACTCAATTGAAAAACAAATAATATGGTTGCATAAGTATGCACACCCTTAAACTAATACTTTGTTGAAGCACCTTTTGATTTTATTACAGCACTCAGTCTTTTTGGGTATGAGTCTATCAGCACGGCACATTTTGACTTGGCAAGATTTGCCAACTCCTCTTTGCAAAAACACTCCAAATCTGTCAGATTCTGAGGGCATCTCCTGTGCAAAGCCCTCTTCAGATAACCCCACAGATTTTCAATCAAAT
Organism: Discoglossus pictus; assembly: GCA_027410445.1. Classification (NCBI taxonomy): domain Eukaryota; kingdom Metazoa; phylum Chordata; class Amphibia; order Anura; family Alytidae; genus Discoglossus; species Discoglossus pictus. The sequence continues at coordinate 48,539,465 of CM050172.1, read as the reverse complement.
TCAGGTCTGGGCTCCGGCTGGGCCATTCCAAAACGTTAATCTTCCTCTGGTGAAGCCATTCCTTTGTTGATTTGGATGTATGCTTTGGGTCGTTGTCATGCTGAAAGATGAAGTTCCTCTTCCTGTTCAGCTTTCTAGCAGAAGCCTGAAGGTTTTGTGCCAATATTAACTGGTATTTGCAACTGTACATAATTCCCTCTATCTTAACTAAGGCCCCAGTTCCAGCTGAAGAAAAACAGCCCCAAAGCATGATGCTGCCACCACCATGCTTCACTGTGGGTATGGTGTTCTTTTGGTGATGTGCAGTGTTGTTTTGCGCCAAACATATCTTTTGGAATTATGGCCAAAAAGTTCAACCTTGGTTTCATCAGACCATAACACCTTTTCCCACATGCTTTTGGGAGACTTCAGATGTGTTTTTGCAAAATGTAGTCTGGCTTGGATGTTTTTCTTTGTAAGAAAAGGCTTTTGTCTTGCCACTCTACCCCATAGCCCAGACATATGAAGAATACGGGAGATTGTTGTCATATGTACCACACAGCCAGTACTTGCCAGATATTCCTGCAGCTCCTTTAATGTTGCTGTAGGCCTCTTGGTAGCCTCCCAGACCAGTTTTCTTCTCGTCTTTTCATCAATTTTGGAGGGAACTCCAGTTCTTGGTAATGTCACTGTTGTGCCATATTTTCTCCACTTGATGATGACTGTCTTCACTGTGTTCCATGGTATATCTAATGCCTTGGAAATTCTTTTCCACCCTTCTCCTGACTGATACCTTTTAACAATGAGATCCCTTTGATGCTTTGGAAGCTCTCTGTGGACCATGGCTTTTGCTGTGGGATACGAAAAGAAAATTTCAGGAAAGACCAACTAGAGCAGCTGAACTTTATTTTGGGGTTCATCAGAGGCACTTTAAATGATGGCAGGTGTATGCTGACTCCTATTTAACATGATTTGGAATGTGATTGCTTAATTCTGAACACAGCTACATTCCCAGTTATAAGAGGGTGTGAAGACTTATGCAACCACATTATTTTTCTTTTTTCTTTTTCTTCCCTCCACCTAAAAGATTTCAGTTTGTTTTTCAATTGAGTTGTATAGTTTATAGGTCACATTAAATGACCCTGAAACCCCCCAAAACCCCTCAAAAAGCCTTTAAAAATGCATTAGCACCTAAACTGGGCAATTTAAGCCCAAAAAAAACAATAAGAGAAAAAGTAGTATTTTTTTTTCCAGTCTCGAACTCCGAATAGTGCCAGTTTAGCGGGAGTTTTTTTAAAAATGGGTAATTGATGCTGGTGCTGGTTGGTTAAGAGTCCTGGTTAGTTGGGTGCGGGATAACCAGGATTCAACTTTGTGTATATATATATATATATATATAATGAATTAATTAATAACTAATCCGCATATTGCAGATCAGAGGAGATCTTAAAAGGTTGAACTTGATGGACTGAAAGTCTTTTTTCAACCTCAATTACTATGTAACTATGTAACTTAATATAGTTGTGAGGAATATGGGTTGTTTTTAACGCTTGAGCAGAGGAGAGACTCGCTTTGCCAAAGGAGCTCAGAGCGGAGCTCACAATCAGCGCTGAAGGTGCTAAGAGGAGCAAAATTACACAAGGGCAGAGGATCGCAAGGAACTCCGAAGGCGCTCTGCGCGGTACTTGCAATGTGCACCAAAGGTGCTCAGACAACTAAAAGTACATGAGGGGAGAGTCTTGCAATGAGCGCCAAAAGCGCTCATTGCGAGGCACGCGGTGAGCGCAAAAGGCGCACATCGCGAGGCTCGCAAAGAGAGCCGAAGTTACTCAGAGGACTAAAAGCCTTACATTGTGTGCCAAACAGCATTCCCAGCCTTACAATTTTATTGACTGTCATTTTTTGATGGACAAGTCGCTAGTATATATATAATAACTAAGGTTTAATCCCTCCATCATGTGAATTTTAACAAAGGTTAAGCTTAGAAAAATGGCTAATGGTTAAAATTATTCTTACCAGTTTCTTACCAGTTTGTTAATGAAAAATGGGATTTAATAGGCATTACTGAAACCTGGTGGGATGACTCTCATGACTGGACTGATAATCTGGATAGATATAACCTATTTAGGAAAGATAGGGGCAATGATAAAAGAGGAGGAGGAGTTTATCTGTACATCAGGGAAGATATTTATGCTGGAACTGGCAATAATATTAAATATTTGTGGGTAGAATTAAATAGCGAAACAGCAAATTCCAAATGAATATTGATAGGAGTATGCTACAAACCCCCAAATATAATTGAATGTGAGGAAATACAATTATTGTTACAGATTGGAAATGCAGCTAAGCACGTGCAAGTTCTAATAATGGGAGATTGTAACTACCCTGAAATAAACTGGATGATTTAGTCCAGCAGTTCAGCTAAGGGGAGCAGGTTCTTGAATACACTCAGGGATCAATCTGGGGATTATCTGGCCCAGATTATACAAGAGCCTACTGGAAATTATGGTATCTTGGATTTAGTCATCACAAAAAATATTGATAAAGTATCAAATGTTAAAATAGGGCAACCTTTGGCATACAGTGATCACAACAAAATCTCATTTGAGATTGAATTAAAAAAACAAAACTGTAAGTGTCCAACAAAAACTCTTATTTTTAAAAGGGCAGATTGTAGCGGTCTAAGGGCAGCAATACAGCATATAGACTGGACAGAGAACTGACAGGTAAAAATACTGAACATAATTGGACAACGTTCAAATCCTTACTAAATATACTTACTTATCACCATATAACATGTGGAAATAAAAGAAGAAGTAAATCACAACCCATGTGGCTTAACAATGACATAAGGATGAGGATAAGGAGTAAAAAAACAGGCATTTAAATTATACAAAAAAGGGGGGACAGAGACTGCTTTACATGAGTAGAAGGACGTCAACAAGGCTTGCAAAGGAGCTATTAGACTGGCTAAAATAGAAAATGAAAAGTCAGTTGAAAAGGAGAGTAAGATATTTTTAAATATATTAATGAGAAGAAGGCCAGGAAGGAAGCTTTAGGAACATTACAATGTGAAACAGGCTGTCTGACAATTAGTGACCAGGAAAAGGCAGATGAGCTAAATACACAAGGGTGGTACCAGTGGTTGGGACACTGCAACAAAATGGGCCTACACTACCTTCACCAAATAATTGGTTAACACAGGAAGAAATCCAAAAGAGGTTGGAAAAATACATTTTAATAAAGCCCCGGGTCCTGATGGAATACATCCAAGGGTACTGAGGGAACTGGGCTCTGTAATAGCCAAACCATTATATCTAATTATTCAAGATTCACTCCAGACAGGGTGTAATGATATAGAAATCACAAAGTTGTGGAGACCAGTAGCCAAGGTCAGCAATAATCCAGTTCCGCAAACTTGTAGGTGAAAACAGGAACAAGGTTTATTGAAGTGATCAGAAACCACACAATAATCTGGCAAGGATCAATAGACAGGAAGTGCCTTATATAGGCCAAGGACCAGACACCTGACCAGACACAGCTGAAGAGACTTAGGTACTGATACAATTGCTAGCAGAGTCAAGCTTATAAGGTCCCAATGGAATTCACAACAGGCAGGCTGGCGCAGTGGTAGGGAAGAGGTATAGCAGCCTGGGGACCAGGGTTCAAAACCCAGCAGAGTCAATTCCTCACATTACCCCCGCCTCTATAGGTGCAGCCTCTGGATGCCCTATTACCTGGTTTAGCAGGGTACTGCACATGAAAAGACCGAAGGAGATCAGGAGCGTGAATATTGTCCACGGGTTCCCACAAACTCTCCTCCTCACCATAGCCTTTCCAGCGAACCAGATACTGAAGCTTGCTACGGAAGATCCTGGAGTCAAGAATTTTGTCCACTTCGTACTCATCCTCACCATCCACGAGGACTGGAGGTGGGGCAGGCAGGGCTCGGCCAGGGAAAGTGTTTTCATGAAAAGGTTTAAGCAGTGCAACGTGAAACACTGGATGTATTTTCATGGAATTCGGGAGTTGTAAAAGGAAAGTGACAGCATTGATCTGAGCAATGATCTCAAAAGGTCCCATGAACCTTTGACCCAATTTATGAGAAGGAATCCGAAGCTTGAGATTCCTTGTTGACAGCCACACCTTGTCACCAACGTGATAGACTGGGGCCTCCTTTCTATGCCTATCAGCAGCTCTTTTGTAACATTCCTGAGCCTCCAAAAGAGTCTCTTTCAACAGTGCTTGGGAATCACGTAAGGCCGTTAGCCGGTCAGTGACAGCAGGAATGGAAGTAGTAATTGGGAGACTGACTAGAAAGGTCGGATGGTAACCATAGTTGGCAAAAAATGGGCTCAAAGAAGTGGAGCAGTGTTGGGCATTGTTATAGGCAAACTCCGCCGTGGGTAGAAAATCCAGCCAGTCATCCTGCAGGTAACTAATATAGCACCGCAAATATTGCTCCAAAGTCTGGTTGGTTCGCTCAGTCTATCCATTACTTTGCGGATGAAAAGCTGACGACAGATTTACATTAATACCTAGATTAGAACAAAAATGTTTCCAAAAACGAGACGTAAACTGCACTCCCCTGTCAGAAACTACTTCATCAGGCACTCCATGCAAGCGAAATATTTCCCGAATAACCAGGTCAGCCGTCTGTTTAACTGAAGGGAGACCACGAGCTGGTATGAAATGACCCATCTTAGTTAACCTGTCTACAACAACAAGAATGGTAGTGTGTTCCTTAGAGGGAGGTAGTTCCACAATAAAGTCCATGGATATAGATCCCCAGGGACGATGAGGAATCGGAAGAGGCTGAAGCAAGCCAACAGGGGATGAGCGAGGAGTCTTATGTCTGGCACACACATCACAAGAGGACACATACTTCTTAACATCCTCCTGATACTTCGGCCACCAAAAGGATAGGGCAAGTAGCTCTTGTGTCTTTCGGATTCCTGGATGACCTGCTGGTTTTGAGTCATGGTAGAGACGTAAAAGGTCCAGTCGCACTGACTCCGGAGCAAACAGACGTTGTTGAAAAATCCAAAACCCATTACGCATCGTCATATGGAGGTCACGAGGAGGATCACGAAGAACTGGGTCTTCAGCGTAGCCCTTTTTAATGCGAGACATCAGATCAGAAGGAAATGTAACTCCTATAAATATATCCTCTGGCAAGATGGTGGTCTTGGTTACGGTAGTATGGAGGGGGTCAGCTATTCTAGACAAGGCATCCGCCTTACCATTCTTGGAGCCAGGACGGTATGTAACCCAAAAATTAAACCTTGAGAAGAATAGGGACCAGCGTGCTTGTCTGGCTGACAGTCTCTTAGCTGATCGAATACATTCCAGATTTTTGTGATCTGTGAGGACAGTAATTGGATGGGTAGCTCCCTCCAAGAGATGTCTCCATTCGGTGAAGGCAGCTTTTATAGCCAATAGTTCTTTATTCCCTATGTCATAGTTTCTTTCTGCTGGCACCATCTGGCGGGAATAGAAGGCACACGGATGTAACAGCATCTTAGGTCCAGTCCTTTGAGACAGTATAGCACCAACAGCTGAATCAGAAGCATCAACTTCCACAATAAATGGTAATTCCGGCTGAGGATGTACCAGGACAGGGGCAGAGGTAAACAGAGTCTTCAATCAGGAAAATGCGGTATCTGCCTTATCGGACCACTGAAAAGGAGTCCCCTTACGTGTGAGTTCAGTGATCGGTGTAATAACGGCAGAGAAATTCTTAATGAAACGCCTGTAAAAATTGGCAAACCCCACAAATCTCTGAACATCTTTTTCATTCTTGGGGATGGGCCAGTCCAGCACTGCTTTAATTTTACTTGCGTCCATACTTAAACCTTTGGGAGTTATTACATACCCCAGGAATTGAATGTCTGTTTGTTCAAACTCACATTTTTCTAGTTTAATGTATAGGCGGTGGGTACAAAGGCGCACTAGAACTATAAGGACCTTTTTTCTGTGGTTTTCAAGATTATCAGAGAATATTAGGATATCATCCAAATATGCCACAACAAACTGATCCAGGAGATCTCGTAGTACATCATTGATAAGATGCTGGAAAGTTGCAGGGGCATTACACAGCCCAAAAGGCATTACTAGATATTCGTAATGCCCGTACCTGGTTCTGAAAGCTGTTTTCCATTCATCATTGGGTCTTATGCGTACCAGATTATATGCCCCCCGAAGATCAAGCTTCGTAAATATTTTAGCTGAGCGGAGTCTCTCCAAAAGTTCAGGAATCAGAGGCAAGGGGTAGCAGTTTTTAACAGTGATGTTATTAATGTCCCTATAATCAACGCATGGCCGTAGGCTGCCATCTTTCTTTTCTACGAAGAAAATAGGAGCTCCTGCTGGAGAAGTAGATGGTCGAATAAAGCCTTTGGCAAGATTTTCTTGGAGGTATTTACGAAGAGCTTTCAATTCAGGCTCAGAAAGGGAATATATACGGCCAAATGGGATAGCAGCCCCAGGCAACAGCTCTATTGGGCAATCATAAGGCCTGTGTGGTGGAAGCTGATCAGCATTCTTCTTATCACAGACATCTGCAAAATCCCGATATTGTAGAGGAAGCTTAGTCAAGTTTGTAGCAACCATTTCATTAATTGTTGTGGCAACAGGTGTTACCTTTGAGGGTTGACAATTCATGAAGCAGTGTTCTGAAGGAAAGGACAAAGTTCTGATCTTCCAATCAATCTGTGGGTTATGCAGAGCAAGCCAAGGTACCCCCAAAATCACTGGAAACTGTGTTGAGGAAATAAGGTGGAAAGAGATAGCCTCATGGTGATTCACTTCCACAGTCAACTTTAAGGGCACAGTCTCATGTGTAACCGGTCCTGACGTAAGTGGAGAACCATCAACTGTCTCCATTAACACAGGTGAAGAATTAGGGATAGACTGAATTCTATTTCCTGCTGCAAATTTAATGTCCATAAAGTTTCCGCCTGCTCCAGAATCTATCATAGCGGTAGTTGAAATTTTACGATCACCACATTGCAACGTGATAGGCACCACAAAATGAGGATGTTGAGTCAACATACCCTCTTCACCATGAGCCAGAGAAAACAAGGGTTGTGTGACAGAATCCAGTTGATCCGAAATCTGGTATTGGTGTCGAATCTGTGCACCCTCAGCCGCCATAGCTATTGTTCTTTTGGATTTGCTAGGGCAATTGATGGCATAGTGCCCTGCACTACCACAATACAGGCATAAATTGTGAGTGCGTCGCCACTGTTTTTCTTCGTTGGATAATGGCCGTCTTATTAGATTTACCTGCATAGCCTCTGGCTCAGAGTCTGTAGGTGTTTGTGGGATCGGAGTAGAAGTTCTTGAATAGGAAATTGGAGTAGTACTTGGTCTAAAAGAGCCCTGTCTTTCCAATCTTCTTTCGGAAAGTCTCCGATCAATACGGATAGCCAAACGCACAAATGCATCAAAGTCAGCAGGAAGATCAACACGAGCTAGCTCATCTTTTATAGCTTCTGAGAGACCTTTTCTGAAGTGGAACCTCTGGGCTGATTGGTTCCAGGTAGTATCAGCAACCCACTGTCTGAATTCAGCAGCATATTCAGCCACCGAGCGCCTCCCTTGATGCAAATGAAGGAGAGTGGCTTCTGCTGTAGCACATCGATTTGGGTCATCAAAAACTAGGCACATGGCCTCAAGAAAGTCATTTAGATTACCCAAGACTGGACTGTCTTGTTCCAGAAGAGGGGAGCCCCAAGCCAGGGCTTCATCTTTGAATAAGGAAAAAATAAATCCCACCTTCTCTCTTTCAGATGGAAATTGGTGAGGTAACATCATGAAGTGCAAACGGCATTGATTTAGGAAACCCCTACATTTTTTGCGATCTCCTCCGAATTTTTCTGGCAGGGGCAAGCGGGCCTCTTGAGCAGGTGTAACAGTAGCAGCCGCATTATCACGTGCCCTGTAGCTGGTATACTCACTGTGCATTGACTGAAATTTATTTTGCAGTTCAGCTACCTGGTCCTGCAGCACTTGGATGGTCTGTGCCTGGGTCTGCACAGTTTTGCAAATAAAGCAACCTGCTGGGCCAATGCAGAATCTGTCCCGGCGGTCTCCATGAAAGGGCCAGATTATTCTGTAATGATATAGAAATCACAAAGTTGTGGAGACCAGTAGCCAAGGTCAGCAATAATCCAGTTCCGCAAACTTGTAGGTGAAAACAGGAACAAGGTTTATTGAAGTGATCAGAAACCACACAATAATCTGGCAAGGATCAATAGACAGGAAGTGCCTTATATAGGCCAAGGACCAGACACCTGACCAGACACAGCTTAAGAGACTTAGGTACTGATACAATTGCTAGCAGAGTCAAGCTTATAAGGTCCCAATGGAATTCACAACAGGCAGGCTGGCGCAGTGGTAGGGAAGAGGTATAGCAGCCTGGGGACCAGGGTTCAAAACCCAGCAGAGTCAATTCCTCACACAGGGTCTCTACCAGATGACTGGAGAAAAGCAGAGGTGATATCTATATTTAAGAAGGGAGCAAGAATGAGGCGGAGCCAACGTCCATAGCCATCAAACGTGTTTTGGGTGAGCTCCGGCCACAGGCTGCTAGATGAGGCCCAGAGACTGCCATCAGGGCCGAAAATCTCCCTAAATACCTCAGGGGAGAACGGGGGGATCAGCCTGACACCCACCCCGAGACCCCGAATACTCGGAGTCCGGAGAAGGGGGTGCACACATCTTCCCAATGGGAAGCTCCGCCAAAGGAGGACGCAACGCCAGGAAGGGGTAGCACAGGCACCGAAAAGGTGCTGGAAGCGAGGGGACTGAGATCGGAGGCTCCAGGCGCCCGTATCTCCGACTGTGGAGGCAGGAGAGGCGGCCGTAGGGGCCTTAGAAGGGAGGAAGAAGCCGCCATCTTGGGGCACATGCAGTAAGGGCCAATATACCCCAGGGGACCCCCAGGGCACAGACAGAGGTGAGACACCTACAGAGGGGCGATTGGAGGGACCGGCGGAGGCCTAAAAAGCCCTTAGCCTGGGGCAGAAGGGAGCAGGGCGGCGGGAAAACCTGCGGGAAGACGGGAGGCCACTATTTTGGGTCCCAACGAGGCAGGCCTAGAAATTCCCAGCACCAACCCCATCTCAAGCTAAAGCAGCTTAATAAAACACCCTCCCCTGCCCAGAACTACTGTAAATATCTCCCTAACCTGCAAAGGCTAGAAGACACACTTGTGGAGCAAACACTGGGCCAGAAGGGCTGCTTCACTAGAATCCTCCACCCCCCACAAGCCCTACCAGGACACTGTTTTATCCTGATAGCACCCGACTCGGGAGCTGTGTGCTCACACTGTGACTGGGGAAATTGCAACTTTATTGAGTCTTGACATTCTACCAGACTCAGTGACACAAACCCGTGGATCTACTTCTCCCAGTTTTAAAAGGCCAAGCCATCCCTGCAACAGATTACTATACAAAGCTAACAGAGTGGGGCCTGCGGCAGCTCCCTGAAGCTCCACGCTACCATCCTGTGACTATCTAGCAGAACTACACCTGACGTGCAACAAAGGAACCTTTCTGTCGGAATTCCGCAGAACTGTCTATGGTACATCCAAGGCACCGGAAAAAGTGTTGCTCAGCCGCTCTCTATACCCCTAATAGCGGAACAGGAATCCGCATCTCAACCGGCCTGAATCAAATTACCCGGGACTCTCTAATATGCAGTGGGGCCTGGACACTGTGATATTGGCTTTCTGCAATCTAAGACCACTGATCCACGAGATGTAAAGTTCGCCCAATGGGAGGCTTTGACTAACCTAGTAAATAATAATTATCCACTGCTGAAGCATAGCTAGGGAGTTTACCTGCTAGATGTGAGGCAACATCTTTAACTATGTTTTTCTAGCTCACTCACAAGCAACTGGGGTAGGAGGAGGAAATCTCAGGTTTTCTGACGTTCGTGAAACACTATTTTACAACATGAAGAAGGGCAAGAGGGGCCCTCAGCCAAAGGCATCAGGGAACACTTCTCGCCTAGGGTGGACAAGCCTATGTCTCACATAGACTCAGCTTCCGAAGGATCGGATTCGTCGGACCAGGAAGACACCTCTAAAAAAGTAAACCAGCATATAGACCTCTCTCTTAGATCCATAGCCACGATTGAGCAGCTCCTGACTAAGGCAATAGAACGGTTGCGGAATGATTTGAAAGAGCTGGGTCAAAGGACCCAAATGCTGGAGGAGATAGTAGATCAAATCGGAGAGGCGCAACAGCACGACCGGTCGGCCATCGATCAAAATTCTTACAATATTATGAAATTGACTGACAAGATTGAGGACTTGGAGAACCGGTTGCGCCGCCATAACATCAGAATAAGAGGAGTCCCAAGAGCCACACAGGACTTGGCAGGATATCTGAAGGAGACGTTTGTGGCAGTACTCCGCGACCAGGCAGAGACGGTCTTTGAGATTGATCGAGCTCACAGAGCTCTTGGAGGGGCGAGAAACCCGGAAGCCCCTAATGATTTAATTGTGCGTTTTCTTAAGCAACAGGCCAGGGATCTGTTACTGGCTGAGACTAGGAAGATGCAGACTGTTAAAGGTCCAGACAACTCTAACCTGCAAGTCTATGCGGACCTGTCCCCCAACACGCTAGACAGGAGGAGGCAGATGAAACCCGCACTGGCGATCCTTCAGCAACAAAAGCTCCAGTACCGGTGAAACTTTCCTTTTGCCCTTACCTTCAACTATCAGGGCACTGCACACACCACTCGCACTCTGGAGGATTGCCTGGCAGTACTGCGCCAGCTTCGCCTCTGCCCGGCGGACTTGCCGGTTGAAGAACATAGCCGCCCTCCACCTCCTCCTATCCTGAAAAGGCAATGGACTCTAGTGGGCCCGCAGCTTCAAAAGGAGGATCCGCTCCATCTCAGAAACCCCAGAGACAAGAACTTGACCCGCAAAAGCCAAACTATCTACGGCTCTCAACGCAGAGAAGACCAGATTCTTACCACTGAAAACTTGACAATAGCACGATCAGAGTGACAGCCGGCCCAGTAGCTGGAAGTCACACAGAGACTCTTCTTAAATTCTGGACAATTTGCTACACTCGACTCAAAAAATTGAGTTTAATTATGCGATAGTCAAAGCCTTTGATGTAGGGACAGTTAGAAGTAGACACTTGAGATAGACATAAAAATTCTTAGTTTCACTTTCACTAGTTGTTATGTTGTTAAGTTTTTGTACTAACGGTTATGGAGAAAGGGAAGAGCTAAATATGCTAGAGCAACAGACCAGTTATCAGGCAGCAATAACTAAAAAGACTCCAGTAGCGGAGGTGCCCCAGTTGATAGAAAAATATGCAGCTGTCGGATTACTCGCAAATGGAGGAAGCCGAGTCTTAGGCAGCCGGCATAAGTTAGCTCCAGGAGCTAGGTCTGTAGAGAGTATAGTGGTTCTGGTTAAGGATAAGAGTTCTACAAACTGTATCACTAATGTTATGTTTTTTTGGTTTGACAGCGACCAGACTTTCCAGCATCAGCAGACTCCCTCCGGGCCTCCATTCGTCTTTGGACTCTCTGGAAATGGCGATGGGCAAGAAACAGCAGGTAGTCAGGGAATGCACGCACACTTAGACTCTAAATTAGGATGAGTGGGTCAGAATATATGTTTATAACCCATAACGTAAAGGGGTTTAACTCGCCCTTCAGGAGGAGGAAAGCCTTCAGGTACTATAGACAGCTCAAGCCCTCAGTTATTTTCATGCAGGAAACTCACTTCTCGCATGAAAACAAACCAAAGTTCGTTCATAAAGACTATCCGACAATGTATTTGGCCACTCAGCCCACGAAGAAGGCAGGGGCAGCTATTTTGATACACAAAGATTTTACATTCAATTTAGAACACAGCAGTATAGATAAGGATGGACACTATGTCTTGGTTACCGGAGTTGTCCCGGGCCATAGAATCTCACTTATATCCCTATACTCCCCCACAAACTCACCCCATAAAACCCTGATTAAACTATTGAGAGACTTGGAATCGCTAGAGTTAGGTAGGTTGGTGATTGAGGGTGGGGACTTTAATTTGACTTTAGACTCGACGATGGATAGATCAGGAGACGTCCGGGAAACTAAATTTTCCAAAAAACAAGGTCAAATTAAACAGTTATTGGCGAAAATGAGTCTGGTGATGCTTGGAGGGGCCAGCATATAGACAGTAGGGAATACACATTTTATTCATTATGCACGGCACATACTCGAGGATTGATGCGTTTCTAATAGACTCCCTACTCTTTAATAGCGTTCGAGAATCTGACATTGTCCCTTGCCCTTGGTCTGATCATGCTATCATGGTCATTAGAATAACTTTAGGACCTAGCTTATCCCCATTCATGAGCTGGAGGATTGACGAGTACCTACTGTCAAACCCCAACAGCTTAACAACTCTAGCGGAGGACATTAGGCGTTACTTTGAATGGAAAGACTCTCCTGAGACGGGGGTGGGTTGGCTCTGGGTAGCCCATAAGGCCTTTATAAGGGGCTGCTGTATTAAGAGCACTGCTCAGCACCGTAAGACGCTTAGGCGTAAGGAGGAGGAGCTAACTGCTACCCTCAACAATCTAGAAAAGCTTAATCAGCAGCACCCTACCTGGAAGCTTTGTAGTCAAATCAACAGAGTCAGGTCAGACCGAGATGGGGTACTGTCTTACCATACAGAGAAGGCTATGAGTAAAACAAAGCACTTATACTACTGGAAAGCTAACAAACCAGATAGGATGCTAGCCAGGAGACTGAAGTCTAAGGAAGTCCAATCTAGGAAAACCCAGATTAGGAGGTCGGACGGTAAAGTTTTTTGCAGTCCAAAGGATATACAGAAAGAGTTCCATTCCTTCTATCAGCCGATATACTCATCTAGAACGCAGACTGAGGGGCTGGACCTTGACTACTTTTTAAGAAATATAGATCTCCCCTCAATAAATGAGCAACAACTAGCTAATTTGAACCAAGACATTTCACCGGAAAAAGTGAGGGCAGCGATCCAGAGCCTTAAAATAGGCAAATCCCTGGGACCGGATGGTTTTACCAATTTATATTTTAAGAAGTTTGAAGCCCTACTAACCCCTTATATTATGTCCCTCTTTAATGCCATTTTGAAGGGGGAAAGTATGCCCCCAGAGCTAAATCATGCGGACCTGGTGGTGTTCCCAAAATAAGGTAGGGATGATCTTGAGGTGAAGAACTATCGACCCATATCTTTATCGAATGGGAATGTCAAATTGTTAGCTAAAATCAATACGGATCTCCAAGTTCCTACCAGAGATCATCCATAAGGAACAGGCAGGGTTTGTACCTCACAGGCAGGCGGGGGACAATGTCAGACGTATCCTCAATATTCAATACTTGGTGCACAAAGCAGGCTCCCCTATGTGCCTCCTGGCACTAGACATTGAGAAAGCCTTCGACACGGTTGAGTGGCCATATCTTTTTAAAGTGCTGGACAGGTTTGGTCTCAAGGGACGTTTTACTACCCTGCCCACTTTCGCCCCTACTATTTGCCCTGGCCATCGAACCGTTGGCACAAATCATCAGAGCGAACAAAGAAATTCAGGGGTTACAAGTGGGGTTGCAGCACTACAAATGCTAATTTTTTGCTGATGACATCTTATGCACCCTAACAAATCCCGGGGCCTCGATACCAGCACTGATGTCGACTCTTGACAGGTTTAGTAAAGTGTCAGGAATTAAACTGAACTTGGGGAAATCAGAGGCCTTAAGCTTGGGCATGAGTCAGAGTGACATAGAGCTCCTGAAATCTCTATATACCTTTTCATGCCCGGCCAAATATATAAAATACCTAGGGGTAAATATTACACCCAAATTATCTGATCTTTACAAGGCAAATTATCCCCCTTTGTACAACAAATTAAATGAGGACTTGTTGAGATGGAGGATTTATCCGCTTTCGTGGACCGGCCAAATAGCGGCAATTAAAATGACCATACTGCCATAGATTTTATATCTCTTTAGGACACTCCCGATGCCGATATCCCTGAAGGAATTGGACCGGTTTCAAGCTAGTATTTTTGGATACATCTGGAATAACAAGAAGTCTGGTATATCCAGGAAAATATTGTTCAGGCATAAGAAGGGAGGTGGGGGGGGGGGGGGGGGTGCTATCATGTCCCAACCTACAGGACTACTTTAAAGCGGCTAGACTTGCTCAATTGCCACAAGCACACTCAGTCAAGCATCAGCCAGGTTGGGTATTTTTAGAACAACAACAAATGCAACCTCATAGTTGGGAAACACTATCGTGGGTGCCTGAAGGTCTGAGCCCGATTAAATCCCATCAAAACCCCATAATAAATCTAACTATAACATCTTGGAGGTGGGCCAGGTCCAAGAATAGGCTAGATATAGGAATTTCCCCCCTAACTTCGGTTCTTTCCTTCCCAGAAATGTGGGCAACCCTGAGTATGACGTCAAAACATTGGTGGGCTTCTAGGGGCTTAGATAAGTTAGGTCCTTGGTTTAGGGGAGGTCACTTGGTGACTTTGGAGCAGTTTGAGGAAAAAAATGCCCTTCCTTTCAAAGAGTTTTACAATTATTTGAGGATAAAGAGCTGGGTCAGTGAAATGTTTAAAAAATGTGGGCCTCCGAAAACCTCCTGGTTCTCTGTCATGTGCAAGAATCTTTCACTGGCTCGTTGTATGATATATTTTCAGAATCAAAAAATATAGAGAAACCAACATGCATCTGTAAATGGAAGAAAGAACTTGGAAGGGAATGGGAATGGAAAGAGTGGCAGAAATCGTTCTCGAATCTAGGGCGAGCAACCAGTAATTATTCACATCTAGAAACATCTGTCAAAGTCCTCCAGAGGATATATTGTACTCCCGATAAACTCCACAAATATGACCCAAGAGTAAGCAGTAAATATTTTAGAGGCTGCAAGCAGACAGGGGATCACATACACACTTGGTGGCTGTGTCCGGTGGTCCATAGGCTGTGGGAAGAATTGGCATTACTGGCTGCGTCATTGTTTGAAACTACTGTTTTGGCAACCATGGAATCCTGCTTGTTGGGGACTAAACTCTCAAATTTATCACCAAGCCAGAACAAGTTGTTCCAGATAATGGCAGCGGCTGTCAAAACACACATTGCCAGTCAGTGGAAATCGGGGACTTTAGATCTGCAGGAGGTTATTAGGAAAGTTAATTATATAGCAATAAATGAGAAGTTAGCGAGTGCTATATTAGACACTATGCCACAATTTTATAAAATCTGGAACCCCTGGTTGGAGTCGTCTCTTAGCACGCTCTTGACTTGATCTGAATTAATTGAGATTGCAAAGAT
The DNA here is from genome assembly GCA_027410445.1 of Discoglossus pictus. Classification (NCBI taxonomy): domain Eukaryota; kingdom Metazoa; phylum Chordata; class Amphibia; order Anura; family Alytidae; genus Discoglossus; species Discoglossus pictus. The sequence continues at coordinate 48,524,147 of CM050172.1, read as the reverse complement.
ATCAAAACTGAGCTGGAGGTAGACCTGTAGCGGAGGAGGCTCGAGAGGGGATCCTGGAAACTCTGGTTCGTGCGAGCTGCTGTACAAGAGGTGATTATACTTTACTTAGCCGTAAAAGTTAAGAACTGCAATATTCTGGATGTTGGTATACTGAAATAATAGATTAGCTAAGCAACTTAACTTGAATACTTAATTTGACATAACTGAAAAGTAATTAATCTATATATGAAGTATTGCTAAGTTTAGATCTATCTATTTAAATCTTTAAATTCCATATATTTAATTTTTTGTTCTTGTTTACGTTTTCCTTGTTCTGTTTAAAGGTAAAGAAAATATAAAACTGAAGGGGTATGCTAGAGCTCAGAACATAAGGCATTTATGTTTGTTGAAAATTTAGAATGTAAATGTTATCTTTTACTTTATTATGTTGGAACTTGTAAATACCTTTCAATAAAAATTATAAAAAAAAAAAAAAAACAAGAACAAATCCAGGAAATTATACATCTGTAAGCCTCACTTCTGTAGTGGAATAGCTTTTAGAAGGGTGAATTAGTTTATATGAAGAGGTTAGTAGGAACTTAGATGAAGACAACAGTGGATGTAGTCTTTTTAGATTTTGCAAAGGCTTTTGATACAGTGCCACATGGGAGACTATTGAGCAAACTAAGCCATACAGGAATTGCATTAAATATCTGCTCATGGATTGAAAGCTGGCTAAAAGACAAGAAGCAAAGGTTGTTGTAAATGGAACATTCTCAGATTGCACGAATGTGGTAAGTGGGGTTTCCCAGGGTTCAGTATTAGGTCCTCTCCTTTTTAACATATTTAATAATGACTTAGAAGTAGGATTGGAAAGTATTGTGTCCATTTTTGCGGATGACACTAAGTTGTGCAAGGTAATTACATCAGATAATTATGTACTTTCCCTCCAAAGGGATTTGCATAAATTAGAGAAATTGGCATCTAAGTGGCAGATGAGATTTAATATGAATAAATGTAAGTTTATGCATCTGGGAAGAAAAATAGCCATGCAATTTATAATCTTAATGGAACAAATCTAGGAGTATCAGGTATTGAAAGAGATTTGGAAGTGTTTGTGGACAACCACCTAGGTAACAGTGCTCAATGCCAAGCAGCATCTGAAATGTCAAGTAAAATATTATCTAAAGTTATGCATCTGGGAAGGAAAAATTGCCATGCAATTTATAAACTTAATGGAGCATATCTAGGGGTATCAGACATTGAAAGGGATTTGGGAGTGATTGTGGACAACCACCTAGGTAACAGTGCTCAATGCCAAGCAGCAGCTGCAAAGGCAAATACAATATTAGCATGTATTAAGAAGGGTATAGAAGCAAGGGAAACAAATATAATTCTGCCACTATACACATATATAGTACGCCCTCATTTGGAATATGGAGTACAATTTTGGGCACCACTTCATGAAAAGGACATTTTAGAGCTGGAAAAAGTACAAAGAAGGACAACAAAACTAATAAGGGGAACAGAGGGCCTAATTTATGAAGAAAGACTAACCAAATTAAACGTATTTTCTTTAGGAAAAAGGCGCCTAAGAGGAGATATAATTACCTTATATAAATACATCCAGGGTCAGTATAAAGATTTGTCAAGTGAACTTTTTGTGCCAAGAGGGTTTCAACTGATAAGAGGACATCCTTTGAGATTAGAAGGAAAAAGATTTCACCTTAAAGAAAGAAAGGGTTCTTCACAGTAAGGGTGGTTAATCTGTGGAAATCTCTACCAAAGGAGGTGGTGACAGTGGATTCGATAGATATCTTTAAATAGGGATTGGATATCTTCTTAAATAAAGAAGGCATTCAAGGTTATCCTGGATAATTAGAAGGGTAGTATTGATCCAGGGAGGAGTCCTATCGGCAGTATCTGTGGTCAGGAAGGAATTTTATATTTTTTTCCCCTTTTAAGATAATTGGCTAAGTTTTACTGTTTTTTTTTCTGTTTTCCTTCCTCTGGATAAATTAACAATTAACAACTAGTCTGCATATTGCAGATCAGAGGAGATCTAAAGAGGTTGAACTTGATGTACTAAAGTATTTTTTCAACCTCAATTACTATGTAACTATGTAAGGTGGTTATTATGTGGCATAAAGGAGGTGGTGACAGCTGATTCGATAGATAACTTCAAATCGATTTTGGAGTAAGTTTTTTTTTAACCTCAATTACAATGTAACTATGTAACAAGATAGGATTGCCTTTACTGTAAGGAAATATATGTGCTGCTACACATCTACATGTTAAAGGAGAGTCTCCTTTCATATGCAATGGTTTTAGTATAATGCAATGCTTGGAAAATGCCTGCTATTGACCTTGTCTGTATATTTAGACCTCATACTCAGATTTATACAGAGTTGACTTATGACTAGTGCTAAATATTGCATGTTGCCTCTATATTTAGTAGTGAACCATTATACATGTAAAAGGAATTTTCAAGGACAATCTTTGGAGGTGTGTTTGTTAATAAAATATTTAAATAAACCCCATGTTGTCATGCATGTGTAATAATTCTTCTGAAATCAATTACTTTGATTCAATTTTTAAACGCTGAGTCCTCTAATTTTAATTACTCTAACTGGTTGTAAATTTAAATATTATTAGTTTCAGTCAAACTGTTTTTCATGCTTTTAACGGAACAACAGACAAATACAGAATTAAATCCTGCTTTAAATTTATGTTATGTTAAAATTGATATGTTTGTACCATAAACTAATACCCTTCAATTAAACTGTATATTTATTTCAAATTCTGACACTGGTTCTGGATCTTCAAAATAAACTAACAAATTAACAATAGGAATCAAACAAAATAACTAAAAAAATGAAAGAAAAAATAAAGCATGAAATGATATCTTTGTAAAAGTTTCATATTTTTTCCAGACTTTTGCCAAATTTGAACACAAATTGAAATCTTTTGTAATTGTTACTTTTGAACCAAGGCAGCTAGTGGAGCTGTTGCTAAACTAAAAAATAATATTGCTGGTTCAGACACATGGTAAGACCCAGCACTGCTATTACTACTTGATTCTCATTCACTTGCACAATTTAGCGCAACTGGTGCACTGTGGGTCACATTCACTAAGGTTTGCTGGGGCAGCAAATGGAAACAATAACTGTTCCCCAAAGAAAACAAATGTAACCTTAGTGAATTTGATAAAGCATTTTGATTGTGATGTTGCAATGTGATATGCTACTCCATAGCCTTGAATGAAGTGAAGACAAAGTGGATGTTCATAGTCTAAACACAGAGAGTACGTTTTATTTTTTTATTTTTTATTTTATTCATTACCCCCATCTAAATAAATTAGGGACCAGAGTAAAACAAACTGCTTTCTGAGCCAGTTCTACTTTAATTCCATCTTGGCATTTCTTAAAGGAACTTTGTCACCCCAACAGGAAGTTGGTCTGATTTTTTTCATCATTTTTTTTTTATTGAGTAAAGGCATATCAAGTTTGAGAGTAAAATACATACAGAGAGAATAAGCTTATTTACACATGATATATATCTTTTTATATTGTCTATCTAACATAGATTTCTATATATGTATATGGATCTTCTTGTATATCTTAATACCTTATTTCTCAGACTTGGTAATGTAGTTTTATAAGCACTTACCAAGTTTTTTCAAATGTTATTTTTAATATATCAACTGTAACTGAAAACTAAGAAAAAAAGTAAAAATAAAGTGGATGGGGGATTAGTCAGGTTGTTCTCTTGTTTATTTTTGAATGTTTGGTACTCACCTCTGTCCGCGGTCCCCAGGGTGAGCACCAGGGCTTCAGATGCCCCCCCCCCCAGTCCTCCTTTAGGGTGGGTTTAATTTTGTTTGTAATTCTTAGTGTCAGGTCAATGGGATGCTGCAAGGTGAGTCTAGCCATGGTCCCCATATGTTAATAAATTATGGGAGTGTGTCTTCTAGAATGTGGGTAAGTTTCTCATTAAAAGGGAATGTAATTTATTTTGTTTTTGACAGCTTGTAGGTTAAGGGTGGTAGCTTTCCACTGTTTGACAATATGGCGCTTCATGGCTAGCTTCAGGAATTTCAAAAGTTTGTTTTGAGGTGATGAAAGGGAAGTTGATGGATGGCCTACAAGGCATATCTTTGGGTTTGCACCAACCTGGGTGTTAAATATATCTGAGGTTAGTGAAAGAACCTCCCTTTATAACCATTTCACTTTGGGACAGATCCACCAGAGCCTATTTCCTGGCAATCCCGGAAACAATGGAATTAGAAAAATGTAACCAAAAAAACAAACAAATGATGGCTTGTGCCAGAGGATAGACAAAATCAGTTTGGAACCTGATCTGGTCCTGTCAGTCCATACAGAGAAAGCCATAAGATGAACTCACCATAAATTATATTCCAAATCCAAGAAACCTGACACCCTCCTAGATAGGAAACTTTAAAAAAAAATCTCCCAATCAAAAGTATACCAAATTAAGAGACCCTCAGGTGACATCACCAAAAGCCCCAATAATTTTAAAAAAACATTAAATACCCTTTTCCAAAAATAATACTCATCCTCCCCACAAAATATGGAACCACAGATCATTTTTTATCTAAACTCATGTGATCTCCCTATCACCCCAAGAAAGGTACTCACTCAACTCCAAAGTCATAATGAAGGATGTCAAAAAGGTTATCCAAGGCTTGAGAAGTGTCATTCTTGCTCCCCATTCAACCAATTTATATAACAGGATTCTGGAAGGCCATCCAATTCCCCCAGAACTCAACCAAGCGGATCTGATATTTTTTTTCAAAAGAGGGCCGCGACCCTACAGAAGTTGATGTGATTTTAAAGAACATTACAACTGGCTATCCATTGCACTAGTAGTTTTTCTCCACTATAATTCAAGAAATATTTAGAATTGACTTTGCAGCTCCTGCATGCTAATGTGTGGCTCGGCATGCTAATGTGCAGCTCATGGTGCTTGATAAGAGTGGGAGAGGGGTCTAGCTGCCAGATGACATTGGGAATATTTATGTTGGCCTGTAGAGAGACAGACAAGGAGACTGTAATCTTAAATAGTACATCAAAACAGTTAATTATTATGAGTTGCTAATTTGCATATAAATGCAGCAACAATAACATAGAATTCCCCCAGGATTGATTTACTTTAGAAAAAACGAATGTGATACAAATTGATACAAATGTACAGCCCGTTTTCATGCCCATTAAGGATAAATTAAAACAAAACTTGATTTTGGGGTGACAGAGTCCCTTTAACTAGTCGTGGAGTATGACCAGTAGTTAATGGCAGGGCTGAGCCAAGCATTTAGTCCTGGTTTCCTTCCTGGACAGCTTTTATGTGTATAACATCAGAAAGGCACCTATTTCTCGTTAGTACACCTGACCATCTTGATGTTAAATACATCTGGTTTAAACTTCTTGAAAGTAATATGAAGTGTACAGAGAATACTATAGTATGTTGGTTTCATTGACGGACAAGTGTGAGTCATACAGCTATATTACTGCTCACTGAATTACTGGGACAAAATTAAAATTACACTGTGGCATATAAAAAATGATGTCCCTTTAAAGTGGTGCACATTTTTATGTATTTAAAGGATCATGTTTTAAACCCTTAAATTAACTTGCTTGTCTCTTAACATACAGGCAATCTTGTGCTGCTGATCAGTTCCCCATGCAGTATTGGAGGACTAATCAGCATACGTTGGTGAAATGATCACCCAATCTCCCTGCTTCTTCCACTCCCCCCCTCCTCCTCCAGTTAATTGGGCAAACTGGGGGGAGATAAGGAAAGAGAACTTTGGGGAGGAGATAAGGGAGGAGAGTGGGCTGAGGATTGGGGGAGACAGAGACGTTCATGGTATATGATACTATTACCATGGAAGTTCCTATGGACCCCTTTGGTAACGGGTTGATTTTAGGTGCCAAGGGGGTAATAGTATAATAAACCGGGAGCGTCCATGGGGACCCCCTTGGTTGGACATAATGTTAAATCTAAGGGGGTCAATAGGCACTCCCATAGTAATTGGTTCAATTTTGGTGGGGTCTGTATGGTAATGGATTAATGTTAGGTGCCATGAGTGTCCATAAGGACTACCATGATTAGTAGAGGCGGGGTTGTGGGTCAGTGGCCCACTCCGGGTGTTGAAGGGGGTTCTGATGGGTACCTGGGTTTATTGGGGTAACTAGCTAGTGTAGCATGTTAACATAACTCTACAAAAAAGGTGTCTAAGAGAGGATATGATTATAAATACATCCAGGGTCAGTATAAAGATTTGTCAAGTGAGCTTTTCGTGCCAAGAGGTTTTCAACTGACACAAGGACATCCTTTCAGGTTAGAAGTAAAAAGATTCCACCTTAAAGAAAGAAAAGGGTTCTTCAACGTAAGGGTGGCTAATCTGTGGAATTCTCTACTCTACCAAAGGAGGTGGTGACAGTGTATTCGATAGATAACTTTATATGGGATTGGATTTATTTCTAATTAAAAAGGGCATTCACGGTTATCCTAGATGTAGCCAGTATCTGGGGTCAGGAAGGAATTTTTTTTTTCCATTTGAGACGATTAGCTACGTTTTTTTTTTTTTTTTGCTGTTTGCCTTTTTTTGCTGTTTGCCTTCCTCTGGATCAATGAATTAACAACTAATTAATTAACAACTAATACGCATATTGCAGATCAGAGGAGATTTTAAAATGTTGAACTTGAAGGACCGAAAGTATTTTTTCAACCTCAATTAGTATGTAACTATGTAACTATGTAACATTAGATAGATATTTTATTAATATGTAATGCAACTGACCATGCACTGGCGTGGTATTATTTTGCTGGATCTGGCATTACCATGGTTCATTGGGGACCTAATTAGAATACCTGCAATTTAGTAAAACACATGAATACCTGAGCAGAGCTAATGCATGATGAGCCACAGTAAATTTATCTCACTCTGACACATTAACAAATACCATCTTTCAGATGCAACATCATACCTTCCATTGAAATAACTGCTGTTACATAAGCTCTCCAACTGGGGATGCAAGTTAAAATGTGAAATTAGTAATAAAATAAGATAAAAAACAAAGCATTTTTTTAACAAGGCCTATTTTTGGGTCATCAAAGACCTCACACCTACCAAACAAGATTTGAGATTTAAGAGTGTAACTGAAATATATATATTTTTGACCATATTTTGTATTATATTTGTTTCATCTACAGAACTTAGAAATATTTTAAATTATTCTGACAGTACCAGTGTTTTACAAAAGATCTTTGGATGTAGGAGACAGTACAATTTTTGGCCTTTGTAAAGGTTTATCTGTGTGCATTTGTGTGAGGTTCTGTTTGAATCAGCTCTGTAAATCAGTGCACAGTTTTCTGTCTGTTGCAGTAATCCGTGTACAGGTGAGAGTGGTTGTGGCTTGGCCTGTGTAAGTTATATCTGTGTGCATTTTGTCGTGTTCTGCTGAATCCGTTCTGTGAGGCAGTGCAGTGTTTTCTATCCTGTGCTCATTTATCATTTTACAGGCGAGTAGGCGGGGTCTATTTTAACAAGGGAAGTGCGAGCTTGGGAGCTTGCAATCATTTCTAGTGTAAGTGTAGTTAGTGTGTAGGAGATTAAATAAAAGGAGGAAATACAAAGAAAAGGGGTATTATAAGAAAAAACAAATATTTCTGGATTTTGTTTGGATTAAGGTGTAAAAAAGCAATCTTTATACAAATACATTGATTTGTTTTCTCACTGTATTTTTCTAACTGATAATCATGAGTCAGTCCAGTTGTAACCTGACTCAGCGTACATCCTGCCAAATGTATGCACTACTGGAACAGATGATCCAGGGTCCATACCTCTGTGACAGGTGTGAGCATGTTGCCTCTCTGGAAGCTCAAATTAAAAGATCTGGAGAGGAGAATTGCAGCACTTAGTGATACTGCTCCACTGGAAAGGGAGGTGGTGCTCACGGAGCACAGTTTAGCTGGGCCTAGTATGGGGGGAGGAGCTGGAGCTAGTGAGGATGTCCAGGCAGCTAGCCGGGTTACAGTTAGAAGGGGAATCAGGGGGAACAGGAGGAGGCAGGCCAGTTCTGAGTTGGAAAACACCAACAGATTTGCCAGATTGAGTGAAACTGTTGGGGATGTCCATTCAGGAATGGCAATGCCAGATAGAGCTGTTCCCTCTAACAGCCGGGAGAACAGTTCTACTGGAGGAGAGGGAGTGCAGAATAGGCAGAGCAACAGACATGTTTTGGTGGTAGGGGACTCTATTATTAGGAAGGTAGAGAGGGTAATTTGTCACCCAGATCCCAGAAATCGAACAGTTTGCTGTCTCCCTAGTGCTCGGGTTCGGCATGTTGTGGATCGGGTGGATAGATTATTGGGAGGTGCTGGTAAGGAACCGGTGGTCTTGGTACACATTGGTACCAATGACAAAGTTAGTGGAAGATGGAGCGTCCTAAAGAATGATTTTAGAGAACTACGGAATAAGCTTAAAACAATGACCTCCAAGGTAGTATTTTCTGAGATACTACCAGTGCCACGTGCTAGCCCAGGGAGGAAGAAGGAGCTTAGGGAGGTTAATGCGTGGCTAACAAATGGTGCAGTGCAGAGAGTTTTGGGATTTTAGAGCACTGGGCTGACTGCTCACTTTGGTACAATCTCTATGGCAGGGATGGATTGCACTTTAGTGATGAGGGAGATTTTGTGCTATGGGATAGGATGGTAGAATGGCTGGGGTAGTTTTTAAACTTGTAGGTGTGGGGGGGGGACTATATAGAAGTATTGTGGTAAATAGGGTAGAGAGGGAAAGGGATGAATTAGTTACCCAGGAGGGGGAGGGTTACAATAGACAGTACGGAGGTATTAATAGGGGCCTCAAATACAGTGGCAAGCACTTCACAACGGCAGAGCCATAGCAACATAAAGTGTATGAAGTTTGCCTGGGAAAATGGACGAGCTAGAAATATAAGCAGTACAAGAAAAATGGGGCTTAATAGGCATTACTGAAACATGGTGGGATGAATCTCATGACTGGACTTTTAATCTGGATGGTTATAACCTATTTAGGAAAGATAGGGGAAATGGTAAAAGAAGAGGAGGGATCTGTCTGTATGTTAAGCCTGAATTTAAGCCGCTAGTCAGAGAAGATATTTATGCTGGCACTAACGGCATCATTGAATCTTTGTGGGTTGAGCTAAATAGTGGAGGAGCTAATTCTAAATGCATATTGGTGGGAGTATGCTATAAACCCCCAAATATAGCTGAAAGTGAGGAAATACAATTATTGTTACAGATTGGAGATGCAGCTAAGCATGGGCAAGTTCTAATAATGGGAGACTTTAATTACCCTGAACTAAACTGGATAAATGAGACCAGCAGCTCAGCTAAGGGGAGCAGGGGGTCATTATCTGGCCCAGGTAATACAAGAACCTACTAGAAATGGGGCCATCTTGGATTTAGTCATCACAAGTAATATTGATATAATATCAAATGTTAAAATAGGGGAACCCTTGGGGAACAGTGATCACAACACAGTATCATTTGAGATTCAATACAAAAAACAGAGTTGTAAGGGGCCAACAAAAACTTAAAATTTTAAAAGGGCTAACTTTAATGGGCTATGGGCAGCAATACTACATATAGATTGGGACAAAGTACTTACAGGGAAAAATACTAAAAATAAATGGACAACATTCAAATCCTTACTAAATAAACATACTCATCGGCATGTACCATGTGGAAATAAAATGAATAGGAGTAAATCATGTCCCATGTGGCTTAACAATGACTTAAAGATCATGATGATGAAAAAGAAACATGCATTTAAATTATACAAGAAGGACGGAACAGAGGCAGCTTTATGTGACTATAAGGAAATCAACAAGGCTTGCAAAAGGGCTATTAACTGGCGAAAAAAGAAAATGAGAAGTCAGTTGCAATGGAAAGTAAGACTAACCCTTTAAATATATTAATGGGAAGAAGGCCAGGAAGGAAGCTATAGGAACATTACAATGTGACACAGGCCATCTGATAATTAGTGACCAGGAAAAGGCAGATGAGCTAAATAGGTTATTTTCGTCGTCATACACAAGGGAGGTGCCAGTGGTTGGGACACCGCAACATAATGGGGCTACACTACCATCACTAAATAATTGGTTAACGCAGGAAGAAATTCAAAAGAGATTGGAGAAAATAAATGTTAATAAAGCCCCAGGTCCTGATGGAATACATCCAAGGGTACTGAGGGAGCTGGGTTCTGTAATAGCCAAACCATTATATCTAATCTTTCAAGACTCACTCACTACAGGGTCTCTACCGGATGACTGGAGAAAAGCAGAGGTGATACCTATATTTAAGAAGGGAGCAAGAGCAAATCCGGGGAATTATAGACCAGTGAGACTCACATCTGTAGTTGGGAAGCTTTTAGAAGGGTTAATAAGGGACAGAATACAAGAATATGTCTATTTGAACAAGATCATAGGTAGCAATCAACACGGATTTATGAAGGAAAGGTCGTGTCAGACCAATCTAATTAGTTTTTATGAGGAGGTTAGTAGGAACTTGGATCAGGGCAACTCAGTGGATGTAGTCTTCTTAGATTTTTCAAAGGCATTTGATACAGTGCTACAGGAAGACTAGTGAGCAAACTAAGGGATACAGGAATTGCAGTAAATATCTTCTCATGGATCGAGAGCTGGCTAAAAGAAAGGAAGCAAAGGGTTGTTGTGAATGGAACATACTCCGATTTGTCTAATGTGATAAGTGGGGTTCCTCAAGGTTCAGAATTAGGTCCTCTCCTTTTTAACATATTTATTAATGACATAGAAGTAGGACTCGAAAGTAGTGTCTCCATTTTTGCTGATGACACTAAGTTGTACAAGGTAATAAAATCAGATAATGATGTACTTTCCCTACAAAGGGATTTGCATAAATTAGAGAAATGGGTGGCTAAATGGCAGATGAGATTTAATACAAATAAATGCAAGGTTATGCATTTGGGAAGGAAAAATAGCCATGTAATCTATAATCTTAATGGAGCAAATCTAGGGGTATCAGATATTGCAAGGGATTTGGGAGTACTAGTGGACAACCACCTAGGTAACAGCACTCAAAGCCAAGCAGCGGCTGCAAAGGCAAATAAAATATTAGCATGTATTAGGAAGGGTATAGAAGCAAGGCAAGCAAATATAATTCTGCCACTATACAAAGCCCTAGTACGCCCTCATTTGGAATATGGAGTACAATTTTGGGCACCACTTCATAAAAAATAAATTTTAGAGCTGGAAAAAGTACAGAGAAGGGCTACAAAACTAATAAGGGAATGGAGCGGCTAAGTTATGAAGAAAGACTAATTAAACTTATTTTCGCTAGAAAAAAGGCATCTACGAGGGGATATGATTAACTTATTTAAATACATCCAGGGTCAATATAAGGCTTTGTCAAGTGAACTTTTTGTAGCAAGAGATTTTCAACTGACAAGAGGACACCCTTTGAGGTTAGAGGAAAAAAGATTTCACCTTAAACAAAGAAAAGGGTTCTTCACAGTTAGGGTGGTTAAACTGTGGAATTCTCTACCAAAGGAGGTGGTAACAGCGAATTCGATAGACAACTTCAAAAAGGGGTTAGATATATTTTTGAATAAAGAGGGCATTCAAGGCTATCCTAGATAACTAGCGAAGGAATATTGATTCAGGGAGAAATTTGATCGCCAGTTTCTGGGGTCAGGAAGGAATTTTGTTTTTTTTTCCCTTATGAGACAATTCTCAAAGTTTCAATGTTTTTGTTTTTTTTCTGTTTGCCTTCCTCTGGATCAATTAACAATTAATAATAAATAATCCACATTAAAAAGATCAATAGAGATCTAAAAATGTTGAACTTGATGGACTAACTCTTTATTCATCCTCCAAAACTATTCTATTAATAATGATTTAATCGACAAATTAATTAATAACTAATCCGCATATTGCAGATCAGAGGAGATCTTAACAGGTTGAACTTGATTTTTTCAACCTTAATTACTATGTAACTATGTAACTTCTTTTTTACATTCACCATAACTGAACAGTATTAAAAAAATTCCATGTCCCTTTAAAATGTGTTTATATGTGTTTGTGTTGTTCAGTCATGTCCGATTCTTCATGACCACATGGACCACACCATGAGATTATGAGATAATATTCAAAATATAATGCAGAAAATGGGCAAAGCAGATGAGGTAGCATCACATTAAGTGAAGGGAGTGCTGGAAATATTCTACTGGCCCCTGTTCAAACTTATAATGAATAAATAAGTATATTGAAAATAATCAGATTACTGTCAGATGCAATATATTGGTAAAAAGTGTGGTGTGTTTGGTACATAGTCTAAACAAAGCATTCTCAGAGCTTATGTTTATTATACCAGATTCTTCAATTACCACTGGCCATAGCTGAGCTCTGTACAAAGGTTAGCTCCAGTGTTAGTTTCTGCACTTACGTAAATTTTCCTAGATGGAGAATGGCAAGATCTCTGCCTGAAAATGTAGGACTTGGAAAAGAAGGACCTATCCTATTATATGTACGCACGGGAAGCGTGCCGCCGACGTCCCAATCTAGCTGTGTCTAAGTGCCCGGTAAGTGGTTAGGGGTTTTCGAGTTAGGGTTAGATGGTTAGGGGCTTAGGGTTAGGCCCGGTAAGTGGGTAGGGGGTTAGGGTTAGGGTCTTAGGGTTAGAGTCTTATGGTTAGGGTTAGGAAGTGAGGTTTAGGGGGGTAGGGTTAGAGTAAGAGGGTTAGGGAGTTAGGTTAGAGTGTTAGTGGTTTGTGGTGTACTAGTACATCGGGACGCAAGTGTGCCCAGCATCAGGAGGCTTCTGGTGTGCCCGGCACCAGAAGGCTTCCTGTGCGTACTGTAACAGAGTGCCCCCTAGAGGCCAATCTGGAGGTAAAAGGGCATTTATTCCAGCAGGGAGTGAGTTAACTCCTGCTATAAAAGGTGAGCAGAGGCCGATGCTCCAAGCATGAGAGTCTCAAAAGCGTGCAGTCCAGAAAGAGACCCCGGAAAGGTGATTACCCAGTAGGGGAACAGCTGCAGAGGGAGAAAGAGACTGCTCCAACCAGAGGAGTGAGAGAGAGACTTCTCCAACCAGAGGAGTGAGAGAGAGACTTCTCCAACCAGAGGAGTGAGAGAGAGATTGCTCCAACCAGAGGAGTGAGAGAGAGAGACTGCTCCAACCAGAGGAGTGAGAGAGAGACTGCTCCAACCGGAGGAGTGAGAGAGAGACTGCTCCAACCGGAGGAGTGAGAGAGAGGCTGCTCCAACCAGAGGAGTGAGCGAGAGACTGCTCCAACCAGAGGAGTGAGCAAGAGACTGCTCCAACCAGAGGAGTGAGCAAGAGACTGCTCCAATCAGAGGAGTGAGCGAGAGACTGCTCCAACCAGAGGAGTGAGAGAGAGACTGCTCCAACCAGAGGCGTGAGAGAGAGTCTGCTCCAACCAGAGGAGTGAGAGAGAGACTGCTCCAACCAGAGGAGTGAGAGAGAGAGAGTGACCTGAGACTACAGGCAAGTAACCCCTGAGAAGGAATCCCTCAGAGAAGAGGGAACTACTGGAGTCCAATTCAGAGTGGACTGTCTGCTTTAAGGATGCTGGATTTTATTTGCTGAATTCTTATACAATGCTGAAGTGTAAATAAAGTGTATTAAGAGTGGAAAAGCTTCCTGTGCCTTCCTCTATTAAGGTTAATAGAGGAAGTGGTTAATCCCGCAAGTGGCAGTGACCCTGTTACAGTACATACAACAGGATGGATCCAAAAAGAACAGTGTGAGTTTGTGTAGACAATACAGAGGGGATATTTGAAGCAGACAGCAGAGTACCCTTAAAGAAATGTTGTATCCTTATCCACATACATAGTAATGTGTAGTGAGTGCTACTGCAAGCTGATACATTGAGCCTTTAATATAAATAAAAAGTAGATAACTTATTTTTTTGCCTCCTTCCCTGAAACATCTGGCTAGCTCAAATGTATTATTTGCCTACTGCATCTCTTTCACTACATGTAGGTTCCAGTCACAACTGTGTCTTACACACCTTGCAGCAGCCTGTGATTGGATGGCAACATTTTGAACACATTTGAAAATATCCATGTGGGCTGTGCAAGCTGGCTAAATTGCTACTAAATGTAATGCAGGTAAATTAGTCTGAACTTGTTGTGTATCAATGATACACCAGCATACAGGAACTCTCTGCTAATTACTATGCATTTTAGAGAATTTGTCTATCCCGTTTATCCTCAAAATACACAGCATTATCCTTTAAATAAGTAATGGACACAATGTCTGCGAACTGCATGTGGCTCCAGTAGGTTTACACTGTAGACCAATTCAGACTTTGTGTGAAACTGGAGCAGATGAGGTTCACCTAAAGATCAAACATAAACAAGTTGTACAGGGATTTCTTAGTCAATAATAAAGTTAAATTTGACTTTGTAACCGCAGATCCCTTTCTTCTACTCTGAATATATAGTTACCTAGTAATCAAGGTTGAAAAAATACTTTAAGTCCATCAAGTTCGACCTTTTTAGGTCTCTTCTGATCTGCAATATGCATATTAATTGTTGATTGATCCAGAGGAAGGCAAACAAAAAAAAAACCACAGTGAATCTATGCCAATTGTCTCAAAAGGGGAAAAAATATAAAATCCCTATCTGAGCAGATACTGGCAATTGGACTCCTCCCAGGATCAATACTCCCTCTCTAATTTCTTACTTATTAACATAGATTAATACATAATAAATAATATACAATGCATACTTGAATTGTTTTTCATATCACTGTGCTGGGGTCAGGATGCCCTTCTACAGATTTTTACTCTGTGCCTCCTTCCTCACAGAGTCAACATCTCCGAAGTGCTAACAGTCTGTAATGAATTTGCACTCTATGAGGATTAGGCAGTTAGTCATAGCAGACAAGATTAAAAGCTATATTGGGCACTTGCCAATGTGCACTCATACCCTGATAGTGAGACACAAACATGGAGATAGGAATGAAGATGTGGGTGACCTAGATAGTGTAAAGTTGGTAGTGGCCACATAAGACAGTACTTGAGCAGCTAGAGTGATACACTAGTCCAGTTGGTACAAGAGTAATGAACTGCTGTAAGGTTATGGACAGGTCATTGGTAGTAGCATAATGATGTACATTTATAGTTAGGATACTGTTGCAAAAAATGACATCCAGTGTGTCATCCAGGAGTGTCCAAGATTGTAAATGAGATATATCCCCTAAGGAATGCATGCAATACCATGGATAATGCACTCCTGGTTCAAAGTTCAGGATGTCACTCTGGAGTTATGCTGTTTATGGGACAGCTGCCCAGAGGTGAAACAGAGCAATCAAAAACTCAAGAGGCAGTGCCCCAAGATGTTACAGAGAGGAACAAAAACCATTACATGGACTAATGGAATCAAAAGAGCAGCAAAAGGGTTTCCACGTTTTATTTTCCCTTTTATTACTACAACAATCTACATGGTTGAGTCACATTATTATAATATCCCGAATAACCACTGTGTTCAGTACGTCTAGCACCTACATGGTAGTGAGACAATAAGATGCTGGAAGGTTGTCAGATTGCAGTGCATCAGACCGCTGGTAAAAAGTGTGTGGTGGAGGACCAATACGGCGAACATGGCGATTGGGGTGGTGCCACAGCTGCTCAATGGAATTCAAGTCCGGGGAATTTGGAGGCCAGAAAAGTACTTGTAATTCTTTGTTTTGCTCCTCCAAACACTCCCAGACAATTCTGGCCGTATTACATGTTGCATTGTCCTGCTGGAAGATCATATCTGCTCCTGGTAAGACAGTCAAAATGTATGGGTGTACTTGATCTGCCAGCATGGATAGATAACCGAGTAGACTGCCTTCCAGAGGTATGAGTGGACTCGGACAATGCCATGAAAACATTCCCCAAACCATAACATCTACGCCATGAGCTTGTAATCTTCCAACAATGGTTACAGAGTGTTTGTTCTCTGAGGTTTCGCCACCCTTGGCCCAAAAGCCAATTATCATCCCTTTTTTAAAGTCTGGTAAATCACACATTTAACCCATGACAGTGATGGTTGATATATGTTGCAGAATGACTACATATCACTTTATATACCTACCAAGCCAGCTCACGACACATGCTGTATTTCATTGGCTACGCACTGCTGACGTCAAATGTAGGAGGTGGTCATTATAATGTGATTCAACCATCTATAGTAGTTACCTCAGCAAAAACTCTATTGATCCTCAGCCACTAAAATAGAAATATTACCTTCTTCCTTAGACTGTCATCATGACATCAGTAAAACATGGATGTTAAACCACAATCAATAAGGTCCTCATTCAATTGCAATTTTGCCAATTGAAGAGGGCTCTATATAAGCACATAACATATTTTTTGACTGAAGTTTTTAGTTATTGAAGACCTTGATTGTGGATAGAAGTTCAGTAACTATAAAGTTCTGTATAAAAAATATGTTATGTGCTTATATAGAGCCCTATTCAATTGGCCAACTCACAATTGAATGAGGCTCTAAGTGTTTAGTAGTCTGACTCCCTGTTTTCCGGCACCCGCGGGGATCGCCTATTGCCGGATAAGTGTAGTTTCTGGTTGCTTGAGAATCACCATTAAAAAAGCCCTAATTAGCCCTATACCCCACACAATACCATACACAAAGTATTTAATTGATTTTCAGATTTAAACACTAATTAAAAGCAAATTAAAGCAAATAAAGACAGACTTCACATCACTACAGTTTTATTGCACTGTAAAACTTACTGTAGATTTTTGGAATGCAGTTTACAGTACATACTGTATTAAATGGCAGTGATTAAACAACTGAACATTAGTAACATAAAAACATCTTCACATCATTACAGTTTTATTGCACTGTAAAAATTACTGTAGCTTTTTGCACAGCAGTTTACAATACATACTGTATTAATTGGCAGTGATTAAACTACTGAACATTAGTAACATAAAAACATCTTCACATCATTACAGTTTTATTGCACTGTAAAAAATACTGTAGCTTTTTGGAATGCAGTGTACAGTACAGTATATACTGTATTAAATGGCAGTAATTAAAGTACTGAACATAACAACAGTAACATAAAAAACATTCAATGAACTAAAAAAGAGAGTTTACACATAACATCAGGATCTCCAGCAGCTTCATCTCCTACTAGGACTCCTTCAGGAGCAGAAAACCAGTCATCATCATCAGGATTTGCTGATAATTTAGCTGGAACACGATCAGGAGTAGTGGACGTGATTAGTGTTAGATCTCCATCTGTAGAAGATGTTGTACTGGTAGACTTGGGTGCAGTTTTCTGTACAAATGAACAAATATCACCAAGCTTTGAGGCCTTATGCCTCTCCTGCAAAGTCATGTTTTGCATGATGTGCAGCTGCATAAGATGCTGGGAAGTGAAGAAGGGTTGCTGTTCTGCAAAAGCTATTACTGTTTCAAATGCTGCCATAGCTCTCTGCCAGGATACTTTTTCCAGCTCCAACATTCTTTTTTCTACGACTTACAACACCTTCTATGATGTTGTCTGTGTTTAGAGTGTGAGTGACTGGAATAGCTTCATCCACAGCAAACCAGTCGTTCAGTTCATCTCGAGACAAATTCATTTTGTTGTTAGCAACTAGATCACTTATTTTGTCATAAACTCTGCTATTGACAGCTGAACAATTGATTTGAACCTTCTCTAAGTCGACAGAGGCAGAGGAGGAGGATTCCTCAGGCATGACAGCTGGCCAAAACTTTCTCCAACATTTCTGTAATGTTTCACTTGCCACATAATCCCATGCACACCTGACTGTGTATATAGCATCTTTCAGATTATATTTCTTCTGAAACTCTACAATTGTCCCGTCAAAATTAGTAAGTTTCCGCATTAAGTCACGTCTGTAGAACCTTTTTACATTCTGTATCACTCCTTGATCCATTGGTTGGATCAGACTTGTAACGTTAGGTGGAAGATAACGTACGAAAATGTTGCCCTTAACGAGCTGTTCAGCAGGAGGATGTGCCAGACAGTTATCCAGGAGCAACAAAACGTGACTATTCTCCCATATTCCTATCTTTTGTAAAGGTTTTTTAACACTGGGAACAAACAAACGATGAAACCACTTGTTAAAAATGTCTGCGTTTATCCAACTGTTATCTGTGCATGGTAATCTACAGGGAGGTTAGTTATGCCTTTGAAACACCTTGGTTTAGCAAATTTGCCAATCACACACAATTTAAGCTTATGATTTCTTGATGCATTTGCATAAACCAGCACAGTTATATGCTCTTTATTTTGCTTGAACCCGTGAGCTTCTGTCTCATTACCACCAGCCAAAGTAGAATTGGGCAGATATGTCTACATTAATCCAGTCTCATCGGCATTATACATCTGCTTGGGGGTCAAGTGATTTTCTGCTACCAATTGACTAAAAACACCACAAAATGAAGCTGCAGCTTCCAAATCAGCTGATTTCTGTTCACCTGACAAGTCCAGCTTTCGGATGCCATGACGAACCTTGAATCAGGTGAGCCAGCCACTTGAAAATGAACACTGATCTTCAACAGTTATTCTCTCATAAAATTCTCGCTTTTTCCTGCAACATAGGTCCAGATATACAACCACTCTCAGACCTTTTTATCCAAAACCATGCATGCAGGGCTGGGTCAAGCAATTCCATTTTCGGTGCATGAAGAGTATGATGCTTTTCCATGCTCTTGTCACTCTCTGCCTTTACATAAAACTCCTTTATCTTCTCAGACTGAGCCTTAATGTCATAGATTGTTGATGAAAAAACATTAAATCCCTTCATGAGCACTGTATGAGTTTCACCTTTTTCAAGCCTCTGGCATATTTTCATCTTCTGCTTGAGGTTCAGCACAACACGTTTGCGCTTATTTTGGACCGGTTTGCAATTTTTGTGGTCGCAAGACAGTTTTGGGTCGATTTAGAAAGGACACTCTGTAAAAGAAAATTAAGTAGAGTCCCCAATTTGGCCTTATTAAATCAAAAAGTTACAGATGAGCAGATAGGTAGATAGATAGATAGATAGATAGATAGATAGATAGTTAGATAGATGAATACGTAGATAGATACACATAGATACAGTAAATAGATACTGTAGATAGATACTGTAGATAGATATATACTGTAGATAGATAGATGAATAAATACTGTACATAATGGTACATAATTTTCATCCAGTATTTTGTTATGTACCACAGTTTATTCTATAGAACCTCTAGCAACGGTATACAGTACAGTATTTATTATTTTGTATGCTATGTTACTTACTTTGTAATGCTGCTTTGTGATCTTTATGATTGTTTACAATAAAAACCTATTGACATAAAATACTGTACATGTACTGTACATTCCTCAAAACTAAGATGGTAATTAATAAAATTAGAAAAAAATGTGTCCGCAAGCACACTGCCACTTTAAAGGATTAAAATATAGTGACTCACCTCCAAATATCTCCAAATCCAAGGTCATTTAATGTCCAGATGTGCTTTGGTCAGTCCGGTTAACAGAGATTCCAGTGGCGCAGCAACAATTCCGGTTACGGAAGTTGCCGGTTCTGCAGAAGCCTGTTGCTTGAGAGTTTCCGGTTGACGGGGAAAATACGCGGATGCTGATTGCTTGAGAGTTCTGGTTAGATGAGTACCGGATAATGGAGAGTTTACTGTACTACTCTTTATTGCAAATAGTCTGTCACTTAGCCTTTTATTATTATTATCTTCAATTTGGTCCAAAAAATGTTGCATTTGCATCAACATGCAGAGCTGTCAATTCGATTTCCAATACGCTGGGAATGAACATCGGCCAGATGTTCCAAAGCCTAGGTGCGCAACCAGTTTTGCAATGTAGGTACATATGCAGTGAATGAGAATTTAAATTAGCTTCTCCTTCAAAAATGTTTAAATCTGGTTGCTCTATGGCAAATTTTCACAAAAAAAGGAATACTCTGAAAAAGTTTTATTCAAAATATTTTAAATAGTTAGTTAAAGCTGCCTCACATGAAAACGATGAAACAAGTTAATCAGATTGCAAATGTAATAAGATATATGACAATGAAATTAATGGACTCACGACTATGTCACAAAAAGCTCTCATAAACCTCCTTAGAAGGGCAGCATGTTTTCTCCTCAGCCACACTATTAGTAGAACAAACAAGGGGTATGGGGGTGGAGAGGCACAGAAAAACTGATGGTGTAGTATATAAATCAATTTATTCACATATAAAAAATATATTAACATCACACTCACATATTTACACAGACTATCAGGACCATCAGCTTAGTATAGATGAAAAGCACACTTGGATCGTGGTTCACTTTTCACATTAAGTCCACCTTAATACATCCATTGATATATTGGTGCAGTAGTGGCAGTATAAATATATTTTATTTTGTGAGTCGTCCACACTCTCTCTTTTTTTGTGTATGCAGCCTGGAACTCTAATAAGTGAATAGTACATGTCCCTACATATATTTACGTATATTTGATGTTAAATTAAAGGTACTGTTTTATTTGAATAATTTAGTTGGGTAATGGCAAACAAGCCAATGTAAACGTAGTAAACCTTGGCAAAGAGGCAGTGCTAGTAACAATGGAATATGCTTGCCAAATTTGTATATTGTGGATGTTTTTTGAAAGATGTTCACATATATATAAAAACTAGTGACTTACCCATCAAAAATGACGGCAATAAAAAGTGAAGTCTGGCAATGCTGTTTGCCACACAATGGGAGCCTCTCCTCCCTTTACTTTATTGGCCTCGCAATGAGCGTGAGCCCCCCCCCTCCCACTGTCTACTTTACTGGAATCGCGATGAGAGCCTTCGGCGCTCATCACAGGTGCCCCCCCCCACCTCTGCCACCCTCCACTTTACTGGCCTTGCGATGAGCGCCTTCAGCGCTCATCACAGGCCTCACAATGAGTGCCTTTGGCACTCATTCCAAGTCTCTCCCCCTGTCTACTTCCTCCCTTGTTTCTCATTTCCCCCCTCCTCTCCCTCCCTTTTGTCTCCTTTCCTACTCCTCTACCTCCATTGTGTCTCCACCCCCCCCCCCGTGTTTTCACCCCCCGTGTCTCTTTCCCCCCTCTGCGCCCTGATGCAGTGCGTATGCGCGGCTAACGCTGTGCAAAGCGCATGCGCGGACCTTTGCGATCGGTCGGTGTCAAACTGCGATTTGTCGCAAAGCGTGACGACGAACCGCAGTTTGACAATTATAATATGTGATAGAGTATACATATTACTATAAGCTTGTGTAATTATCAAAGAAGTTACTTTTGTATATGTATAATTATGTTGTAAGTAAGATACCCTGAGTGTATAAATTACTATGGTATTAGGTTACATAGTTACATAGTTACATAGTAATTAAGGTTGAAAAAAGACTTTCAGTCCATCAAGTTCAACCTTTTAAGATCTCTGATCTGCAATATGCAGGTTAAATATTAATTAATTAGTTGCTAATTAATTATTAATCAAATATTTTTTTTTTTTTTTTTTTTTTTAATTAGTAATTAATCCAGAGGAAGGCAAACAGAAAAAAAAAAACAAGTGAGACTATCATCTCAAAGGGAAAAAAATAAAAATTCCTTCCTGACCCCAGATACTGGCGATCGGATTTCTCCCTGGATCAGTACTCTCTCTCTAATTATCCAGGATAACCCGGAATTACCTTTTTAATTAGAAATAAATCCAGTCCCCTTTTAAAGTTATCTATTGAATCCGCTGTCACCACCTCCTCTGGTAGAGAATTCCACAGATTAACCACCCTTACTGTGAAGAACCCTTTTCTTTCTTTAAGGTGGAATCTTTTTACTTCTAACCTCAAGGGATGTCATCTTGTCAGTTGAAAACCTCTTGGCACAAAAAGCTCCCTTGACAAATCTTTATACTGACCCTGGATGTATTTATATATGGTAATCATATCTCCTCTTAGACGGCTTTTTTCTAGAGAAAATAAGTTTAATTTGGTTAGTCTTTCTTCATAACTTAGCCCCTCCATTCCCCTTATTAGTTTTGTTGCCCTACTCTGCACCTTTTCCAGCTCTAAAATGTCTTTTTTATGAAGTGGTGCCCAAAATTGTACTCCATATTCCAAATGAGGGCGTACTAGAGATTTGTATAGTGGCAGAATTATATTTGCTTCCCTGGCTTCTATACCCTTCTTAATACATGCTAATACATTATTTGCCTTTGCAGCTGCTGCTTGGCTTTGAGCACTGTTACCTAGGTGGTTGTCCACAAGCACTCCCAAATCCCTTTCAATATCTGATACACCTAGATTGGCTCCATTAAAATTATAAATTGCATGTCTATTTTTCCTTCCTAGATGCATAAATTTACATTTATTCGTATTAAATCTTATTTGCCATTTCGATGCCCTTCTTTTCATTTTCTATTTAAGCCAGTCTTATTGATTTCCTTGTACTCACGTAAAGCAGTCTCTGTCCCCTCTTGCTTGTAGAATTGAAATGCCTGTTTTTTACTGCGTATCTTGATCTAGTGAACAAGTGATAATGTACATGACTGAAAGAACATTTGAAAAATAATTATAATGGTGCTTTGAATTAGGTAAGGTGTGGTACTGTGTTAGGCATACAGTATATCAAAATAAATCAATTTGATGGAGTTGGTATATATTAATGGCTGTGTCAGCCATTAAAAGGTATCATGTGTATCAAACTGTATTACTGACTTTTCAATTTAAAGCCTATTTAATAAAAAAAACATATTATGCTCATCTCATAAGCTACAGCAAATAGAGTGAACATGTCCCCGAAGGTAGCGCTGGTGAATCTAGGTAAATGTAGATTGGTATATACCCAACATAATGGATTGAAGAAATTAGTGCCAAAGTAAGGCCTGAATAGCCAACTTAAAAATATATACATACTTCCACTTATATGTGATATACTCAATATGATAAGAGGGAGTGCATAAAGAAGTCCTGTGGTGAAGAGCGTCCAGTCCTGTAGATTCTACAAGTGTATACAAATCTGTTAAGACCTTTGTGTCAAAATCTTGTACTGTGTTATCGTCCAAATACTGCAGGAGGTGTGCTGCCCTCTACTCGAGCATTGTTCACGTAGTGCTCTCAGCAAAAATGCAAAACAAGGAAGAAAAGAGTGGGGGGGGGGGGGAGAAGCGCAGCAGCTCCTAGGGCAAAATAACTGGTATAATCCTTTGTAAAAGTCAATACTGATCTAAAGAAGATAAAAAACTCACATTTGGTGATCTCAGCACATGAGGTATGGATGGTAAATCAGGCAGACTCTCTCCTCAGATCACCATTATTGTGGGTAATCCTTACATCTGTGGTTGTCAATCAAAAAGCTCCTATTCTTAGGAGTGAAAAGGATGGGATGCACCCAAATATCATACATATGGGTGTGTTAGGTCTGCAACCTCCACATGTTGTGTCCCAGTTGGAAAAGTATATTGCAGCTATACTGCTAAAAAAGACTTATACGTGTACTGGTAGGTAAACGTTGAAGAAGTCTTTATTAAGAAGTAGTATATATAATAACCAAAAATATGTATATTGACCTTTTTTATCCTTTGGGTGCTTAACACCCCAACATGAAAAATAACTTTAATTGGATACACATGATCCAAAACAACGCCAATAAGTGATTAAAAAGTGCTTTGCAAATTCTCTAAACCTAAGAGTGTCAGAACAAAAATATATTTTCACATGAGAGTAGTATGGTCTATATAAATAAACCTAGCCCATTCTATTAGCATCAATTGACTAGTATCATACTAATACTATAGACCATTGCTAAACAACTCTCATATATCAAAATATGTACAGTATTACTTTTTTGAGTCACAGAAATTAACTGCACCTGATCAGTCAGTACAATATTACTAACCCACAATTATGGCCACCCTTATCAACCTTCCCTCACTCATTTCCAAAGCTGAAATTTTATCTTTTTTTTCATATATTCTATTTCTTTTTGCTTACATATCATGTCACAATGTATCATAATACTTCCTTTTTCCGTTTAACCTCCTGTCTCTTTCTAGGACACTTCTCCTCAGTTTTTCCACATCATGTCTCCAACAACATAACCATCTCACCTGCCCTACTCTCTTCTATCCTCAATAAGCTTTTCTGCTTCCTCCAGTCATTATCCCCTCACACTTCTAAAGCTCAGAAACAGAAGGCTCTCTCCCTTCTCTTCTCACCCTTTCTTCTTCTGGCGATATAAACCTTAGCTTAGGCCCCTAACTCATATCCACCTGCTGTCAGTCATGCACAGCACCAAGGGCAGCAAACTTCCAAAACACCCATAGTTTAATACCCATCACCTGTCACAAACTATCTACTTTGCCATCCCCTGTGCCCTCTGGAATGCACTGCAATAAATTCACTTTCATGCATGACCTATTTTTTTTCCACTCCATCAGTCTACTAGCTATCACTGAAATTTGGCTCACTCCATCAGACACTGTCTCCTCTTCGGCACTCTCATATGGCGGCTTACACTTCCGTCACACATTTCGACCTGGGAAACAACAAGATGGGCTATTACTTTCCTCTCACTGCACTTTTCACAGCATACCCCCAGTTTCCTCCTTCCAATTCTCATTTTTTGAAGATCACTCTATCTTCCTCTTCTCACCCATTTCTCTATGAGTTGCTGTAATCTATCAAATGCCTGGACCACATCTCAATTTCTGGATCAATTTGCAGCCTGGTTCCCTCATTTTCTCTCCTCCAACGTACTCATTCTTGGCGATTTCAACATTGCCTATGACACTTCGACCTCATTGTACAGCCACAAAGTTGTTTTCACCTACCTTTTCCACTAGCCTGTCACAGTGGAGAGAGTTCCCAACTCATTGTGATTGACACTCCCTTAACCTCATTTTTACCAATCTCTGCACAATTTTCAACCTTATCATCACACCACTCCCTCTGACCACCACCTACTAATCTGCAAACTCATCACACCTTTCACTCACTGTCCTTCTTCAATCCTGGCCACCAGAACCCACAGAAACCTCTAAGCACTTGACCAACAACATATTTCCACTGTGCTACAACCCCTTCTCACGCCCCTTTCCACACTCACCTGCCCTACCATTGCCACCCCACAGTATAACATGACTCTAACTTCCACACTTGACACTCTTGCCCCCCAAGCCACAAGAAGATGCCCTCACTCTCATCCACATCCTTGGCACACTACACAAACACTCTACATCCAGAGGTGCTCCCTCACTTCTAAAGTCTTATCCTTTTATAAAAGTTTATATAGGAAAGTGAAAGGAAAGTGAGCCACAGTTCCCATACCTTATAGAAGGATGTCATGGAGTCTTCTAATAAATGTGTGATTTGGTCATTGCTGAGTATGTAATTCAATTTATTTTTAACTGCAGTCATATTTAGTTACATAGTTACATAGGCCCTCATTCAATTGCGATTTGGCCAATTGAATAGGGGTCTAAATAAGCACATAGCATATTTTTTTTAAAGAAGTTTTTAGTTAGTAAAAACCTTGATTTTGGATAGATGCTTGCTAACTAAAAACTTCTTTAAAAAAAATATGTTATGTGCTTATTTAGACCCCTATTCAATTGGCCAAATTGCAATTGAATGAGGGCCATAGTATTTAAGGTTGAAAAAAGACTTTCAGTCCATCAAGTTCAATCTTTTAAGATCTCCTCTGATCTGCAATATGCGGATTAACAATTAATTAATTAGTTGTATAAATAAAAAAATAAAAAAAAAACAATTCCCTCCTGATCCCAGACACCGGCGACCGGACTTCTCCCTGGATCAATACTGTGTCTCTAATTATCCATGATAACCCCAAATTCCCTTTTTAATTAGAAATAAATCCAGTCCCCTTTTAAAGTTATCTATCGAATCCGCTGTCACCACCTCCTCTGGTAGAGAATTCCACAGTTTAACCACCCTTACTGTGAAGAACCCTTTTCTTTCTTTAAGGTGGAATCTTTTTACTTCTAACCTCAAGAGATGTCCTCTTGTCAGTTGAAAACCGCTTGGCACAAAAAGCGCCCTTGACAAATCTTTATACTGACCCTGGATGTATTTATATAAGGTAATCCTATCTCCTCTTAGATGCCTTTTTTCTAGAGAAAATAAGTTTAATTTGGTTAGTCTTTCTTCACAACTTAGCCCCTCCATTCCCCTTATTAGTTTTGTTGCCCTCCTCTGTACCTTTTCCAGCTCTAAAATGTCCTTTTTATGAAGTGGTGCCCAAAATTGTACTCCATATTCCAAATGAGGGCGTACTAGAGTATAGTGGCAGAATTATATTTGCTTCCATACCCTTCTTAATACATGCTAATATTTTATTTGCCTTTGCAGCTGCTGCTTGGCTTTGAGCACTGTTACCTAGGTGGTTGTCCACAAGCACTCCCAAATCCCTTTCAATATCTGATACCCCTAGATTTGCTCCATTAAGATTATAAATTGCATGGCTATTTTTCCTTCCCAGATGCATAACTTTACATTTATTCGTATTAAATCTCATCTGCCATTTAGATGCCCATTCCTCAATTTTATGTAAATCTCTTTGGAGGGAAAGCACATCACTATCTGATTTAATTACCTTGCACAACTTCGTGTCATCAGCGAAAATGGAGACACCACACTCCAATCCTACCTCTAAGTCATTAATAAATATGTTAAAAAGGAGAAGACCTAATACTGAACCAGTGAATCAGATTTCCATTGTTTAGCTACAGTATATGGCTTTTTGTAGCCAGCATGTAGAATTGGATTAATTTGTTGCAGCAAACTGTGCAATTCTCTACCAAAGGAGGTGGTGACAGCGAATTCGATAGACAACTTCAAAAAGGGGTTAGATATATTTCTGAATAAAGAGGGCATTCAAGGCTATCCTAGATAACTAGCGAAGGAATATTGATCCAGGGAGAAATTTGATCGCCAGTTTCTGGGGTCAGGAAGGAATTTTGCTTTTTTTCCCCCTTATGAGACAATTGGCAAAGTTTCAATGGGGTTTTTTTTTATGTTTGCCTTCCTCTGGATCAATTAACAATAATTAACAATTAACAATAATAATAAATAGTCCAAATTAAAAAGATCAATAGAGATCTAAAAAGGTTGAACTTGATGGACTAACTCTTTATTCATTCTCCAATACTATACTATTAATAATTATTTAATCAATAATTTAATTAATAACTAATCCGCATATTGCAGATCAGAGGAGATCTTAACAGGTTGAACTTGATGGACTGAAAGTCTTTTTTCAACCTTAATTACTATGTAACTATGTAACTATGTAACTATAATTGGTAAGGCCTGGGACTAGTGTTCCTTAAAGACATATTCCCATTTCTGTGGTAAGATCTAGATCTAGGGTCTGATTGATTAGTTGTAGCACTGATTTTCAGAGTTTGGATACCTTTGGGCAATACCACCATGTGTGAATAAAAGTTCCTCTTTCCAGGCACCCCCTCAAGCCGACAGGGCTTATAGAGGTCTTCCAGGAATTTAGTTTGGAACAAGTAAGATAAATCCTATGGAGCAACTCAAGAGAAGTTTCTAATATGCTGTAGTTTAGTGAATGTTTTGATAGAGAAGTCCAGGACTCCATCCAGGTATGTGGGTCCCAGGTAAGGTTCAGATCTTGTTCCTAGTAAATCATATATGTAAGTGTATGGCCCTCTGGAGGAGTATTAAAGGAACCGTAAAGCAGATGTGTGAAAACCAGGTATCCTGGGGGATGTCCCAAGGTACGTATTAAATGAGACACAAAATATTTTATCTGACAAAAGATAAAGAGTTGTTGAAGTGGGAGGTTAAATTTGTCTCTCAAAGTTTCATGGGTTAATAATCCCTCATCTGAAAACCAAGAATATATTTTGGTAAGTTTGTTTATTTTCCCCCAAGTGAAGCTCTTATCTAGGAGTCCTAGAGGGAATTGTGGATTTGGTTAAAAAGGAGTTAGGGGAGAAAGGATAGATCTTAATTTATGTAATTCTGCTGCCAAATTCCATTGTTTTATTGTAAGTTTAGTTAGTGAGTTAGTGTTTGGCGGTAGGGTAGCAGCAGAATTAGAAAGCCAGATAATTGTATGCCAAGTATATGCCAAGAAGACATAAGAAAATGTTCCATTGTCACCAAATTCATATTCGGGCAGCTCTGTAGTAGAGATTAAAATTGGGACAAGATAACCCTTTAGATTGTGTCGATGCATGGTAGATCCAGCTATCCTAGGAGGTTTGTTTTGTCTGTTAAATTTAAATATAAATGTTAGAAATGTATCTAGATCTTTAAAATTAATATCAATAGGCAGTGTACAGAAAATATATAGTAAGCAGGGTATAATGCTAATTTTTACTGAACTGATAGGCCATGTCCATGAAATCAGAATTTTTACCATTTTTCTAAGCCTTCTCTTAATTCTTTGAATATGGAGGGAGTAGTTAGCTTGGTAGAGAACATTCCCGTGTGAAGTGATATTGACTCCTAAATATGTAATGCTTGTTTAAGGCCAGGAGAAGTTGCAGTTAATCTGAAGGAGTTTAACGGTGTTTGGTAGTAGGGTTATGTTTAAAGCTTCAGTCTTATCAATATTTATTTTAAGGCCTGAAAAGTGTCCAAAGTTGGATAATATGTGTATAAGAATGGGGATAGAAATGAAAGGTTTGGTAAGGGTGCATAGTAAATCATCTGCAAAAAGACGGCATTTGGCGAGTTGTGGAACTAACTGTATGCCAGATATTTACGGAAAATTCTGATAGTTTGAGCTAGGGGTTCAATGGCTAAAGCAAGGTGAGAAGGGGCAACCATGTCTTTGTTTTCTTTCTATTTGAATATTAGTAATCCCTTGGCCTGAAAGTTTTTTATTAGCTTTAGGTTATCGATAATATGTATGTGTCATGTTTACAAATGTTCCTTTAATCCCAGATTCATTTTATTATTAATACATTTGTTATTGATGTTACTCTTTTTTGTTTTTGTTGAGTTCTTTTATTTTGTTCTTCTTAGCCTTATTTTTAGGTATTTTATAATTCTTTTATATCTACATTTGTAAGCTATTACTTAAAATAATTAATTAAGAGAAAAAAGCCCAGAAAGGATTTTTATATATTACTATAAAGACAACAATGCCTTAAACTGAGTTATCTCTTTTTAATACTTTTTTTTTTTTTTTTACAAATACTTATTCTTTGTTTATCATATTTAATGAATGTAAAAATTGTTATAGTTCAAAATATTTATTCTCTGCTAATAAAACGTAAAAGTGAAAAAAAAAATCAGAAATAAACTCTCTTATTAACATGGCTCTAACACACCCTCCTCTCAATAAACCAACAGAACCCAGACTTTACCTTTCCCCAATCCCACATGCATTATGGACTCCTTTGACTCTATAACTGAAGATCTCTAGTCTTCTATCATCTTCTCACTTTACAACTTGTCCACATAATCCAATTAATTCACAACGTATCCCTCCCCTCTCCACCTCACTGATCACAGCTCTCATATATATATATATATATATATATATATATATATATATATATTCAAAATTTCCTAAAACACTGGCAAGTTTCCATCATCTTCATCAGTCATGCCATGATTACATCCATTCTAAAGGAACCCTCACCTGACTCATTTTTTGCATCTAATTATCACCATATCTATCACTTATCCTGGCTTCAAAACATCTTGAGCGACTTGTTTACAATTTATTTCCTCCAACCCCCTCCTTCACCATTTTCAGTCTGGCTTCTGACCCTTATACTCCACAGAGACAGTTCTCATAAAAGTCACCAATGACCTTCTCACCGCCAAGTCAAAGAGTCACTTCTGTATTCTAATTCTCCTGGGACAACCCTCTTCTTATCCAAACTCTCTTCTCTCTTGGCATTGGTGGCACTGCTCTCTTCACATTGTACCTAGAAGATCAAACCTTTTCTAAAGGTGTCTCCTTTTCTGCCACCTCTTTTTTGCCTCGCCCCCTCTGACTCTTGGCATTTTTTAAAGATCAGTACTAGGCCCCCTCCACTTCTACATCTATACATCCTCACTTGGCACCATAACAAAATAATTTGGATTTTAGTATCATCAATATGCATATGACACTTAAATCTACCTCTCAGCACCAGATGTATCTCCTGGATGTCCACCAATTAACTCAAACGCAACATGTCACAATACTTAACTTCTAACCTTACTACCCTCTACCACTTCCAGTGGTACAGCTTTCACTCCTCAAATATCTCTCACTGTTGAAAATACCATCATCACTGCCACCTCCCAGGCCAGTTGTCTTGGAGTTCTACTGGATCCTGCCCTTTCTTTCATTCGTCACATACAATCAAATATAAAATCTTGTCATGTTGGCCAAAAAAACATCTAAAAATAATACATCACTATATTAGACAAGACTAACAAAAATTCTAATCTCATTATTTTCGGTTTGCCTTCCTCTGGATCAATTAACAATAAATCCACATATTGCAGATTAGAGGAGATCTAAAAAGGTAGAACTTGATGGACTAAATGTATTTTTTCAACCTCAATTACTATATAACTATGTAACTATATCTCGCCTCGAATACCGCAACTCGGTCCTTGCTGGCCTCCCCATCATCCTCATACTCCATAATGAACACCTCTGCTAGTCTTATCTACCATACGCAACATTCAGTGTATGCAGCACCTCTCAGTCACTCTTTCCATAGCCTTCAGAATAACATTTAAAATCATAACCCTAAACCACAGTGTTCCCCCTTATTTTCTCTGCTCTCATCTCAACATACTCCACTAACCGCCTTCTGCTAATTACTTCTTCTGTTCTCCTCTCTTATCACCACCTCTCACTCCCGCCTTCAGGACTTTCCTCATGCTGCTCCTATTCTTTGGACCCTCTGCCTTGCTTAACCAGACTATCCTCTAGCTTCAAAACCTTAAAAAATTCAATAACCCATCTGTTTAAAGAAGCATATCTCATTTAGCCTTAATATGCACAAAACATCTAGCATCCTCCTGTAATACACCCATACCCTTTAGATTGAAAGTTTGCAAGTTTTTAATCTTGTGAATGTCCTTTAGGGTAAGCACTATGTACCCTTTTGTTGTGGTGCACTCCATTAGAATCCAATATTACTTCAGCAAAAAACGTTAAAACTTAGCATTTATTTATCATGTTAAAACCTATGTACAAAAATAAAAACGGGAACAAGACATCACATGGTCCTTGTCAATATATCATTTTATAAAGCACCTCACAGTGAATATTACGTTTGATGGATTCAATTAGATCGATATATTGGATGTAACTGGGATGAGGAATATGAAAGTGCTATAGTGCTATGGTGCTCAAAAGAGAGGAAAGGTGCTTGAAAAGTGAAAGGCAGAAATTGATATTCTGCTCAAAAAGTGCTAGTGGCTTAAGGCGACAGTTGTGCAAATTATATATTCAGAGTCCTGACTTGCCAATTCTAAAAGTGCTTAAAATAGCTACTAAAATTAATAAAAATATGTTAAATATTACATCCAATACTTTTATATCGCTATAGAATTAACACCAATTCATAGAGGACCTCCTTGTAGCTAAACTCTCTTGCTGGCTATCCCCTTATAAAACGCCTATTAACCACCTCCTATGTAACCCTCTCAAAATAAGTCTGTGACTGTTCAATGGCACTCGAGGGTATATGGCAAGCACAGGGTGATCGGCATAGGAAAATTGGAGTGAGTGTCTAAAACTAAGGAGCTGCTAGACGAGTACACTGCCTTGGCGTCCTATAATGACGTCATCAGGCTGAGACGCGCAGACATGGACAGCGTGGTGTCAACCCCCCTGCAAGCTTCCTATTTTCATCAGGGGTTACCGATAGGCCGAAAGAAAAATGTATTGCTGAATATAATCAAAGGGCAAAAGATTAGACAGTGGGTTCCATATATTGCAAAGGGAAGACGGAAAAGTAATGAAGATAAAAAGAGTCATGATAAGCATCAATTTAAAGAAATGTTTGGGAGTGTACTTATAGGCCATAAAAAGATATATGGATTATGCACTAAAATAAAAATTATGTCTGTATCAGACAGATGTCATGTGATGTCAAATTGTACTGTGGAAGGTCTTAAATATCCAATAGGTATATCCTTGTTAATCAGACAAATAATAGTATATGTCAAGAATTGTAATGACACTTCTAGACGACATTAGGATAACATAATAGAAAATGTGAATACCTATTCAGAATGGGGGGCCAATAAATTAGTTACCATATAACAAGCAATTACTTATATTAATATATTAATAGAACATTATTGATTAAACCATAGGATAGGTAAATAAGATGTATATAAAGGGTTGGAAAGTGCCAATTATGATAAATAAGCAAGTTAATTTGGAGCTGCAATGATTAAATCATATTCAGATAAACCCACTAGTGACCATAATATCATTTTAAGACCTATAAAAGGGAAGATTTTATTACTTCACTCTATCATTGCAATTTCTATATTTTTATATTTACCAGTCATAGACCATGATTCATCTATTTACCTATCCTAGGGTTTGACCAATAATGTTCTATTAATATAAGCAACTACTTGTTATATGGTAACTAATTTATTGGCACCCCATTCTGAATAGGTATTCACATATTCAATTATGTTAAATGTATCAAGTCCTAGGGAGGTAATTCCCTTATAGTGTTTGCCACTAATTTAAATAGAGGTATAATCTGGGTATATTTACAATTTGGTAAAACAAGTTAATTATAATTTTATTTAATCCAAGATAACAACGGCGAATATAAAAAGGAAGGTTAAAAACACTTTAAAAACAATGGAAAAAGAGAAAAAGCTCCTCTGAGAAATAGTGATATGATTCACTTGTAAACAATATATAGAGATATGTACTTTCTCTTTATTCATAGAAGAGAATTTATAGTAATCCACTGAAAATAACTCTATTTGCACATGTCTAAAGTCTATTGTATTATCCTTGCAATAGGAAATCCCATATAGACTATCTGTCATGCAATTGTTGGAGATAGTATGGTGTAAAAAAGGCACTATTATGAAGTCAATAGGCAGCCAGAATTTATAGGAGACTTATTTATAAAAATATCTCCTATTAGTTAACTATGGGATTGTAATATACCAATCCTAATATATTGGGACATTTACTACCCACATGCTGGTCGGTGTTAGGTATAGACGATACTCTTGTCTTTGTTAATAAAATAGACCCTATTATGGGTTGCTGTGTCCTTGCTTATTTTCTATTTAATTGTAAAGGTATCCAATCGTGGATTGCCAATGCTTGAACGGGCTTCCTATTGTTTCTCGTAGCCTATATATTGCTCCTAAGAACTTAAGTTTCACATAACTAACAGCTTATTTCTAACATGTTGGAACCGTTTCATTTAAATAAAATCCCTGTTACAACTCTTTTTCGTTTTTTTGGTGATTTTGTCTAAATATATTCAAACTTGTCTCTTGAGATTCAAACAATATATACAGCTTTTGAGGTCTCATTGATCAAATTGCAGGAATTCACATTTCCATGGATGGACCGGTGCAGAAAGAAATATGATAAAAGAAAATGAAATAAAAAGAAAGCTGACAGCATTCTATAAAGCGTAAGGTGAAGTGTCTTCTCCCAGTTACTCCCTGCTCAACCAATCTTTATGTTACCATCTACTACCCCCTCTGTACCTTTGGAATAGTGAGGAAGTATCTCTCCGTGTCCTCTCACCACTTCTTCCCGTCTGCTCCACACTCCACTCCCCAGCAGCACATCAGGAAAGGCTTCTTTATTGTTTTCCCTTAACTTAGGCTTAACATATTGCTATCTGTGAATAAAATCCAGGGTTCCCAAACCTCCAGGAAGCTGTGATGGGTATCTGATATGATATGGGTCATCCGCTCATTAGCGCAAATATAATTTATTTTGTTTGTTACTTCGTGGAAATTAATGACCCTGCTCTTCCATCGTCTTGCGATGGTATTCTTGGCTGCTAGATATATCAATTGGGCCAGTTTATTCCCCTCCCTTCCTAGTTTTGAGAAGCGCGTTCCCAGAAGACAGGCAGCTATTGATGGTTGGAGTGGGGTTATGAGAACTCTTGAGATTAGTCTGGTCGTTTCAGAACAAATTTTAAATACCTTAGGGCAGCTCCACCAAGTGTGTATGAAGTCTCCCCTTCCCTGGCACCCCCTAAAGCATCTATCCGGGATTGTTTGGGATATCTTGTTCAGTCGAACTGGCGTTGTGTATGCCCGGTGTCAAATCTTAAGAGAGGTCTCTAGCAAGCTATAGTTAAATGAACCCTTAGATAGGTCCGATAAGGATTCAGCCCATTTATTCCCATCCCAATGTTGTCCTAGGTCCAACTCCCACTTTGGGAAGGCCTCTATGTGCTTGGTGGACAATTGAAGATATTGTATAGTGATCCTAAGATTCCCTTGGACAAGGCCTCACTTTTACACACTACCAACATCCAAGATTCCCTGGGGGGCCCATAGGTCCTATGTATCTCTTCAATCCAGCTTCTAATTTTAATGTAATTGAAAAATTCCTGGTGCGGTACCTCAAAGTTCCTTATCATAGATTCTGAAGTTATCATGTTATCTCCCTCAAACCAAGCCCCTAGTTTATTTAGATAAGGAGAAGTCCAGTATTCCTTGGACTCCGCAGTGATGGTGTTTGATAAGGAAGGTGATGTGAAGATTGATGTGAGAGGTGATACAGGGTGAGTTAGTTTGTATTTCCTCCTAGCCCAATTCCAAACTCTTAGTGTAAACTTAGTTATGGGATTCTTTATTCTAGAGTAAAACACGCTTGTGACTGGAGCCAAAGTATAAGACCCCACGTTAGCGGGGCCATCTGCAACTCCTCAACAAAGATCCAGTTTGGTTGAAGTGGGATGGAGTGAGCTAGGGGGATAGAGGCAAGTTGGGCTGCTCTGAAGTAATTCAGGAAATTAGGACAAGACAGGCCCCCCTTGGATTTATGTACGTACATTGTTTTTCTCGCTATCTTAGAGGGTCTATTTCTCCATATGAAATTAAACAATTGGGTCTGGAAGCGAGCCAATTCTGTGTTTTTTATCTGGATTGGCAGCGTCCTGGCAAGATAGAGCAGCCTCGGCAATATGTTCATTTTAACCGTGGCTACTCTGCCCGTCCATGAGATATGCCGTTTAGTCCAGTTTTCCAGGTCTCTCCGCAGAGCCCTGTAGAGAGGTGGGTAGTTGGCTTTATACATATCGGTTAATGAGTTGGTCAAATTGATCCCTAGATATTTGATGTGTGAGGGGGGCCATAGAAATGTATGAGTTCCCTTCAGGTGATTTAGGGTTTCTAAAGGGATGCCAACACTTAAAGCTTCTGTTTTGTCTTGATTTAGCTTCAGGCCTGATAAGTTGCTATAATCTCTTATCGTGTCCATCAGGGCGTCCACGGAGGAGCTAGGGTTCGAGATGGTGCAGTGAAGGTCGTCAGCAAACAAAGAACACTTTAGATGCAGGTGTCCCACCCGCACCCCCTCTATAGAGGAGTTAGCTCTAATCGCATGAGCCAAAGGCTCAATGGCCAGAGCAAAGAGAAGTGGAGACAGTGGGCAACCCTGTCTCGTACCACTCTCGATTTTAATGCAGCCGTATGGGAACCAGGCAATTTTAGTGTGGCCCTGGGAAGTGTATAATATGTACGCAGCAGGTTTAGGAAGTTTCCTCTAAACCCAAACTTTGCCAGTGCAGCGAATAGGAAGGGCCACTCCAGCGTGTCAAACGCTTTTTCGATGTCCAATGCGAGCAGGCATACAGGGAGACCACTAGACCTAGCCAAGTGAATGACATTTAGAGTCCTCCTAATGTTGTCACTAGTCTGCCTGTTTGGAATAAAGCCTGATTGGTCCTTATGTATTAAGAAGGGTAGGAAGATTGAGAT
This sequence comes from Discoglossus pictus, assembly GCA_027410445.1. Taxonomy (NCBI): domain Eukaryota; kingdom Metazoa; phylum Chordata; class Amphibia; order Anura; family Alytidae; genus Discoglossus; species Discoglossus pictus. The sequence goes on along the minus strand of CM050172.1, from coordinate 48,488,172 downwards.
CCTCTGGGAGAAAATTTTGGCCAGTAGTTTGACGTCGCCATTAAGAAGTGAGATTGGTCTATAATTTTTAGCTTCCTTTGGGTCTCGACCTGCCTTGGGGAAGAGCGTCAAGTCGGCATGATTCAACTCTGGGGGGGTTGTCTCTCCTCTCAGAATTGAATTGAATAGACTGCATAAATGGGGGGTTAGAATTTCTGAGAACTTTTTGTGGTAGATGTTAGTGAACCCCTCAGGCCCGGGGGACTTCCCTAGCTTCAGTTCTTAAATGGTGTCTAGAATTTCCTTAACCGTTACATCTTTTTTTAAGTTTTGTAAGTCTAGAGGTGAAATCTGGGGTAAATCAAGGGAGTTTAGGTAGGAGTGAATAACATTCTCTGAGGCCAAATTCGGAGTGGAGTAAATGTTTTGATAGAAGTCCCTAAAGACCTTCTGAATTTCGTTTTGGCTGTAGGTGAGATTGCCCTTCCTATTTTTGAATTGAGATACCCTGGCTTGAGCATATTTTGCTTTTAAACTCCTTGCTAGTAGCTTGTCAGGTTTATTTGCCTTGGCATAAAACAAGTGTTGAGTCCTCCTTAATGCCTTGTCCGTTTTTATGGTCAGTATATTATCCAACTCTAGCCTGGTTTTGTCTATCTGTTTTCTCAAAGCTATTGAGGGAGAAAGCTGATGTTGCCGCTCTAACTGAGTTAGTTTCCCTGTGAGCTCCTTTTCTTTTAACCTGTTTTGTTTTCTGTGTTGGGAGGCTAGCTTGATGAGCACCCCCCTTATGTAGGCTTTATGGGCCATCCAGACCCATCCCGCCCCTGTACCCCTGCCCACATTGGACTCGAAAAATTCAACCAATTCCCTCTCAGTTTGCTCCTGGAATCTGGGTAGTGATACTAAGTATTCATTCAGTCTCCAGGTATAGGGCATCCGAAATTGAGCTCCCAGGTCCACCTCTAGTATGATCGCTGCGTGATCCGACCAAGTACACAGGACTATATTCGCTTTGTTCGAGCTGTCTAGAAGCGGATTGCTTATGTATATTGTGTCTATACGAGAAGAAGTCCCATGGGTGGGGGAGTAAAAAGTATATTCCATCCCTCTCGGGTGCAAACCTCTCCAGGCGTCAACCAGGTCTAAGGAGTGTAGGAGTTTTAAGATATGCCTGTTTTTTTGGGCGAAGCGATCTTGTTGTGGAGTTTTAGATTTATCTGCCTCTGGATCTAATACCAAATTAAAATCCCCTCCTATAATTAATTTACCCCATTCTCCCCCCTCCAGAACCCTCAAGAATCTGGTCAGGGTCTTATGTGGCGCTGTCGTGGGGGCGTAGAAGGAAGCCAGTGAAACTGGAGTACCCAAAATCGTCCCCTTTAAAATGATATAGTAGCCCTCTCGATCCACTATCTTAGTTGTTAGTTGAAATTGGAGGCTCTTATGGAGCAATATCGCCACTCCTTCTTTTTTGGAGACTTGGGTGGAGTAGAAATAATAAGGGTAATTTTTGTTGAAGTAGGTTGGGGCTTTATTCCTGGCGAAGTGTGTCTCCTGTAGGAAGATCACGATGGGGTTATGGGTCTTATAATATATGAAAGCCTTCCTTCGCTTGAATGGGGAGTTGAAACCCTTCACATTATGAGTGAGTAATGTCAAAGGTGTGGTCATAGGTAAGCTGGAGGTGTACCTATCTGATGCATTAATGTAGCCTTACCTTTCCGGAGGGTCGCTGAGGCGGGAGTGCGGAACGGCTTTCCCCCTGTAGGGACCAAGAGTGGTTGAGTCCGGCCAGGAAGTGATCTAGTTTGATTAACTCTGTGGGGGGTAAAGAGGCATGAGAATGAGTAGTACAAAGGTGTTCCCAGGAGGACTAAGGGAGGAAAGGTAGTAGCAAATAATTCTGATATTGTCTCTGAGCTATTTGAACCCAACTTAGTAGGCTTAAAAGAGATCCGTTCCAATAGTACCAGAGGTTCTCCACTCTCTGAAGCCGGGCAGCTTGGCCCACTGTCCAGCAGATAGGCCGCTGCCACTGCTTCAGCTATGTAAAGTGTACCCTTAAACAGCCAGAGAGAAAGGGATGCCAAGTATATGAAAGCACTCGGTGACAGGTTTCAGCTAGACAGCAGGGGGTAGTACAAGGGCAAGTGAGCCCACGCTGATAAGTGGCAGGGAGGAGAGCAGCAATGTAGAAAGCATAGAGGAAGAAGAGTACAGCTGTTGCCAAGAGGTCTTGCAGTTTTAGGACTACCCTCCCTGTCTTAAGCATTCTACACTCTTAAAACACTAACTGCCTCTGTTCCAGATCCTGCCGGCAAGGACAAGTGAGAGAACTCTAGAGAAAGCGTTAAGGAAACAGTTTAAAGCCAGAACCATAGATTGCTTATTTAAACATTAATAACAGAATTTTTCATATACACTAAAAGCAGTATAAACGTTTAGACCTGGTCTAGTGGAGGAAGGTCCCGCCAGACTTACTATATTTCCTTCAATTTGCACTAAAACTTATAACTTTACCAGTCTGCTAAAACCTGCTAACAAGGGAGGGAAAGCAAAACACGTGTTAGTAACAGTTCAAAAGTCCTTGATTGACGTGGCCCCGCTTGGGGTCCAAGCTCCTTTGAGGGCCTATATAAAAAAGAAAGAAAAATAAAAAGTCATGAGAAAAGGCTGGTTTTTTTCCAGGCAGCTTCTATGTTGGTCTCCACCAGGGAATATTAGTATGGAGTTTTTAGGCAGCCCTTGTAGATCCTGTGGATGCCGACATTAGTCTTTGGTAGCCTGTTACCCTTTCAAGTGTTCTAACCTATTTGACAGTCTCTGAGGGTGGCATTAACTGTGCTATTGCTATCGCCCATGAGTGATTCTTGGGTTTTGGTCTGTAGGCCTCTTTTGCCTGGTCGTTTCAGACCACTGTCTTTTTGGGAGAGATAAAGCTGCAGGTGCGGATGTTGTCGGAGTCGGGTCCCCCCCAGTAAGATCCAGTCTCTTTAGAAGTTCTTGACATTCTTCAAGTGAGCGTGTTGTATATTGGGTGCTTCCCACTGAGAAAATAAGGGCAAATGGGAATTCCCAACGGTACCTGATGCCGTGGTGGAGGAGGACTTCCAGGGCAGGCCGCATCAGCCTCCGTTTTTGTAATGTGGAAGGGGGAGAGATCTGCAATTTTTTGCTGGTAGTTGCAAGGATAAGGTCCCTGGATTTTTGGCGAAGAATCCTGACGATGATGTCTTTAGGTAGGTCCAGGTTACGGCTTCCCCCAAGGGCTCTATGCGCACGTTCAACTTCCCATTCATGGTCCGGGTGTCCTGAGAGGATCTCATCGATCGTGGCCTTTAGGTAGCGAGGGAGATCGACTATTGCCGTAGGAACGCCTCTGATCCTCAGGTTGAGTCGTCTGGATCTATTCTCCAAGTCCTCCAGTTTATCCTCTATGCCAGAGATACGGGAGGTGTTGTCAGCGATATTTGCCCTGTCTCTCTCCTGGGCCTCCACCACCTGGTCAACAGTCTCCTCGAGTTGATGAGTCCTTTGGCCAATCTCTTGTATGTCTTTCTGCAAAGATATGACCGCCCTATTGATGTGGGAGGCCAGGAGGGCCTCGATTCTTGCCATTGAGTTGCTGTTGATGGAAACTTCAGGCTGTGGGGCCACCTCTTGGGAATCCAAGTCTGAGGTGTCAGATTGTTCCGAGACATGGTCCTTCATCAGTGCCGCCTGTGTTTCTGAAGCCTTGAAATGCTCATCAATTTTTTTTGATGTTAGTGATTTTTTGTTTTTCCCCATTTTTATGGAGCTGCTTCTTCCCGGGGTAGCTGTTGAGTGTCCAGACATCAGGTGGATTCCACTGGGGGGTCACTCCGTATTAGCTTTTTCCTCTCTAGTGATTAGGTCTGTTGTGATCTTATTAGTCTGCTCATATCTAGATTCTGTAGTGGTGTCTTGGCATCTCTCAGTCCCTGCCGGCGAGAGCTGTGCATAGTCACTTCAGCTACATCTCCTTAAGCTGGTGTGCTCTGCACTTTTGTGCCCCCAGCAGATCTGGGTTGTGTAATTATCAAAGTCCTGCCAAGTGACACTCGTAGTGTTTTGGATGAAGGCAGAGTTGTCTTTTCTGTGTACTCCCAGGGCTGTAAGGAGGAGATATACAGCTATACTGTGTTAAAGAGATTGCTTCTTCTCCTTATTTCTTGGATCTTAGGTGTAACCCATCCTTTGTGATAGGGTACAGCTTTACAAAGTATAAGTGATGTCCTGGCTATATGTGCAGTTATATCTCTTCTTAAAGTTCAGGATTATTGAGCTGAGTATAGCTGGGCATTGGCATGTCTGGGCAATGGGATACAATACTGGGCCTTGGGGGGGGGGGGGTTCTGGGCCTTGCTGATTGTGTCTGCGGGCTTAGGGGGCTTTTGTATTTGGCCTGGGCCCTCCTTGCTGCGCCATAAAATGGCCGCCGCTCTTTCACTGGCCCTTCCTCTTCTGCCCCGCCGCCCTCTTGCTGTCCCCTGAGGCCCTCTTTTCTTGCCCTGGCCAGGGGTCCTAGCCCCTGTGTTCTCCTCTCCTTGTCACCTGGGGTCTAGTGGTGATACAGAGCCCCGTTGCGCCTCTGCCTGCCGGCTTACCGCGCGGCCAAGATGGCGGCCGCCTCTTTCCCTCCTCGTTCCCGCCGGTCTCCTCTCTTCCTCTACCCCCGTGGACTCACCGCCGGGCCTCCGCTCCTATCCCGCCCGTCTCCAGCCGGTTCCGCTGGTTCTGCGGAGAGTCAGGGGTGCTGTGTGGTTCTCCCGGGCCTCTTGCCTGGCCCCTCCGCCTCTCCACTCCCGATATTCTTCCGCCGGCCTGACGCACCCCGCGGGGATCTGGGCTGCTCCCTCCTGGAGTTCCCTGGTGTTGTTGGGACTCCCTCCGGGTTCTGTTCCGCTGGCTCATGGGCTTGTAGGGCATTTATAAGCCCTTTCCTGGGAAACCGCTGCAGAGCTCTCCCTAACTGCGTCCACTCGCTCCGGACGCTGGCTCCGCCCCCTACATATTGGATATTTATGACCTTCCACAGTACAATTTGACATCACATGACATCTGTCTAATACAGACATCATTTTTATTTTAGTGCATAATCCATATATCCTTTTATGGTCTATAAGTACACTCCCAAACATTTCTCTTCAGGACTCTTTTTATCTTCATAACTTATCTGTCTTCTCCTTAGTTTTAGACTCTCGCTCCAATTTCCCTATGCCGATCACCCTGTGCTTGCCATATACCCTCGAGTGCCATTGAACAGTCACAGACTTATTTTGAGCGGGTTACATAGGAGGTGGTTAATAGGCGTTTTATAAGGGGATAATCAGCAAGAAAGTTTAGCTACAAGGTACAAGGAGGTCCTCTATGAATTGGTGTTAATTCTATCTCGATATAAAAGTATTGGATGTAACATTTAACACATTTTTATTAATTTGAGTACTTATATTAAGCACTTTTATAATTGGCAAATCAGGACTCTGAATATATCATTTGCACAACTGTCACCTTAAGCCACTATCACTTTTTGAGCAAATATCAATTTCTGCCTTTCACTTTTCAAGCACCTTGCCTCTCTTTTGAGCACCATTGCATTATAGCACTTTCATATTCCTCATCCCAGTTACATCCAATATATCGATCTAATTGAATCAAGCAAATGTAATATTTACCAAGAGGTGCTATATAAAATTCTATATTGACATGGACCACGTGATGTCTTGTTCCAGTTTTTATTTTTGTACATAGGTTTTAACATGATACATAAATGCTAAGTTTTGCTGAAGTAATATTGGATTCTAATGGAGTGCATCACAACAAAAGGATCCCTTTTTCTATCCTTTATCTACTCACACATTTCATAGTTTGATCCTTGGTAGCACCCATAGATACTATTCCCCTTGGTTTACAGGCCTAGAGCCACCATTCAATATTTTTTCTGTTTATAAGCACTATGTACATTTGATTTAAAGCTCAAAGTGTCTTTCATACGTTTGCAGTGTGCTAAAATTGTTTTTGCCTCCTAATTAACCCCTGTATAGAATTACAGAATATGAGCCCTATGCTAATCGTACAGTGTAAACTGAAGTATAGCTATACATCTGCTGCGGGAGCTTTTTCTTCTCAAGTTACAACAGTATTCTAGACTTTAGCTCCCCCACATTAGGGCACTCAGCACACAGACATAAATCCTGCCTTAGAGGCAACAGATTTCTGTGCAGGGAATAGCCAAACCAAGCTTTAGTATGAGACAGGGCTGTAGGGGCCAATAGAAAATGGGAACGTCATAAATCTTATAATGAGTGGGAAGTGCCATAAAAACTGCAATAACTGTAGCTTCAAGGAAACAGATATATATATAGAAAGTAATTTATAGCTTCAATCAGTAAAAATTTGTTTATTTTGTGTCAAAATATGATTTACGGCAGTGCCTTAATTTGCGATTATCCATAAAATCTTATTAGCATAGGGTTTGGGTGTTAAAGTCTAACAGAGTAACTTGTCATTTATTTTTAGTGCAAAACTCAGTGGAGATATATGCCTTGCTTTTCGGCTGTGTCGTGAAGTTCAGGGCAGTGACCCGTAGGAGTTCTCTCGCAAAGTTTTATGGATGGGTGATTAACATAGATAGGTAGGATTTACTCTGCAGTTAGGGCACTCGTAAGTGCTTTTTCATTATTAGATAGCATAGGGCCCTATATTGGCTCTTTACAAATAAAGGATAATAATAATGAAATAATATCTTACTATTGTGTTAGAAAAGAGCTTGATATCTGGTTTTATTCAATGGAGACTTAAAAAAAAGAGCTTGCAGTCAGTTTTGGCTTTTGCTTTATGCAACTGGTTATTTGATTAAATGATTCATTGTCTTAGTAGCCTATATTGTTTTTTATGCATCAGAAGTAGGTTCTGCTACATATCTTATTAGAATTGTGTACCCCTCACCCCTTAACTCTGTCTATTTCCTTTTTCCAGCCGCACACCAGTATATATGTGTGATATGTATGTGATGAAACTGCAGGCGTAGAAACTTATCTTGCATTGTGGTGAAGTACCGTATATTGGTTCATGCTTTGCTCTACCTTTGAGATAATTTTTAAGACCATGGTGCCTGTTCATATTTCTATATATACTTGATTAATACAAGGCTAAATTAGTTTTTAGCTGTGTGAATGAAGGACCTGGAGGCCACCTCAGCCTGCTGTGGTTGGAAGTAGGGCCCCTTGACCTGGCAGGAACGGTATGGAAGGAAGTGGCTAGCTGGTGGAGTGGAGCCATTTATGTGGGTCACAGTTTCTTCCCAGGGGCTTGGTACCCTCCAGGATGCTGTTTCACCCAGTGGTGGGAATAGGATGGTGAGTGCTAGGGGCTCTGAGGAGGAAGATGCTGTCTCCCAGCGCAGCTCTCGTTCCTGTACAGCGTGGACCCCAGGGGCTGCCAGCGTGCACCCAGTGGAGGGCCTGCATTTAAGGCTGAGACCCTGGGAGCAGGCGGTGTGGGTTCCTGCCTCAGAGCTGTGAGTAAAAATCCTATTGTTAGGTAGGATGATGTAGGTCCGGGTTCCCAGCTACAACATGGCGGGGCCTGCGCCTCTTGGCTGAGGGGCTGGGGGTTGTGGGCGGTTTCTGTTCGGCTCTTTGGTCTCAGGCTTTTGGGAAGTCAGTGTATAGTCCCACCTGGCTTGATGACTGGCGGTAGCGCCGCAAGTCTGGCTAGAGTGGCAGCTGCCGGGTGCCGGCTAGAGTGGTGTCAGGGTTTTCCATTGTAAAAAAAGGAATAGATGGCTCGAGTCACCCGGGATAAAAAGTGGATTTGTTAATTTAGAAAGTCATTAAAGGGACAGTAGCATCCTATGCTGGTACTCGGGTCTCTAGGGCTTCTGGAACAACCTGCAAGATATGTAGGCAAGATATGTCTAGACTGGTTTGAACAAGGAAGCAGGTGCCCAGCCAATAAAATGCACCTCCTCTCAGGTCCAGATGTATACATTATAAATCCATATGTTTATGCAAAAACAATGCATTGGTTTGGGGTAGGGACTCCTGGGGTCTCCTGCTCGTTCGGTTCCCTGTGCATCCTTTATGTTGAGCTGGGGGCATGTTCGGTGCAAGGGGGTTTATGTGGCCCCTGGCCTTTCATGTGAACCACTTCCCTTGCATTCGCTGGCCCAGGGCTGGTGATGGAGTTGTGTGTGTATACTTTTATATATATATATATATATATATATATATAAATATATATATATATATATATATATATATATATATATAAGGCCTGGTGGGCAGCAGCGTGCACATCACTATTGTTCTATTCACCCCAATGGAGAAGGAATTGGCAACCCACTCCATGAGGTCACAGGGAGTCGAACACGAGTGAGTGATGCTATTTACATTATTGGTGCCTTTTACGCTGGGACTCACAGTGATGTTGCCGGGCCCCTTGCTGCTCTCCTATGCTGCAGTTAACCCCAGGCGGTCTTGTGAGCGTAGGGAAGGTAATAGCACATTTCTCATTAAATATGATATTCAAGCTAGGGTATCGGCGAGTCTGATTAGGTGGTGCTATTGATGTTACACCTAACATCAATTTCCCCTTTTATGGTTCAATAGTGTGGGCATATCTGCGTTTACGGGTTATGGATAGGATGTTCCCCTTGAGATGGCAGTTGGTTTTGTTTCCAATTGCAGGTTTCGGGGTTGTATACCACAACCGTACAAGGTGTTGAGCTTCTCGTAGCTTGCTTTAAGCAGGGTCGGGCTCCACGCTTTCGGAGCTGCCTTACACATGGACCATAGGCCTATACCAGGGTCAGGTATCAGGGGTGGTCCTAAGGTGCGTGGCCATGTGGGGCGGAGAGGCCTTACGAGTCATAGGGCAATTCCTCTCAATAGTGTTCTCAGTAATTTGGGGTTGCCCATGTTCATTTTAGTATCATGACTTACTAATCAGGTTCTATTGCTTAACGCCGGGGTATTGGTGCTGTCATAAAAATGACTCTGTGATGTGGGTCTAGTCACAGGGCTGTGGGATTGAACCACGCACCTGCCTTCCTGGTCGAATATACTCAACTTTGGTGTCTGTACCAATTTTGGGGCGGACTGTCGCAGCTTGTTATCGGTTTCCGGGCTAAGTTCCCCTTCAAGGCCGTCATCAGGTGTTAGTTATAGGGGACATAATGTCCTCAGTCACGCAGGGTCATTTTGGTATATTGCCCGGGTTAGGGTTCAATGATCAATTGAACATTCGGTGTATGCTTCGTGACATTCGGTCAAGTAGTTGTGGTTTATACCGGAGGGTCCACTTTGTCCCCACTACTAGGGTCGATTTGAGTGGTATCCCCTCCTGGGGTTGTTATTATCCGGGATGTCGTATAATTCGCCAGGGTTTTCCCACTGTGGGGAGGCATTTGTCGTCCTATTAGGGTGATGCGCTGCTCAGTGGCAGAGGGCTATGGGAGCAGTTTTGCATTGTTTTAATAATTTGGCGGCAATTTACCCTCAGTTAAGTATCATTCCACTCGTGTCTTCGTTGTTTGGCTCTCCACCTGGCTCTGGACTGGTAGGAGAGCATATGGTGTTTAGGAAACGTAGGCACTGAGCTGGGGTTTGCCGCCTTCTCCTGCCAGGGTAGTATTGCGTGGTATATCGTGGTATATCGGGGCTGGGTTACACTTTTGAGTGAGACTGGACCGATGCACTACAGGATATTTCTCCCTGGTCAGGACACAAGTGAGCCAAAAGTGGAGGCTCACAGGGTGGAGTAATTAGGATGGGATGGCGGGCTGGTATCCCCTCTGCCTCGTTCCTAGGGGCACCTCAAACTGCTGGACAGGGTGCGTTTCTTGGACACTGGACTCACGTTTGCGCGCAAGTGGTGGAATATCGAGATTGGGGTTCCTTCGTAACACAGGACCCAGAGTGAATGACCCCGAAGGTGTAGCGTGAGGTAGCAGACGCGGCCGCCCCGAAACGGGCCAGGCTCATACTACCTTACGTGGTGGGGTATGGAACAGAAAGCGGAAAAGGGGATTAGGAGGTACGGCAAATCAATGGCACGCAATTGGTAGCCTTTTCCCAAGAGCCGACAGATACCGTGGTTCAGGAGAGAGCTTTGGGCTCAGTGCAAGCCTTGGGGTCTATGCAGCCATCTCTCCTTCCTGTGGGCGTGCTGGTAGCGAGAGGTTGGTTGGTATACAGACAAGGCATGGTGGCCTCAGGTGCCTGGTTTTTGAGATCCAAAGGGTGATCGTGTGAAAATATGCCCGGTCTTTGATCCCAAGGGTTATCATGTGACCGTGTGGCGGTATACAACGGTGATGGAAAGAGGTTTGTGACAAGTGTGAAGTGTTGAGGTGCTGTTCAGCCAAATCTTCCAGCTGGGAGCGAGAGGGTGGCTGGTAAACAGACAAGGTATGTCGACCTCGGAGGAGTGGTCCTGGGATACAAGGTTACCAGGCGACCATATACACAGCGGCCAAGATTCACCAGGTGGAGGAAGGGAGATAGTTTCCAGTGCAACAAGCACACTGATGCTCCTCCTTTGTGGTGTGAGGACTTTCTTGGTCTGGAAGGCGTATTTGGTGTATCACTGGTACGGAGGATGTTTGTGACATGTGGGAAGCCTTGCGGTTCTGTTCCCGCCGGTCAGTGGGTGGCAAGAAATTGGTTGGAAAACAGACAAGGTATGTCAACCTCAGGTGACATTGGGCGGTCCAAGGTGATCATGTGACCATTTGGCTGGGACGGTCCAAGGTGGAGCAGGTGGGTTAAGGGGGTAGTTACAGTGTACCCCTTCGTGGATTATGGCTCTCTTGGTCCAAATTGCGCAGTTGGTCTTGCACCTTTCCTTACTTGAAAGAGGATTGGTTCTCCATGATCATAATTCTACGGCAGGCAGCGTTTGAGCGTATTCCGCATGGGAACATGGTACCCACTCGCTTTGAGCTAAAAGCAGTCACCATAACAGCCCTACGGGCTTTCGGAGAATGCGGTTTGGAGAATTGGAAGGTTGTATGCTGAGCGTACATTGGTAAAACTGAACAGGTAGGTGCTTTGCCTCAGTTGCCAATCACGGCCCACAGCTGGGGGGCGTGGCCCCGGTTCGGTTGGAAGGACAATCAGTGTTCCTGGAATGGGTAACGACATCAGTCGGAGGTGCGGGTAGCGACTGGCACTTCCTGCTTCCTACCTTGGTATTGACCCAAGTGGTAGTAATGATCTTGATAGCATACATGTCAAGCAACGGGTTTATCAGAGGCTAAAAGGATCAGGCATGGTCGTATGTGCCACATATGTCAAGTTACATGATTGTGCTGAGTAGGAAAGCAGTCAGATTCAAGTTCAGCCCTGGTTGGGGCTCAAATTCAAGAGCAGATTGGAGCTTGGAGTGCTGGTGTTTTAGGGGTGTGTGCGGCTGGATAGGGTGTTTGTTGGGGGGGGGGGGGGGCGAAACTGCAAAAGGTAATCTGCTGTCTTATCCGTGGCGCGTCTCGGGGGTGTCGCGTGGGACAGGGATAAAATGGGTAAGATCCTACCCTACGGTGGTACGCATGTTACAACATGGTAGGCCTTGTATGAGGCTTCAGGCGTAGGGCCTACTGTCTCTGGTCAGGCTCCTCCCCTCACGTGGTTATGTTTATTTATTAACGGTTATGGTAATTATGTCTATTTGTGTTTTCCAATAAACGCTGTGTCCAGTCTTCCTCCCAAGAAGTAGTCTGTGTCTAATCATTATATGTAGCCCATGAAGTAGTCTGGGTCAGCTAGGTAATTGTGTTTAAACCATATCCATATATACCAACTGGTCCTTGCTTAGGTCATGAAGAGCCTGGAGGCCACCCCAGCCTGCTGAGGTTGGAAGGAGGGCCCCTTGACCTGGCAGGACTGGTATGGAAGGAGGTGGCTAGCTGGGGGAGGCGGAGCCATTTATAGGCTGGTTTGGCACCAAATGTATCAGTAGTCCCCAAGCTAGCCATGAAGGAAGATACCAACCCACCCATCCCTAAAAGTATTGTTGTTTAAAGTTGATATGTTTTTAAGTCAAAAAAAAAAAGGAAAGGAATAAATAAAATGAATGATGTACATTGTCAAGTTTAATGATTGACTTGTTTTGTTGATCACTTGTAATTGTTATATTGTTTAAGTGTACATTATATGTTAACAAATTATGTTTATGTTGTTGTCACAGCGGCAAGTCGTGGGGGGAGTTGCCGGGGACAGTAGTAAAATGGGTAAGATTCTACCCTACAGTGGTACGGATGTTACAACACGGTAGGCCCTGGATGAGGCTTCAGGCCGTAGGGCCTACTGTCTCTGGTCAGACTCCTCCCCTCACGTGGTAATGTTTATTTATTAATGGTTATTGTTATTATGTCTATCTGCGTTTTTCAATAAATGCTGTGGCCAGTCTTCCTCCCAAGAAGTAGTCTGTGTCTAATCATTATATTTAGCCCCATCAAGTAGTCTGGGTCTAATCATTATATGCTAGAGGTAATTGTGTATAAACCATATCCGTACATACCAACTGGTCCTTGCTTAGATCAAGAGTTTTTAAGTATAATGATACATTCTTGGTTTGGTATTGCATTCTGCATTAGTCTATATGTTTAGGATATTATTCCACTTTATTTTAGGGCATTCAGCCAGCTTGTGGGGCACACCATAACCCTTCAGATAGGAGGTCTCTGAAATGGGACACAGGGTTGTTGTTGCATAGACTTCTTTTTCAAGGTGCTATTGTATACTCTTATTGAATTATTTTATGCTTTATCCAACCAGTATGTATTGAGCACCCTTATTGGAGTATGGTAGTATATTATTTTTAAAAGTTTACAATAAATGTCCTGTTTTTAAGTTGTGGTTATTCCTGTAATTATGCAGCCAAAGTGTTGAAACACATTGTGCAGCCGTCTTGAACACATTGGTGTCTTTACAAGTGATCTAGTTTGACTTTGCCTAGCACACGTGCTTGAGAAAATCCTCTTTGTTTTTAACACGATTGTTCGGCTCTGTAGAACGTTACCACTTCATAAATAACTTAATAACAATAAAATATCTTAATAACCCACTTCTGCTGTGCACCTTTCCCTGCATGGATGCCTCTTTGACAGGTCTAATGAGAACTGCATGTCTTTTATCATGATTCTTTTATTTTTATATACCAGTAGCTATGGAGACAGCACTACCAGAGATGTCTTGTCCCCCCGTGCCGGTGCAGATCACGGTTCTGAGAGCACATGATCTGGTAACACTTTTAATAAATAGCAGTTTACTTGCTAAATATCTGTAGGCTGCTTGACATGTGTAAGCAGAATATGGAGAGGGGGCGGGGGGTGACAAACAAACATTATGTGCTTGTTTAACCCATTCATTGTAAGAATATCCTGCAAATGAGGCATTCAACTGTGTCTGCTATATCAGACTGGTATTGTTACATTCAGGGCCAGCTTTACCCAGTGGGAGAAATGGGCACCTATATTCGACAGAAATTGCGCCTCAGGTTAAAACTGAGCTCCCTGTCCTGTAGAAATAAATATGTGACTTTGCAAAGAAGGCACAAAAAATAATGTTGTATTATAAATAATATATTATTTATTTTTACTTCTGTTTCCTTATGTTACCAATAAATAGTGCAACAGAATACTGCTATCTTATGTTTATAAATCTGTAGCTTGATTGACTGTTGACAGTACTGGAACACAATCTTTGCTGCTAATGGTGGTTCTGCTAACCCAAAACAAGAAGCAATAACTGGCAGACTAGGCAATTTTCATAACTTTTACATAAATATTTAGTTTTCTCAAGGTGTGCTCTTTATTGTTAAATTAACTTAAATGTAAATGGAACATGCTCTTTAAAGCAAGAGTGCTTTGTAATGTCTAACATTTTTTTGTTCCAGAAAATAATATTTTCCATTACCTATTTGGGATCAGAGTTTAACAACACACTTCTTGGGAACTCCCCAAAAGCTTGAATCTTTCACACAGCATCCAACATAGTATACAATTACTACCAGCTTTGATGTTGGTACTTATAGTGACCAAAGTTTTGATTTTACCCATTTTAGTTTTGTCAATAAATATTTACAAGGAATGGGGAAATATAAATATTAAAAAATAACAATTAATCCTACTCCATAACATATTTTATTTTATTACTGAATAGTAAAAATAAAGGGCAAATATTACTTTATTATATAGACTATTTAACACTTGAATGCATGACCTTCATCTCGCTATTTACATGCATTATTTGGGACCACTATGTCATGCCATTTCACTGGTAAAAACACAGTTTAGTATTATGCCTATATTTTAATAATGAAGAAAAATACCAAAATATGTCATAAAGTAGAATATGAATTCAAATTATATTTATTCTGATGTCAGTGGCTCTCTAAATTGTATTGTCTGTTTTATACTTCTTGTGTGGACTTGAAATACTGTTTCCTAACATATATATCAGTTACAGTAATTTGTCATTTATTTAATATGCATTTATAGCATAGAAAACATTAATGCTGTTTTTCCATAAATTTTCGCTCACCATATTTATTCATATTTTTCATTTGTTAGCTAAAATTATTGTAGCAGTGTTTGTGAAATAGTCATAGTGTTATTGCAACTAAGAAGATTTTACTAGCCTTTTTTACTAGCCTTTGTGTTTTGTGTTATAAGGGCCTCATTACAGTTGGATCTGTAGGCAATTACCTGTGAACTTGGTATGTAATTTGCCAACCTCTCGATCCAAGTCAACCCAGTCGGATCTACAGGTGCTTCAAACAAGTTACTTACTGTGCATAAGCCTTCCCCAATCCTACGTATCTTGATGACTATTCATAGAAGCAGAAAAATATCTATAAAAATTATTCAAGCGTCAGATCTGATGCTATAATCACTATAACACCTCAATTGCTTTGGATATAAGACTAAATTAAATAGGGGAACCTTGGGGATTCTCCTCTCCCACGCTCTGCATGGAACCCAGGGGATTCCCTCAACACTAATCCCAATCCTAACTTAAATATATAACCTTGGGGAGCAATTGAGACCCTGTGGCACCTAAATATTAACCCTGTGCCATGGAGTTTCTTAAAGGGCCTCATTGGACCTAAAACAAAATATGAACCACTGGGGGCAGTTGTGGATGTAAATTAACCCTTATACTACAGGGGTCCAGTATGGACCCTGTGGCATCTAAAAACTTAGCCATGGAGGTCCTACAAGGATCTCTGTGGACAGGGTTAATTATTTGCAACAGTGGTCCTTCAAGGATTATTAGGAGCCATGTGGCTCAAGTGAGGGTTAATTTAAGATACTGTGGAGGTCCTGTAAGGCCCTCCATGTCATAGGAATTAATAGAAGCTGCCACGGGCCCACATGTTAGGACTTAATATTTAGTTGTCCCAGGGTTATATGTATAAGTGAGGATAGGGGTAAGTGGCACAAAGAATCCCTGAGGTTCCTTCCTCCCACACGCTGAGGGAATTCCCAGGGATTCTCTGGGTGATATATTTTTTAAACCCTTCCCTTACAAAGTAGGTTTTAGATCTGCCCTGGTACCTGTAGCCTAGTTTAGAGGAAGTTTTTTTTTTCACTATCAGCAACTGGATTTGAAAGAAAGAAGAGGATGAGAAGAGTTGGTTCTTGAATAAACAGTAGTTGATTTGGATTGTCTGTAAAAGGGTGAGTTGGATCCCCATGGCAATGTAAATGAACCCCTGTGCCATGGGGATCCTTGCAATACCTCTGTGTCATAGGGGTTAATAGTAGGTACCATGGAGGAACACAATGTAAGTGCCATGGAGGTCCCTTCAGGTTATTATTTGACATGGGGTTCATTCAGGACCCCTGTGGCATAGGAGTATATTTACATTGCCACAGGGGTCCGTTAGGAGCCTGACTGGTAGGGTAAATGTTTAGGTGTCACGGGGCCTAAATAGACCCCATAGCTATATGTGTTAATAGGGATCGGGGTAAGCAGGGTGATGTATTTTTATTTTAAACCTTTTTCTGCCCTCTCCTGGAGGAGAAGACATTGGTTCTTGGACAAACAGTAGTTCATCTGTAAACAGGTTAGGTGGATCACTCTCATACAGCATTTCTTTATTTTACACAGTTACATAGTTACATAGTAATTAAGGTTGAAAAAAGACTTCCAGTCCATCAAGTTCAACCTTTTAAGATCTCCTCTTATCTGCAATATGCAGATTAAATTAATTAATTAGTTGTTAATTAATTATTATTCAATTATTTTAATTTTTTTAATTTTTTTAAATTATGAATTAATCCAGACGAAGGCAAACAGAAAAAAAAAACAAGTGAAACTTAGCCAATCGTCTCAAAGGGAAAAAAAATAATTCCTTCCTGACCCCAGATACTGGTGATTGGATTTCTCCCTGGATCAATACTGTCTCTCTAATTATCCATGATAACCCTGAATTCCCTTTTTAATTAGAAATAAATCCAGTCCCCTTTTAAAGTTATCTATTGAATCCACTGTCACCAACTTCTCTGGTAGAGAATTCCACTGATTAACCACCCTTACTGTGAAGAACCCTTTTCTTTCTTTAAGGTGAAATCTTTTTACTTCTAACCTCAAGAGATGTCCTCTTGTCAGTTGAAACCTCTTGGCACAAAAAGCTCCCTTGACAAATCTTTATACTGACCCTGGATGTATTTATATAAGGTAATCATATCTCCTCTTAGACACCTTTTTTACTAGAGAAAATAAGTTTAATTTTGTTAGTTGTTCTTCATAACTTAGCCCCTCCATTCCCCTTATTAGTTTGGTTTCCCTTCTCTGTACCTTTTCCAGCTCTAAAATGTCCTTTTTATGAAGTGGTGCCCAAAATTGTACTCCATATTCCAAATTATATTTGCTTCCCTTGCTTCTATACCCTTCTTAATACATGCTAATATTTTATTTGCCTTTGCAGCTGCTGCTTCGCTTTGAGCACTGTTACCTAGGTGGTTGTCCACAAGCACCCCCAAATCCCTTTCGCTATCTGATACACCTAGATTTGCTCCATTAAGATTATAAATTGCATGGCTATTTTTCCTTCCCAGATGCATAACTTTACATTTATTCGGATTAAATCTCATCTGCCATGTAGATGCCTCAATTCCTCAATTTTATGTAAATCCCTTTGGATGGAAAGCACATCACTATCTGATTTAATTACCTTGCACAACTTCGTGTCATTAGTGAAAATGGAAACACCACACTCCAATCCTACCTCTAAGTCATTAATAAATATGTTAAAAAGGAGAGGACCTAATACTGAACCCTGAGGAACCCCACTTACCACATTAGTCAAATCGGAGTATGTTCCATAACCCAAAACACTTTGCTTCCTGTCTTTTAGCCAGCTCTCAATCCATGAGCATATATTTACTGCAACTCCTGTATCTCTTAGTTTGCACAATAGTCTCCCATGTGTCACTGTATCAAAAGCCTTTGCAAAATCCAAAAAGACTACATCCACTGAGTTGCCTTGATCCAGGTTCCTACTAACCTCCTCATAGAAACTAATTAGATTTGATTGACATGACCTCTCCCTCATAAATCCATGTTGACTCCTACTTATAATCCTGTTCAAATAGACATATTCTTGTATATTATCCCTTATTGACCCTTCTAAAAGCTTCCCCACTACAGGTGAGGCTCACTGGTCTATAATTCCCTGGATTTGCTCTTGCTCCCTTTTTAAATCTAGGTATCACATCAGCTTTTCTCCAGTCATCTGGTAGAGACCCTGTGTTGAGTGAATCTTGAAAAATTAAGTATAATGGTTTGGCTATTACAGAACCCAGTTCCAACAGTACCTGTGGATGTATTCCATCAGGACCTGGGGCTTTATTAACATTTATTTTTTCTAACCTCTTTTGGAATACTTCCTGTTTTAAACAATTATTTGGCAAGGGTAGTGTAGCCCCATTTTGTTGCAGTATCCCAACCACTGGTACCTCCCTTGTGTACACCGGAGAAAATAACCTATTTAGCTCATCTGCCTTTTCCTGGTCACAAATTTTCAGATAGCCTGTTTCACATTCTAATGTTCCTATAGCTTCCTTCCTTGCCTTCTTCCCATTAATAAACTTAAAAAATATTTTAGGGTTAGTCTTACTCTCTTTTGCAATCATTTTTTTCATTTTCTATTTTAGCCAGTCTAATAGCGCATTTGCAAGCCTTGTAGATTTCCTTGTACTCCCGTAAAGCAGTCTGTGTCCCCTCCCACACGCTGAGGGAATTCCCAGGGATTCTCTGGGTGATATATTTTTTAAACCCTTCCCTTACAAAGTAGGTTTTAGATCTGCCCTGGTACCTGTAGCCTAGTTTAGAGGAAGTTTTTTTTTTCACTATCAGCAACTGGATTTGAAAGAAAGAAGAGGATGAGAAGAGTTGGTTCTTGAATAAACAGTAGTTGATTTGGATTGTCTGTAAAAGGGTGAGTTGGATCCCCATGGCAATGTAAATGAACCCCTGTGCCATGGGGATCCTTGCAATACCTCTGTGTCATAGGGGTTAATAGTAGGTACCATGGAGGTCCTGTAAGGACCTTAATGACATATATCATTATGATAGGTGTCATGAAAGTCCTTGCAGGACATCATTGAGGTTCTTGCAGGACATCATTGAGGTCCTGTGAGGACCTCTATTACATATATATTAGACATAGATAGCAAGGAAGTCCTCGAAAGTAAGTAGTAAGTAGTAGATAGTAAGGAGCTGTCTGTAAGGACCTCCATGGCATAGGAACACAATGTAAGTGCCATGGAGGTCCCTTCAGGTTATTATTTGACATGGGGTTCATTCAGGACCCCTGTGGCATAGGAGTATATTTACATTGCCACAGGGGTCCGTTAGGAGCCTGACTGGTAGGGTAAATGTTTAGGTGTCACGGGGCCTAAATAGACCCCATAGCTATATGTGTTAATAGGGATCGGGGTAAGCAGGGTGATGTATTTTTATTTTAAACCTTTTTCTGCCCTCTCCTGGAGGAGAAGACATTGGTTCTTGGACAAACAGTAGTTCATCTGTAAACAGGTTAGGTGGATCACTCTCATACAGCATTTCTTTATTTTACACAGTTACATAGTTACATAGTAATTAAGGTTGAAAAAAGACTTCCAGTCCATCAAGTTCAACCTTTTAAGATCTCCTCTTATCTGCAATATGCAGATTAAATTAATTAATTAGTTGTTAATTAATTATTATTCAATTATTTTAATTTTTTTAATTTTTTTAAATTATGAATTAATCCAGACGAAGGCAAACAGAAAAAAAAAACAAGTGAAACTTAGTCAATCGTCTCAAAGGGAAAAAAAATAATTCCTTCCTGACCCCAGATACTGGCGATTGGATTTCTCCCTGGATCAATACTGTCTCTCTAATTATCCATGATAACCCTGAATTCCCTTTTTAATTAGAAATAAATCCAGTCCCCTTTTAAAGTTATCTATTGAATCCACTGTCACCAACTTCTCTGGTAGAGAATTCCACTGATTAACCACCCTTACTGTGAAGAACCCTTTTCTTTCTTTAAGGTGAAATCTTTTTACTTCTAACCTCAAGGGATGTCCTCTTGTCAGTTGAAACCTCTTGGCACAAAAAGCTCCCTTGACAAATCTTTATACTGACCCTGGATGTATTTATATAAGGTAATCATATCTCCTCTTAGACACCTTTTTTACTAGAGAAAATAAGTTTAATTTTGTTAGTTGTTCTTCATAACTTAGCCCCTCCATTCCCCTTATTAGTTTGGTTTCCCTTCTCTGTACCTTTTCCAGCTCTAAAATGTCCTTTTTATGAAGTGGTGCCCAAAATTGTACTCCATATTCCAAATTATATTTGCTTCCCTTGCTTCTATACCCTTCTTAATACATGCTAATATTTTATTTGCCTTTGCAGCTGCTGCTTCGCTTTGAGCACTGTTACCTAGGTGGTTGTCCACAAGCACCCCCAAATCCCTTTCGCTATCTGATACACCTAGATTTGCTCCATTAAGATTATAAATTGCATGGCTATTTTTCCTTCCCAGATGCATAACTTTACATTTATTCGGATTAAATCTCATCTGCCATGTAGATGCCTCAATTCCTCAATTTTATGTAAATCCCTTTGGATGGAAAGCACATCACTATCTGATTTAATTACCTTGCACAACTTCGTGTCATTAGTGAAAATGGAAACACCACACTCCAATCCTACCTCTAAGTCATTAATAAATATGTTAAAAAGGAGAGGACCTAATACTGAACCCTGAGGAACCCCACTTACCACATTAGTCAAATCGGAGTATGTTCCATAACCCAAAACACTTTGCTTCCTGTCTTTTAGCCAGCTCTCAATCCATGAGCATATATTTACTGCAACTCCTGTATCTCTTAGTTTGCACAATAGTCTCCCATGTGTCACTGTATCAAAAGCCTTTGCAAAATCCAAAAAGACTACATCCACTGAGTTGCCTTGATCCAGGTTCCTACTAACCTCCTCATAGAAACTAATTAGATTTGATTGACATGACCTCTCCCTCATAAATCCATGTTGACTCCTACTTATAATCCTGTTCAAATAGACATATTCTTGTATATTATCCCTTATTGACCCTTCTAAAAGCTTCCCCACTACAGGTGAGGCTCACTGGTCTATAATTCCCTGGATTTGCTCTTGCTCCCTTTTTAAATCTAGGTATCACATCAGCTTTTCTCCAGTCATCTGGTAGAGACCCTGTGTTGAGTGAATCTTGAAAAATTAAGTATAATGGTTTGGCTATTACAGAACCCAGTTCCAACAGTACCTGTGGATGTATTCCATCAGGACCTGGGGCTTTATTAACATTTATTTTTTCTAACCTCTTTTGGAATACTTCCTGTTTTAAACAATTATTTGGCAAAGGTAGTGTAGCCCCATTTTGTTGCAGTATCCCAACCACTGGTACCTCCCTTGTGTACACCGGAGAAAATAACCTATTTAGCTCATCTGCCTTTTCCTGGTCACAAATTTTCAGATAGCCTGTTTCACATTCTAATGTTCCTATAGCTTCCTTCCTTGCCTTCTTCCCATTAATAAACTTAAAAAATATTTTAGGGTTAGTCTTACTCTCTTTTGCAATCATTTTTTTCATTTTCTATTTTAGCCAGTCTAATAGCGCATTTGCAAGCCTTGTAGATTTCCTTGTACTCCCGTAAAGCAGTCTGTGTCCCCTCCCACACGCTGAGGGAATTCCCAGGGATTCTCTGGGTGATATATTTTTTAAACCCTTCCCTTACAAAGTAGGTTTTAGATCTGCCCTGGTACCTGTAGCCTAGTTTAGAGGAAGTTTTTTTTTTCACTATCAGCAACTGGATTTGAAAGAAAGAAGAGGATGAGAAGAGTTGGTTCTTGAATAAACAGTAGTTGATTTGGATTGTCTGTAAAAGGGTGAGTTGGATCCCCATGGCAATGTAAATGAACCCCTGTGCCATGGGGATCCTTGCAATACCTCTGTGTCATAGGGGTTAATAGTAGGTACCATGGAGGTCCTGTAAGGACCTTAATGACATATATCATTATGATAGGTGTCATGAAAGTCCTTGCAGGACATCATTGAGGTTCTTGCAGGACATCATTGAGGTCCTGTGAGGACCTCTATTACATATATATTAGACATAGATAGCAAGGAAGTCCTCGAAAGTAAGTAGTAAGTAGTAGATAGTAAGGAGCTGTCTGTAAGGACCTCCATGGCATAGGAACACAATGTAAGTGCCATGGAGGTCCCTTCAGGTTATTATTTGACATGGGGTTCATTCAGGACCCCTGTGGCATAGGAGTATATTTACATTGCCACAGGGGTCCGTTAGGAGCCTGACTGGTAGGGTAAATGTTTAGGTGTCACGGGGCCTAAATAGACCCCATAGCTATATGTGTTAATAGGGATCGGGGTAAGCAGGGTGATGTATTTTTATTTTAAACCTTTTTCTGCCCTCTCCTGGAGGAGAAGACATTGGTTCTTGGACAAACAGTAGTTCATCTGTAAACAGGTTAGGTGGATCACTCTCATACAGCATTTCTTTATTTTACACAGTTACATAGTTACATAGTAATTAAGGTTGAAAAAAGACTTCCAGTCCATCAAGTTCAACCTTTTAAGATCTCCTCTTATCTGCAATATGCAGATTAAATTAATTAATTAGTTGTTAATTAATTATTATTCAATTATTTTAATTTTTTTAATTTTTTTAAATTATGAATTAATCCAGACGAAGGCAAACAGAAAAAAAAAACAAGTGAAACTTAGTCAATCGTCTCAAAGGGAAAAAAAATAATTCCTTCCTGACCCCAGATACTGGCGATTGGATTTCTCCCTGGATCAATACTGTCTCTCTAATTATCCATGATAACCCTGAATTCCCTTTTTAATTAGAAATAAATCCAGTCCCCTTTTAAAGTTATCTATTGAATCCACTGTCACCAACTTCTCTGGTAGAGAATTCCACTGATTAACCACCCTTACTGTGAAGAACCCTTTTCTTTCTTTAAGGTGAAATCTTTTTACTTCTAACCTCAAGGGATGTCCTCTTGTCAGTTGAAACCTCTTGGCACAAAAAGCTCCCTTGACAAATCTTTATACTGACCCTGGATGTATTTATATAAGGTAATCATATCTCCTCTTAGACACCTTTTTTACTAGAGAAAATAAGTTTAATTTTGTTAGTTGTTCTTCATAACTTAGCCCCTCCATTCCCCTTATTAGTTTGGTTTCCCTTCTCTGTACCTTTTCCAGCTCTAAAATGTCCTTTTTATGAAGTGGTGCCCAAAATTGTACTCCATATTCCAAATTATATTTGCTTCCCTTGCTTCTATACCCTTCTTAATACATGCTAATATTTTATTTGCCTTTGCAGCTGCTGCTTCGCTTTGAGCACTGTTACCTAGGTGGTTGTCCACAAGCACCCCCAAATCCCTTTCGCTATCTGATACACCTAGATTTGCTCCATTAAGATTATAAATTGCATGGCTATTTTTCCTTCCCAGATGCATAACTTTACATTTATTCGGATTAAATCTCATCTGCCATGTAGATGCCTCAATTCCTCAATTTTATGTAAATCCCTTTGGATGGAAAGCACATCACTATCTGATTTAATTACCTTGCACAACTTCGTGTCATTAGTGAAAATGGAAACACCACACTCCAATCCTACCTCTAAGTCATTAATAAATATGTTAAAAAGGAGAGGACCTAATACTGAACCCTGAGGAACCCCACTTACCACATTAGTCAAATCGGAGTATGTTCCATAACCCAAAACACTTTGCTTCCTGTCTTTTAGCCAGCTCTCAATCCATGAGCATATATTTACTGCAACTCCTGTATCTCTTAGTTTGCACAATAGTCTCCCATGTGTCACTGTATCAAAAGCCTTTGCAAAATCCAAAAAGACTACATCCACTGAGTTGCCTTGATCCAGGTTCCTACTAACCTCCTCATAGAAACTAATTAGATTTGATTGACATGACCTCTCCCTCATAAATCCATGTTGACTCCTACTTATAATCCTGTTCAAATAGACATATTCTTGTATATTATCCCTTATTGACCCTTCTAAAAGCTTCCCCACTACAGGTGAGGCTCACTGGTCTATAATTCCCTGGATTTGCTCTTGCTCCCTTTTTAAATCTAGGTATCACATCAGCTTTTCTCCAGTCATCTGGTAGAGACCCTGTGTTGAGTGAATCTTGAAAAATTAAGTATAATGGTTTGGCTATTACAGAACCCAGTTCCAACAGTACCTGTGGATGTATTCCATCAGGACCTGGGGCTTTATTAACATTTATTTTTTCCAACCTCTTTTGGAATACTTCCTGTTTTAAACAATTATTTGGCAAAGGTAGTGTAGCCCCATTATGTTGCAGTATCCCAACCACTGGTACCTCCCTTGTGTACACCGGAGAAAATAACCTATTTAGCTCATCTGCCTTTTCCTGGTCACAAATTTTCAGATAGCCTGTTTCACATTCTAATGTTCCTATAGCTTCCTTCCTTGCCTTCTTCCCATTAATAAACTTAAAAAATATTTTAGGGTTAGTCTTACTCTCTTTTGCAATCATTTTTTTCATTTTCTATTTTAGCCAGTCTAATAGCGCATTTGCAAGCCTTGTAGATTTCCTTGTACTCCCGTAAAGCAGTCTGTGTCCCCTCTTGTTTGTATAATTTAAATGCCTGGTTTTTACTCCGTATCTTGATCTTTTAATCATTGTTAAGCCACATTGGATGGGATTTGCTCTTTTTACTTTTATTGCCACATGGTATATGCCGATGTGTATGTATATTTAGTGAAGATTTAAATGTTGTCCACTTGTGGTCAGTGTTTTTACCTGCCAGTTCTCTGTCCCAGTCTATACTTTGTATTGCTGCCCTTAGACCGTTAAAATCTACCCTTTTAAAATTAAGAGTTTTTCTTGGCGCCTTAAAATGTTGTTCTTTTAATTCAATCTCAAATTAGACTGTGTTGTGATCACTGTTTCCCAATGGTTGCCCTATTCCAACATTTGATACTATACCAATATTATTTGTGATGACTAAATCTAAGATAGCTTCATATCTAGTAGGCTCTTGTATAACCTGGGCCAGATAATGGTCCCTGAGTGTACTCAAGAACTTGCTCCCCTTAGCTGAACTGCTAGTCTCATTTAATCAGTTTATTTCAGGGTAATTAAAATCTCCCATTATTAGAACTTGCCCATGCTTAGCTGGCATATAACAAATCTGTTATGTGTGAAACGGTTCTATACATTGAAGTCGTTACCTATTAAAGTGACTTCATCAACCCAACAACCAATGTATTTCTTCTTGAAGAACCTTAAAAAATTACTTACTATTTTTAAAATTTTCCATCTGATATGTTGGCTTTTCTACCTGCTCCCATCTCTCCACAGAGAAATTTGATTTTGATGCTACAGCTCTAAGTTATACCCCATGACCCAGTGGAACAAAGCTTCCTGGTATTCTGGTTTTGCAAAATGGAAAGCTACAGCTTTCGACCCACCCAACTCGCAAAGCATATTCTAAAAGATGGGAAGAAATGCCTACATGGCAGCCCCCTAATGGAAAGCAGAAGGGAACTTGAAATACAATAATAATAATGCATGGCTTTATATAATTAAACTAAACTCTAATTACGTTAAAATATTGTTGATTATGCTAGATACAATTTATAGTTATAAAGGACAATTACTTTTTTTTAACATGGTAGGCTCCCTTTGAAGGACAGCTATAGTGTTCCAGCTTTCTTAACGTAATTAGAGCCTATTTAAATTCCCCCTATCGCAATGTTCTACAGGCAATAAGTGCCAAGTAACATTCTCTAGCTATTCTATTTCCCCCTCTTAGCATGAATTTGAGAGCTACCCCTGGAGACTATTGTAAGCCAGAGACTCAAAAGACACCAAGGTTTCCCATTGAGTTCCTCACATCAGGAATATTTCAAGTTGCTTGAGATTCATAATTTATCCACTTCCAAATCATTCAAAATTACTTGGTACTCGCAACTTATATTATCCCTTGATTTTTCCTAGTAATAATGCTAGTACTCCAGAGCACTCGCAACGGCAGAAACATTTTTTATGACTGTTTTCCCCCTCCCAGTCTCACCTCCAAACCAATCACCCTGTTTCCTGATCACCCCTAGCAGTGATCTATATAACACGGGGTTCCATTGAGACTCCTATGTCACCTAAAAGTATAGTTATAGTATAAGTGTGATAGTTTAAATAAAATTAGTTTAAAGAAAAGGGAATAAATTGTAGTGCAGAAAAAAAAAAAGAGAGAATGGTAAAAAGGGGGTAAAAACGTTAAATATTTATTTATTTTTATTGATTTATGAAGCCAGAGAAAACACTATTTATATAAATATTTTTATATTTGTTTTTCTCACTGTGTTTTTGTAATTTTAAGTGTGCATCCTGCCACATGTATGCACTGCTGGAACAGCTGATTCAGGATCCATACCCCTGTGACAGGTGTGAGCATGTTGCTGCTCTTGAAGCTCAAATTGGAAAATGTAGAAGAGATTTGTAACACTCAGTGATATTGCTCTACTGCAAATGGAGTTGGTGCTCGCTTAGCACAATTTAACTGGGCCTAACATGGAAGGTAGAGTTGGTGCTAGTGAGGATGTCCAAGGATGTAGCTTGGTTACAGTTACAAAGGGAAATAGAGGGATCAGAAGGAGGAGGTAGGCCAGTTCTTAGTTGACAAGCACCAACAGATTTGTCAGATTGAATGAAACTGTTGGAGATGTCCATTCAGGAATGTCAATGCCAGATAGAGCTGTCCCCTATAACAGCTGGGAGAACAATTCCACAGGAGAAGGAGTGCAGAATTGACAGAGCAACAGACAAGGTGAAAATTAACAAGTTAGAATTATTAGCAGTAAATGAGAAATGAGACTTAACAGGCATTACTGAAACATGGTAGGATGACTCTCGTGACTGGACTGTTCATTTGGATGGTTAAAACCTATTTAGGAAAGATAGGGGCAATGGTAGCAGAGGAACAAGTTCTAAAAGAACATTGGTATGAGTAAGCTAAAAAAAACAAATATAAT
The DNA here is from genome assembly GCA_027410445.1 of Discoglossus pictus. Lineage (NCBI taxonomy): Eukaryota > Metazoa > Chordata > Amphibia > Anura > Alytidae > Discoglossus > Discoglossus pictus. Next base: position 48,461,576 of record CM050172.1, on the reverse strand, counting down.
TGAACGTGAGGAACTGCAATTATTATTACATATTGGAAATGCAGCTAAGCATGGGCAAGTTCTAATAATGGGAAATGTTAACTACCCTGAAATAAACTGGATGAATGAAACCAGCCGTTCAGTTAAGGGGAGCAGGTTCTTGACTACACTTAGAGATCATTATCTGTCTTGGGTTATGCAAGAACCTAGTAGAAATGTGGCTTGGATAATAATATTGATATTGTATAAAATGTTGAAATCGGGGTACCCATAGGAAACAATAATCACAACACAGTCTCATTTAAGAATGAATTAAAGTAAATAAGTTTTAAGGAGCCAACAGCAACTCTTAATTTTAAAAGGGCAGATTTTAATGATGTGAGGGCAGCAATACAAAGTATAGACTTGGACGAAGAACTGACAGGAAAAAATACTGAACATAAATGGAGAACATGTATGTCCTTAATAAATACCATATATGCTTACCATATATCAGGTGGAAGTAAAAGTAAAATGAGTAAATCACATCCAATGTGGCTTAACAATGATTTAAAGTAAAACATCAGGCATTTAAATTATACAAAAAAGAGGGAACAGAGACTGCTTTACATGCGTAGAAAATGAAAAGTTAGTTGCAAAGGAGAGTAAGACTAGGAAGGAAGCTATAGGAGCATTACAATGTGAAACATGCTGTCTGATAATTGTTGTTGTTGTTTAGTCGTTCTGTTGCATGCAATTCTCTGTGACCCTCTGGACCTCTGAGTCCATAACGTTCATGTTCATTGCTTTAGTGACTTCATCTATCCATCTCCGCCTCTGTTGTCCCTTTCTTCTTGTGCCTTCAATATTTCCCAGCAATAAAGTCTTCTCTAGGGAATCCTGCAGTCTCAGGATATGGCCAAAATATTTGAGCTTCAGCCTCATAATCATACCTTCTAGTGAAGAGTTTGGTTTGATTTCCCAAAGTATTGCTTTATTTTATCTTCTTGCAGTCCAAGGGACTCAAAGTAGTTTTCACCAACACCACAATTTCAAGTGGTCAATTCTACAGCACACAAATTTATTTATGGACCAGCTTTAACATCCGTATGTTACTACTCGGAATATCATAGTTCTAACCATGCTGTCCTTTATTGATAATTTAGTAGCTTTACTTTTACTAGCTTGCCCAAGCTTGCCATAGCTTTTTTCCCCAGAAGCAAACACCTTTTCATTTCATGGCTACAGTAACCATCTGAAGAAATCTTGGATCCCAGGAAAATAAAATCTGTCACTGTCTCTACTTCTTCCTCATCTATTTGCCAGGAAGTGAGATTGCCATTTGCCATGATCTTCATATTTTTAACGTTGAGCAGCAGGCCAACTTTTGCACTCTCTACGTTTACCCTCATCAATAGGTCCTATAGTTCCTCCTTACTTTCAACCATAAAAGTAGTATCATCGGCGTAACTGAGGTTGCTGATATTTCTTCCAGCAATATTGTTTCCGGCTTTGGATTCATCCTACCTAGCTTTACTCAGGATGTGCTCTGCGTATAAGTGGAAACTAATGACTGAAAAAAGCAACTGAAAAAGACACAACAAAGAATCACAGTAAAAATCAGGTTAGATCAATATCTCTATTCAGACCGTCTGGGTCTAGGGTCTGAAGATTGTGTATCCACCTCTCCTCTTGTTAGGCTGCTCAACTGCTTGGATGGTGACACCTTTCATATTCTTATTGTGTTTTTTCATCATATGCTCTGAAACGCTGTTGGTTAGTACTCCTTTGCCACATTACATTGGTATTCTCTGAACTTTGTTTTTAGTAATCTCTTCATGCGTGAGCAGCTGGTAATAATATAGACAACAAATTCTGATTTATAATTGGTGAAACGTCTTCTTAAGGTAGCTGCAGGTGCCAAAATTATTGGTCTACATAATGAAAGAGATTTTATGTGAGGGATCCAATGCCTGATATAATAGGTATACCTGTAGGGTTGGTTGGGTTCTTTTAGGATGTATGATATTAAGCGTTAGTATGCCCACATTCTTGACTTCAGTAATGTACTGGTATTTTCCCATGAACTCCTCAGTTTGGTCATCCTCCAGTGCTTGATAGTTGTCTTTATCATATCAAATTATAAGCTTCTTTGAAATAAGCTCCTCGGTCATGAATCATTTTCTCACTTCCCTTGTCTGCTTGTCTTATCACAATGGAGTGGTTTCCTTCCAGTTATTTAAGGGCTATAGTCTCATTATATTTCAAGTTGGAATTTCTCTTTTTTTGTGCAAATGTGTTTCATTCCTTTCAAAATACTTTTTTTGATAACAGGTATGTAGTTCCCTTGTGATTGGACAGTGTAGAATATAGACTTTGGTTTGTATTGAGTGTGTTTGACCTTAGTATTATCGAATTCTTCTGCCAGATCTTTTAGACATTTCAGGTTAATTTAATCAATAATAGATTCATCAAGGTTTTCATCACGCCCTTCCAGTTCTTTTAAAAAAGCAGTGCTTCCAATTCATATTCTTCTAACTTGATGTTGGTAATTGGTCCATCTTCAATTTTTTTATTTACACTCTCTTGTTCCTTGGAAATTTTTATGAAGTGCTTTTTGAGTGTAAAAATTCTTATACATTTTTGGTGTCTATAAACAACTCAAATGTACCTGGTTCAGCGTCAAGGGCAAAAGACAACCCCTTTTTTAGTATTCTTTTTCTTCTTCACTAAAAATCCTTTTAGAAAGGTTGAATATTTTTTCACTGTGTTATGTACGAGTATGTAGTTCCTGATGTTTGAGAAGTTACCTGGGTATGTTCATTATGCAAAGTTTTTTTAATGATCGTCTCCTCCCTTCTGAATCTGCCTAGGTTGTACCTATCCACACATTGTTCATTATTGTCCAGGCGTTTGTATATGGTCTTGTGTGTTGTCTTTGGTGCTCATGTTCTGTTCTTGTTTCTGAAGGGTGATAGTTGCGTGCTGGACTTTTTGCTTATTTGTTTTTGCTTTATTATTGTTATAATGATAAGGACAATTAGATTTGGGGTCTCTGTGATTCATCCCTCTTTTTCCTCTGTTGTATGTGGATGGTTTCAATCATGGCCGCATTATACCAACTAGGCACCTGCCTAGGGGTGCCTCCCTGTGAGGGGAGCCCATTTTTTAACCTAAAGAAACCTAAAATTTAATTCTGGCATAACATAAAATTCAAATAGTTGAGTTCACAGACTGCAGACGCCAGTCTGAAAATAGAACTGCAAACAGGAACAGGAAGAAGCTATGTCACAGCTTGGAGTGGTGACCTACTCCCTATACAGAGCCTGTATATGGAGCTGCCTGAACGTGACAGTGGCAAGAGATGGGGATACAATATGTTACCTGTGTATATTGATTGTACTGACATAGTAATGATGTGTAAATGTGTGTGTGTAATGAGTAAGGCCATCATATTGACAAAATTAATAATCATAGTGAGAGTGAGAGAGGCCAGAGAAGGTGTGTAAATATCCTGTAATGAGCAGCTGAGGGATCATTGTAGATGTGTAGTGATGTACTGTAGATGTAGATATGAATTGTATAGGAAGGTTGGCAATAATGTGTGTGATTGTGATAAGAGTGCATAGTAAGGAGCACAACAGCACACATAAGAGAGTTATAATACAGAGGGCATCAAGAAGTGGATATAACAGGTGGGCACAGGATATACCCTTTTAGACAGATGTATTTAGTTGGTTTATTCCTGCTGAGATTTTACCCTCTGACCCTGTGACTGAGCATTCTCAATATATACACTGTCCTGAAGTCCTGAAGCCTCTTTTTGGATACTGTTCTATCTTATCCTAATATGGGCAAATATTTATCGGGAAAGATTATTCATATATTTCACATTTTAGCAGTTGTAGATTATTGGAAGCAGTAATACTCATGGTAATACATAATAACTGCAGGTTCAAGTTAGCAGAAAGCCTTATAGGGTGCTGAAATCTCAGGGAAACACAGTATAACACATAATATACACATAAACAGCCTTGATAACCCTCACAGCTAACAAGTAAGGAAAGCAAGTTAAGCAACACACAATCACAATAAAGAATAATTGTATAGAACAGTTATTACTTATTATTATTATTATTATTATTACTATTAAGGTTATTTACAATTTTTTTTATATTTTACATACTGTTGATTAAAAAAATGCATAATATCACACTTCTATAACCCTTTTACCAATTCTACTCATGCAGGCACACCTTAAAAAGTACTGGTGCTGGACACCAATAGAAAAATATAAATAATGTGGCCCAACATCAAATACATTTAATAAACAAGTAATAGCTTGGTGTGTGAACGAGTAGCTATGTAGTTAAAATGGTTGTTATGAGGAAATGTCTGATTTGCTTACACAGCAAGAGAGACATATACATGCACAGAAAAGGGAACAATGGGTGCGTGCATACCTTGAGCACACACTTGCAATGGTTCCTCCACTTGAATGCCCAGGGGGTCCAAAAAGGTAGATCCGGCACTAATTTCAAATGTCCTTTTAAATAGTTACGTTTGTCCCTGTAAAACTTGTCAGAAAATCTCTTAGCACAAACAGTTCACTTGACAAAGCCTTCTGGCCCTGGATATATTTATATAAGGTAATCATATCGCCTCATAGACAATTTTTTTCTAGAGAAAATAAGTTTAATTTGGGTAGTCTTTTTCATAACTTAGCCCCTCCATTCCCCTTATTAATTTTCCCTTCTCTGTACTCTTTCCAGCTCTAAAATGTCCTTGTTATGAAAAGGTGCCTAAAACCATACTCCATATTTCAAATAAGGGCATACTAGGGATTTGTATATTGGCACAATTATATTTGCTTCCCTTGCTTCTTAATACATGCTTCTTAATACATGCTAATCTTTTACTTGCCTTTGCAGAGGCTGCTTGGCATTGAGCACTGTTACCTAGGTGGTTGTCCACAAGCATTCCCAAATCCCTTTCAATATCAGGTACCCCTAGATTTGCTCCATTAAGATTATAAATTGCATGGCTATTTTTCCTTCCCAGATGCATAACTTTACATTTATTTGCATTAAATCTCATCTGCCATTGAGTCGCCCATTTCTCAAATTTATGCAAATCCCTCTGTAGGGAAAGTA